>JAZKJV010003959.1:0-515841 GCA_037367405.1 Ottelia alismoides | reverse complement strand
ACGCCACGCGTCTTCACCGCCACCCTTTGGATCGATCTTGATCCAAAGGCCCGCAGCTCGCCACGTCGACGAAGACCGAGCCTCAACCCCAAGCCTAGGCTCGGACAACCCGAGCCTACTCCGAGCCTCACTCCGGGCCTCTAGAGCGCCCGAACCTCGCTCCGAGCCGCCGCAGCCCCCCGAACCTAGGCCGCCCACGTGAGGAGCACGTGTGGCCTGGGTAAATTGCACCGAGGCCCCTGGGGCTTTCCAAAATTGCAACAAGGTCCCTGGGAAGCAGACCCCACGTGAGGAGCACGTGCCCTGTGGAGAATTTGCACAAGAGTCCCCCATATTATAGGTAATTGCATTTTAGTCCCCGTCTGCATATTTGTTTACTGTAATTTTAATTTCCTGTATTGCATTTACACCCCTGTGTTTGCACGCATCCCTAGATTGCATTTTACATCATTTTGAAATTCTAAAAATTGCATTTTGTTGGAAATTTTGTCCTATGTCTATTGGTCCACGTGTCATCTTTTTGTAAGTTCATTTGAATTATTAATGAATTAATTGGTGAATTGTTGACATATTTTGCCCAGTGACACCTTTTGATTTATAGTTAATTCTTTGTGCTTCCAAAATTCATCAAAAATTCACAGTAGCTTAAGGACATCATTTTTAACATACCATAAAAATTTCATAGCATTTTCACGCATATCGAGGCCTAAATAAATTGTTAAGTGATTTTCTTAGATTAATTTTAATTAATTCATTTCACAGTGAAATTAAGTTCTGTTAATTTTCCTAGGTCCCTTATCATTAGAGCCACCTAGGATAATTTTAGTTCTTGGAAAAATTGTGGTTTGATATTTATTAAAAATTAAATACTGAAAATCACCCTGTCTGTTCATTTAATTCACAGTAAATTTATTTAGTGTCGAAAAATTCCAAAAAAATTAGTGTAGGTCATTCTCATCGCCATTAATCATCTGGTCAATTTTCATAATTTTTGGACTTCATAATTAAATTGAACATTAAATTGGCCTGCATTGTCTCCATAAGTCTGCATAGAAAATTAAAAAAGACCAAAAAAATTACTCCTCGTAAATCAACACTCGGATCCTTGCTTAAATTCACCTAAGGAGACAGATGCCTCCCTGAGATCGACCTTGGACTCCACCAAGTAAAAAAAATTTGCCGCTTAAAATTAACTTCACATTAATCGATAAGTGGTTTTTGATTAACCCCTCGTATCCGACTGCAACGAATCACATTAATTAATTTGGATATTAATTTGACCGAATTAACATAGGGTGCGGGGCGGTTGTCATCATGTCACATGTATAGTAAAAATTAACCTTAATGTGCTTGGTCTTCTCAAGGAAGGCAGGGTTGTTGGCGATGAAAAGAGCAGACTGGTTGTCGCATCGTAGATGCATTGAAAGAGCGTATCAATAGCTAGGTTAGTCATAACGGATTTGACCACATCATCTCAGTGCTCCCATATGCCATGGCTATGTAATCTGACTCAGCACTAGATCTAGCAATCATAGTTTGTTTCTTACCCTTCCATGACACCAAAGAGCTTCCTATAAACATTGCAAAGACGGACGTAGATTACATGTCCGTGGGGAATCCTACATAGTTTGCATTTGCACAGGTTGTAATGAAAAGAGATGTCTCTCTGCTAAAGCACAATCCAGTATTGGAGAAGACTTCAGATACCTCGAAATCAGTTGCATCTCTCAACTACTCCATAAACTAGCTAACTTTGCTCCCAGCAAAAGGAGATGCCTGGCTGGTAATGGTCACGTAGAATAGTTTCCCGACAAGATCCATGTATCTCCTCTTGTTCGCCTCCTCTATATCATCATCATATAACTTCATGTCAGGATCCATGGGAGTAGTGGCAAGTCTGCAATCCGTCATGCATGTCTTTGAGAGGAGATCAGTAACATACTTCCTCTAAGTCATCACAAGACCATGTTGGTTCCTAGCGAACTCAAGCCCCATTAAGTATTGCAAATCACCAAGTTCCTTGGTGACAAACAGATGTCAAAGCATCTCCTTAGTTGTACTAATACATGTATATCATCTCCTGTAACGATAATATCATCAACATAGACTAGTATAACAATGATACCTCTCTGAGTCCTCTGAACAAACAGTAAATTATCTGCAGTCGATATCGTAAAGCCTTGCTTCTCTATCAAGTCTGAGACTCTGCTTAAGACCTTAAATAGCCATATGAAGTCCGCAAATCTTCTGACACTCTCCCTCAGCAGCAAACGCATGTGGCTACAACATGTAGACTTCCTCCAGCAGATCACCATATAGAAAAGCATTCTTCACATGTAGCCAGGATAGGGACCAGTCTCGTAACACTGCAATAGAGAGAAGGATCTGAAGGGTAGAATGATGTGCCATAGGAGAGAATGTGTCATGATAGTCCACCACAAATGTTCGGGTGAACCCACGATCCATAAGCCTAGCTATGTAGCGATTAACATTGCCATCGACACGGTGTTTCACTGTAAAAACCCATAGGCATCCCATCACAGAAATAATGTACGAGCAGTGATCAAGCTCCATGTACCATGTGACTGTGGCGCGGCCATCTCCTCATCCATAGCAAGATACCATTGAGTGTCTCATATAGCCTCATGATATGTCCACATCTAACATATCTATGACTAAATCCTCTGAAAGATGTTGCAAAGAAACATGAGCAGCAAGAGGACATGTGGCACATGTACGCCTCCACTTCTAGAAAGAAATGGCCACAACAAGGTCATATGTACCATATGTGGCACGTAAAATAGCCTCCGGACGAAGTAGTTGTATGTCATGTAAAGTAGCTTGTTGTATAGACAAATTGCCAGTGTCATCAACAAAGTGCTCAGAAAATAGCTGGGGTATGTTAAAATAGGGAGGGCCCATGAGTAGGGGGCACATAAGGTAGCATGTGGATGTAAAATGCGGCAAAAACTAAGCCAAAGTACCAGGAGGTGGGGAGGAGTGAGAAACTACAGTAGGAGGTCGTGGTGGAGCTGGAGGTGGTGGTGTAGGAGGAAGCATGCAAACCTCCTCTCTAGAGTCAGATGGAGTCAACCTGTCACCCATGGCAGAAAAATACATGACCGACTCAAAGAATGTGACATCAGTATTGACGTAGTACTTCCGTCGAACAAAATCAAAGCATTGGTACCCCTCCTAGGTCCGGGAGTAGCCCACAAAGATACACTTGACAACTCTGAGGAGAGCTTGTCACGAACAGGAGTCAGATGATGAACGAATGCAACAGAGCCAAATACATGAGGTATATGAGAGAAAAGATCCTTCTAGGGAATTGCAATCGAGAAAGAAATCTTCTCTCTTAACATGGAGGATGGCACATGATTCACCACGTAACAAGCAATGAGGATCGCATCATCCCATAAAGAGTGGGGAGCAAGGCTCTGAATCAGGAGGATCCTGTTCATATCAAGTAAATGATGGTGTTTGCATTCAGCAAAACCATTATGCTGGGAAAGTTACGGACAAGAAGTCTAGTATATAATGCCAAGGGACCTGAAGAACTAAAAAAGATGTAAAGTGTACAACTCCAAGGAATCATTAAAGCGAACATATTTGACATTAACAGAAAAAATGTTCTTTATTTCATGAATAAAAAGGTTGAATTGTTATTCAACCTCACAGACTTGTTTTTTAAAAGAAAAATCCATGATAGTCTAGAAAAACCATAAGCTACTACAAGATAAAACATGTGCCATTAATGGTCAGGAACACGACCGGGACCTCAAATATCAAAATGAACCAACTCAAACAAGCTACTCCTACTACGACATTAACGACCAGGAAAAGTAGACTGGTGATGATTCTCAAGCTGGCACGTCTTGCACTGAAATGTAAACCGAGAGGATATCTGTGGGAGGACATGACTCAACTTTCTACATAAGGAGGCAAAACCGAAGATGTCACATATACGAAGAAACCAATCAAGTAGGAATGAAGAACAACAGCATATATAGAGATTGGACCAATCTGTAGAGACCCCCTTGCTCATGCCTATCCAATCACCTTGCCCTATGAGTATATCCTCAAACATGATAGAAGTCATAAGTGGTACGACAATGCAAATCATTAGTGATCTGACTAATATACAATGAATTTATCGAAAAAGCAAGTGCATAAAACCATTCTGCCAGACGCATAGACGGCGTCAAATAGATATCCCCATGTCATGTAATAGGAGGACAAGTCTAATATGCAATAACAAAGGATCTCCCTGGATGTACAGATTTGTACGATGGGAATTGAGCTTTGTCTCTACATAAATGATGTGATGAACCAAATTTCATGATCAACTATGTCATGTCTACCATACGACAACTAGTAAGTTCATAGGATATACATAAGGTGCTCGAAGAGGCTCTGCTTGTGGCAACGACGTAGGAAGCACCTGCAGGAGTTCTAGTAGTAGTGACCACATGCGTTAGGATCTCTCCCTCAAACAGGAGACAATATCATCCAACTTCCGACCAGTAGTAGGCACATAAGTGGTAGTAGGCTCAACCTGCTCGGCCACATGAACAGATGCAGAGTAGTCATGCTTCAGGTAGGTCTCCCAAGTGACGAGACCGATGATAACAAATGCATGATCTACATTGATGTCCACCTCTGCCACAAGAATCATGCACTCTGAATTAAGATGTCCCTCCTCTTTTTTTTTGAAATCCAGAAGCAAGGGGGATACACTCAACGGTGCACGCCCTAAAAATTTATTCAACAAAGAAAAGGAAAAAGAGAGGGAGAAGAAACAGACATACTACAAAACCATTACAACGCCCAATCCCCCACCAGATGCTTAGCAAAAATCCCCACGTTCTCCTTATAGACACTTTGACCCGAGAATAGCAAATCATTCCTTCCCCGCCAAATCGCCTACAGCACGACCACAGGATAAAGTACCTCCTTCACTGGCCTCCCCTTATTAACATGAAGCGAAGTCCAGAACGTCTGGAGGTCGTTAGTGCAGCACCAGTCCAAACCAGTCGCTTGCCACACTTCAATCACCATGGGGCACAAAAAGAAGAGATGTTCCACATATTCAATCGTCGCATTGCACAGCAGGCACCTGGCAGAAATGGTACCTAAAAGCCTGGCACAACGGTCTCTCGTCATCAACCTCTGCCTTCTTAGCAGCCACAAGAAGAAGCCAACTCGCTCAGGAAGCTTGAGAGCCCACAGAAAGGCATAATCCCGGATAATAATATCCGACTGCAACGGAGGCGGCCACGAGATAGCCCCGAAGGCCCTCCTCTTCATGCAGAGGACCCATACAGTGCCTCCCCTTCACGTCATAGAACCCCCGTAGAGCCCCTATCGTCGCCCTAACGGCATCTGCAGTCGCCTTCGCCACTCCAACAACTTTGAGTTGTGGTAACAACCACCCCTTACAACCCCCCTGGCCCCCAATGATCCCCACAGCCCCTAGTGGACCAGTTATTGTCGTCTAGGGCATCGATATTTGTCATTGTGCCTCCTAAGGTCTTCCAACAGACTGACTTTGGGTCGTTACCGGAAAAATAAGACCTCTAGATTCATATGTGTGTCCCACAGACTCCCTCGATTGATGGGAACGATTGTGCCTTGAGTCTCCACACATAACTGAATCTCATGTGATTGTGTAGACACCATCAAATTGGTATACAGTCTCAGTCGAGTTCGATCCTAAACTCTTTATCATCATATCAGAAATTAAGAGTGACTTCTCGTTCGGTGCCTTCAAGGAACCGGCACCCATCGTGAAGATCGATGGGACTAGTTACGAGTTATGGTTCATGAAACTATGTTGGGCGACGTATATAATAGAGATAATAAGAAAACGAATATACATAAAATAGATAAAGATAAATATATATATATATATATATATATAATTACATTCCACAAAAATAAACGGCAAAATATATCTCTTTCACCATCATAGCTCTGTGTTCATCAATTATATGGCAAGTAACACATCCAATAATAATGCATATAAGAATATAAGGTATTGTTTCAATGCCTTTGTTAGAGTATTTGGTTGTGCGCAGGTTGAGTTGTAGATGGGTGAATGGATGCCTCCAGGATCCATTTACCCCATCTCGGTGTTTAGTCCCACATCTACCAGTGGTGGGACTTGGAGGCTCTGTAAATGCTATATAAGAAGCCCCAGACCTCATGTATCCATTGAGAAAGTGCAATGAACACATACGCCCTCTGAGGCACTCTCCTGTGATTTCGTCCCGCTCCTTAGGGAGTAGGGTTCCACGTAAAAATCTTGTGTGTTCTTCATGCTTTGTTTATCATTTAGCTTCCGCATTCTCTATTTTCTAACATGGTGTCAGAGCGGGTTCGATTCTCGAGGTTTTCATGTTCTTTATCTCTTCGAGATTTGATTGTAATGATTTGTTCTTGAAGATTACTGTGTAAGATTATTTGTTCAAGAGCGAGTTCCGTTTGTGTTCGATTCACTTCTAGGTTTTTTTCTTGAAACTCTAATCATGTATGATCATTCAAGCCGCGTGAAGAATCCACAACAAACAGCAGCGACCTCCGGGTCGAGGTCGCGTGGTTCTCCAGACTCGGCATGCCCTAGACGCCCCTACCGAAGCCACTGGCCTCCAGGAAGCCCTAGGCGGAGCCTTCACATTCTGCAAGCAAAACTCGAGGGCCTTGAAGCCCCTTCTGCAGCTAGGCGATGTCATCCTTGCGCAGGCGGCGCGCATCGAGACCACGCAAACTTCCAGCATCTGCCCTCGTGTACCTCCTAGCATCCCCTCACCTCTTCAGGCGGAGGCTCCTCCAAGTCCCCGTCTTCTCCCACGGCAATAGGAGACCCCCCCCCCCGCATCCACCAAGCCGCTCCCTCCTTCCTGGCACAAGGCGTCTCTGTGTGATCCCTCCCACGCGTGAAGCCTGCCCCTCCTTCAAGCAGAGCCCCGCTCCTAGCAGCACCATCATCCACCTCACCGCGGATCCAGGCCCTAATCGCACCCTCCTCCTCACCAAGCGAAGCCCTTCAGGCGATGTGCCCCTTCCAGGCGATGGAGCTCCTTGTAAGCCTCATGTCTGCGTTCCAGCACAATTACGAGCTCCAGGCGGAGCTCGACGTTGGCAACTTCGATGGGCGGGCCCCAAGCAATGGTTTTTCCAGAGAGGGTTCCCCGATGGAAACTCTAGTTGCGATTGGGAAAGAAGGGCCCCATGGTCCTCTCATTTAAAAGTTTGTATTTTGTTGTTTGCTTCGTTGGGCAGCAAAAAATGGGGGGACTTGACTCAAAAAAATGATGAAGGGTCGAAGTTTAAAAAAAGGAGAGGAAGGAATTAGTTTTAAAAAAAGAGATGTGTACGACAAAAAAATCGTACGCGGAAAAAAAGAGGTAAAAAATCAAAAAAGGTTGAACGTCGTAAAAAAAAATGTGTGAAGGCTATTACCAAAAAAAGGAGAAAGAGAAAATAGCCGAGAAAAAATAAAAAAAAAGGACAAGTGAAAAGCCGGAAAAAAATATTGTGATACGACTAATTTGTTTTTGTTTACTCCATATATATTGTCTTCTCTCAACTTATTCGATATCATATATTCCGACTAGTATGCGAGAAAGGGGGAGTATAGTGTAGAGATCTTCGGCATCATACGGCATCACCACTTTGATAATTTAGATTCTAGATTCAGAGACGAAGTTCAGATCTCCAGTCTCCAGATGCCAATTCAGATTCCAGTCCAGATGCCCGATCAGATTTTTCAAAGTCTACAGATATTCAGACTCGACGTCAGATTCTGAGTCTTCAGTTTCATACACGCACACGTATGCGATCGTTTCAGATGAGCACATGTGTGCCATCTTTTGTTCGTGGTCCCCACCATTCTTCTTGTTTTGTCGACTAGAGTTTTCATGTGAGCCAAAGGGACTCAAGAGTGGAGGACCATTCCATATGCCACGTGGGCAAGGTTTTTCATGTAGTATCATAGGTATTCCATAGTAAAGTACCATTCTCTGTGCAAGATGGGAGAGACACAGTTCTCCGAGGAGGAGACTATTTCATACTCCATTCTCGAACGACCATGGATTCCGACGAGGATTGCACTTCCACGGCCTTTTCAGTTCGACCCTTTTCAGAGATGGAGCAGTTGTTCGCATGTTGGCGGGCCAGAGTACTCTGACAAGGAGATCATTTTCAGTTGGTGACTCTGACAGGCGCAGTACAGAGTACACCCAGTTGGACTCACACTCCAGCCCGTTCGTCCTCCTCACATGCACGTCATGAGAAGCAACGTCCTTGACAGCAGCCGATAGTTGTACGCGTTGGGTTGATATTGTCTGTAGTGTCATGTATTGTGAGTTGAGTTTCTTTCTGTTTTTCCAAGCTGAGCATTGCATACTCCAGCTTGAGGGGGATTGTTGGAGTATTTGGTTATGCGTAGGTTGAGTTGTAGATGGGTGAATGGATACCTCCAGGATCCATTTACCCCATCCTGGTGTTTAGTCCCACATCTACCAATGGTGGGACTTGGAGGCTCTATGGAAGCTATATAAGGAGCCTCAGACCTCCTGCATCCATTGAGAAAGTGCAATGAACACATACGCCCTCTTAGGCATTCTCCCGTGGTTTCATCCCGCTCCTTAGGGAGTAGGGTTCCACATAAAAATCTTTTGTGTTCTTCATGTTTATATTTATATTCTTATGCTCTGTTTATCATTTAGCTTCTGCATTCTCTATTTTCTAACAGCCTTAATACCATGTAATGAGTGCAGTTAATTACTAATAATAAGATCATCTAAAATTAGTTTGAATACATCTAGAAACTTAATATTTGAAGAAAAAATATTCAGGCCTGTGATTGTGGAAGTTGAAACAATTATGGTGTGTAACCCCAAACTTTACTTCTTTTTTATAAATGATTGTCTTTGGCTTGCTAAAAAACTAGATTTAACTCTTAATAATTGTGAAAAATAGTAGGATAAAAGAAAAATAGAAAATGTAACTTACTGGTGAAGAAACAATAGTGGCAGCCAAAGCCTCAATCTTTTCTGAATATTCATTTAACTTGGCCTTTGATATACTGTAAATTTATAGGAACGTCTCAAACAAAACATCTTAAGCATTAATTCATGCACAAAATTATGTATCTAATACTACATAAAACCCCTCATTCTTCATCTTCCAAACTTGAGAATAAGAAATGCAGTAACAACCAACAAGTTTTTCACCTGATAAAATGCATCCTACCAATCTATGTTTAATTATGTTAGATAAAAAACATATTCTAGTGCAACTAATTCTATTCCTAATATAAAATTTTGGAGAGGATAAGCCGTTCGCTGAAATCTAAGCTATCTAGCTAGCAAGGAACACCATGGTATTTCACGATGAGAACTTTTACGTGGAGAATGTGGATACACATGCTAATTGGGTAATCAAGTCAAGGTTGATATATTTGCAAGTATTGTTAATATGTAAATAATGGGCTCTTTCTGGGTAAGCACCTAACATGAGTGCACATCCTTTCTTTTTCCCGAAAAGACATAATATGAAATTTCGCCACAGTCCAAGCACATAGCACAGGGTCTCAAAGCTTGACAGCATGGCGATGAGCATGCCAACAAAACTCCACGCCCATCTCTAAGGATTAAAACTATGCTTAATGACCCAACATATCGTCGGTCTTACAATAAAGGGGCTCCTATGCCAGTGGCAAAAGAGCTAAAATGGCTCACTTGAAAATTTTTCAAGCATGTTTGGTGGGGCTATTTTGCGGATTCAAAGCACGTGCAACCCAATTACAGAGGTGCATGGAACCAACAGAAAGCACCCTAGGTATATTGCAGTGCCTTCTCTAATTAAGAAACAACCAACGATGTGCTGCAGTGTGCATGTATTTATACCATTTTAAATGTATGAGGAGAACATCAGTCGAAGTTCAGAGTTTTGGACTTCAGTTGGAGTCCTGCCCCTTAGCTTGTTTTCACGGTTTTGTATTACATAATCATCAAACAACACAAGGTAGAAGGTACCTTGGGAAAAGGAGTAGCAGCGGAAAGAAAGGAGATACAGAGCTCAATTTTACTAGACAACAATCAGGCAGAGCTCACATAGCCCAAAAAACTTGACCCAAAAAAATCGAAAGGCCAGAGCTTGAAAAACTCAGAAGGCTCAAACGGTTAAAGATTAGGTTTTGGGCATAATAAGGAAGCCTGTAAATTTCCAAATAGACTTCAGACGAAAACGGGGAAAGGAAAGAAGAAAAGCAGTTCCAATTGTTGGGAAAAAGATCAATTCTATCGTCCAAAGAGCTCTAAGGCTCTCTTATATACAAGGTGTAAGAGCTGTATCACCCCAAAACGAATGTGGGGCACGATTCTGAATGAGAAGAGTTCAAGTAACATCAAGTAAGTGATGATGCTTACGTTCAGCGACACCATTCTATTGGGACGTATAGGCACATGAAGTTTGATGAACGATACCAGGAGATGAGAAGAACTGTGAGAGTGCAAGAGTACAAAATTCCAATGCAATATCAGTTCGCACAAATTTGATTGTAGAGGAAAAGATATTCTTTACTTCATTGATAAAAGGTTTTCGCATTACGGACCTCGGATTCATTCTTTAGTAAGAAAACACATGATAAACAAGAGAAATCATCTACATCCACTAGATAAAATATGTCCCCGGTGATTGCGTACACGACTTGAATCCCAAATGTCTACATAAATCAACTCAAAAAGGGAGCTACTACTCCAACCTTGATGACTAGGAAAGGCAAACTGATGATGCTTTCCTAACTGACACGCCTCGCACTGGAAGGATGAGCAAGGTGAGATCTAAGGAAGAACGTGACACATCTTCAGAGGAGGGAGATGACCAAGTGCATGTGCCACATAAACGGAGAGTCTGGTCATGTAGGATGAGAAGATAGACCAGCGTAAGGAGTACGGACATGTCGATAGAGGTCACCCTACTCGCGGACACAACCGATCACCATTCCCATAAGAATGTCATAAAATACAAGGGAAGATAGATCAAAAATAGCTTGATAATGTACGTCCTTCATAATCTGACTAATAGACAATAGATTCGTAGAAAAATTAAGAGTATACAACACATTCTGTAGATGCATTGAAGGTGTCAATCTAATCTCCCCTTGTCCCGCAATTGTAGAATGTGTCCCATCGGCTATAACACTTGATCTACCAGAGGAACATGTATGTATTAAGCAAACTAACTCCTATCCCCACACATGTGATGGGATATCTCAGACTCCATAATCTATTCTGTAATATCGATTCTATGACCACCAGTAAGAGCATAGATGCTACTTGAGATACTGGTAGAAGTAAAGGCTGACACATCTGAATGGCCTCCCGAAGCACGTGGGGAAGAATGAGAACCAGCGGGAGGCATAATCCCTTGTAATCGAGCCACAAAATCATCAAACCTCCGACAGATGTAGAAGCAGCAGGAGGCTAAGCCTGCTCAGCTACACGGGCAGGTGAGGAAAGTCATGCTTGGAATAGCATGTATCCTCTAAGTGTCCTAGACGGTGACAATAAGTGCACGGCTGATAAGTACGACCTCCTCTACCACAAGGTCCACGACCATGAAACTGAGAAGAGCTTCCCCTAGTGCGGGAGGTGGCCATCGCAGAAGAGGTCTGGCTAGAGACAGATGAAGGGAACACGATCTTGCTAAGTCGGCGGTAAGCTTCCTCCACTGGAGGAATGGTAGCATCGGCAAGAATCTGCGATCTAGCCAGTGTTAATGAAATCGGCCGCACGGACCGCATATGCATGTGCGGCATGCAGGCCGAACCGATTTTCTGAATTAGTGCAGTGTGCATCCTCCTTGCATATGGTGCCCGCATATGCCCCGCATACTACTCCAGTTGCTCCAACTCTCCAATCCTCTCATTCAGGTGCTTACCTCAATAACTCCACAACTTCCTCCATTCAATTGTAAGAACATGCAATGCATTTTTATACAATTGCAATGCATTATACCATCATGTTATGCAATGTTTTATGTTTTTCTCATGTATTATTTTCATGAGTATATGCAATGTATGGTCAAATATTTTAATATATGCCGAATAAGGTTCTAATGTGCATGTATGTGTATTGAAGGTTTGTTATTACGAATCATCTAATATGCATAGTTTTTACTTTTTATGCCTAAATATTTCTTATGTAATTAAATGTTAGGCATATAAAAGCATCTAATCAACCATCTAACATGAACTGTTTTTCTTAGATCTTCTTTAACTCCACTTTGTACCCACTTAACAGTCTAGTGGTAGTACAGTGTGTCTACCACACAAAAGACCAAGGTTCAAATCCCACTCTTGCAGGGGTTGCATTAGGTAGTCGACGACCAATGTAAAAAATAGTCGAATCTTTCAACATGGATTTGAGCAAGAATCCATGTAGCCGACCCTACTTATAGTGGGAGAAGGCTTAGTACATTTTTTTCTTTAACCCCACTTTGATACATAAATTCAGCAATGTTATTTATAAATATCTATTTATTAATTAAAAAGTAGAAAACTACACGGAACCACATATACCCCGCATATGCCCCCGTATATCGCTTATTCAGTATCTGGTGACCTGTCCGAATGCATACGCACTTTACTTTCCTGAACCTTGGATCCTGCAGCATCATACTCTGGATAAGTGTTACTAGAAATACGTCAACCATGGTGGCATTCCAGTATGTCTTCTACTGCTCTGAGGTAGAAGGAAGTGGCATAAAACTATGGAGGTTCTCGAACATGTCGCGCGGAGACGTGTATAGAGACTGAAGAGGGCAAGAGGGCGTCCATTTTGTTTAACTGTGAAGATTTCATGCTATAGCTGCAAGATTTTCATCTCATTCTTCGATTGGGAATATGTGGCCGTCAGAATTTCCATATCGCCTTGGCGGTGGGTTGAAACATCAATGGTGATCTCTATCGTCAATGTTCCAGATAACCAAACACGTGCATAGGCATCTTCCACCTCCCACAAGGTATTAAGCCAGTTTTCTCAATCACCTCTTCCTCGGTAAGAATGTGTTTCTTACATATAGACTACATGAGGCTCATGAACCGCATGGATCATAGTTCATAATTTGTCCTGACCATCTTTACTATTGATGCTAAACCTCGAAAGGCACACCTATGGCGGGAGTCGGCCTTGTTTTCTAAGATACTGCCAGAATGAGAAGAACTAGGGTTTGCAGACCAAAAGAAGATTTGTCTACACAGACATAGGAGAAGTAGTTGCATGCGTAGACTTAGGATGCAACAATTCACATCAAACATCATTGCTACAAAATGGAGCCGCGGGCAGCGGATAGAGGCGAAAGTCGCAGGGAGTGACGGCGAGAACCGTTGGCAGCAGCGAGGGGGGACGTTGGCGACGGTGCGCCAAAGGAGAGAGAGTCAGCGACAGCTGGCACAACAAGGAGAGAGGAGATAGAGCTGGTGACAGCGGAGACGCCTCAAGGAGAGAGAGAGAGAGAGAGAGAGAGAGAGAGACGACGACGACAACGGTGGCAAGCGGCTAGCCGAGGGGAGAGAGAGGCTCGGCGGCGGTAGTGGATAGGGCTAAGGTTTATTTTCGGGTACAAGAGCTCTGATCTAGATTCATCGCTCAGATACCATGTTGGGAAAAAGATCAATTCTATTGTCCAAAGAACCCTAGAACTCTCTTATATAGAAGAAAGACCCATGGGTAAATTACATAAATGGAAGAAATAAATATAAACCGTTACAAAGAGTTAATAATATCTCTACACCAATCAATTAAAGAAGATTGGTGTCCTTCCATTTATCAACAGAATTTTTAACGAAAGTCTTTTTAGAAGAAAGAGGTTGGCATCTCGAGATCATTATCGCAAAAGAAAACCTCTTTAAGTCATCTCACCTTCTGATTTACCCAGGTAGCGCAAGTCAAGGCCAACTTTGATTTGTCTAGTTGTGATCCCCGTTCAAACTGCCGCTAGTCATCAGCAAGGTTTAAAAAAGCACGAGGCGGTCCGAGGCATTTTCCCTAAAATTGAGGCGAGGCGTAAGCCTCGAGGCGCTTGAGGCGTAAGCCTCCATTTTTTGGAAAAAAATAAAATTAGAGCAAAATACATTGGAAAAAGTATATGATAATGTTAAGTTTTCCCCAAAACACATTTAAGAATAGTTTGACACTAGTAAAAGATACAATACATAAGCGATGAAGGCATTGTAGTTCAAAAAAACTAATACTAAGCTACCAATATATGGAATATCAAGTTCCAACTCCAACTTCAATAATTCTATATGAGTATTGAATTAAAGTCTATACTTAATACTAAAGTACAATAAAAACCATAATTTTTAGTGTTCAAGTAAAAAAATACCAACATACCCTGAATCCCAATCATTTGTCTTGCTGGACGTTGTTGGAGAACCATATGCATCCCCTCCAGCCATATGATACCCCAACTAGACAGGGGGCTCTAGGGGGGAGCAGGTGCGCTCCCCCCTGCGGGGTCGTGGGGGCAGCGCCCCCGGCGAAATTTTTTACTAACAATGTTATTTTTATTTTGCTATTCACAATAAAATGAAATAATTATTTTACTTCACGTGTTTATTTTCAAACTTTCTTCTTCATATATACGATAATTAATCTAACATTCCCAACTTATATAACCAAATAACAACATCAAGTTGAAAACTTGCAACTAATATAAAATATTTATTACAATTGAAACTCAAATCTGTGTGCAATAGAAATAGTATGTGTAGGTGTATGATAAATGGAACATGATGTATACAAGATCATGGAGCTTCACTTACTTCAAGCGATCAATTCTCTTTGAACGCCCCCTCCCCTCGACCCTTCGGTTTTACGAAAAAAAGGTATCCAAAATTAAAAAAATACGATTTTTTGAGGCTTACGCCTCAGTCTCGCCTCGAGCGCCTCATGCCTCGAGCGCCTCAGGCGAGGCTGAGGCGTACGCCTCTTATGATGTACCTGAGGCGTGCGCCTCGGGGCGTTTTGGGCCCGCCTCGCCTCGAGGCGTACGCCTTTGCGCCTCGAGGCGCCGCCTTTTAAAACCATGGTCATCAGGAAGGTGTGGTTGTCCTACTATATAATAAATAACTCAGAAGAGTTCACTAAATTCGCTGGTGTTGAATGCCTCAAGAGAGCGAGTAGTATGGGGCGGACAGCAGTTCTATTCTAGCTAATTCGTATCTTTGGAAGAAGAGCTTTGACCCTAATACATTAAGTGTCTTCTTTTCTTTCTTCCAACTGCTTCTTCCAAAGCTTAGACAGTCTTCTATAAAAGGGAATTGACGTGGAAAGACCACTAGTTCTTAAGGGACAACTGATCTAGTTATCTTCCTTTAGACATGCCTAGAAGGGATCCACCACCAAATTATATTAAAATAACAGATGTCTTACAATAAACCAGGTCAAACAAAGGGCCTTGAAGTGTTCCAAAACATTTTACAAGTAAAATCATTGACCACGAAAAATGACCTTGTTCCTAGCACATCAAATGGCCCGTAGCAGGGCGAAAGAAGAGAGCAATCCTCATGAGAGTTGTCACAAGGCATACGCAGCGACTTCTAGAATTGCATGCCACTATCAACCCTCAACTACGAGATCGATGGCATTTGCCACGTTTGAGCTAAGTGTCCGCAATTGAAAAAGAGAAAGGATCCAAACTTCTGAATCTGGAAGGATGTATCGGTTATATATTGGCGATATATCGTTGATATATCAAGTTTCGACAGAACATCGATTTTTTTTTAAAAGTCATAAAAAAGGAGGTAACACCCTAAGGTGTCCTCCCCAATGTATTAAAAAAGAAGAGAAACAACGAAGAAAAAAGAAAAAAGAGCAATTGGGGAGAGTCAGAAAGATGCCCAGGCTTCCACAAAAGCCTTAGACTGAATCACAACATTCTCAATATAGAATCTAGTACCCGAGAAAACCAAAGCATTTCTAGCCATCCAAATACTCCAAAATAGAGAGATCGGTCTCAAGAGCTCAAACCGGGGTCGTCGGCGGGCCGAACGAAAAGAATCCCAGAAGGCGTCAAAGGACGACGAGTT
Source organism: Ottelia alismoides (assembly GCA_037367405.1). Classification (NCBI taxonomy): domain Eukaryota; kingdom Viridiplantae; phylum Streptophyta; class Magnoliopsida; order Alismatales; family Hydrocharitaceae; genus Ottelia; species Ottelia alismoides. Next base: position 499,739 of record JAZKJV010003959.1, on the reverse strand, counting down.
GACCCAGTCAAGGCCCAAAACGACCCAAGAGCCGACCGTGAAGGGGCAGGAAAAAAATATATGGTCCACCGATTCAGCGCCCTCCCCGCACAGGTAGCAAGTCTCGGAAGAAGAGCCAAGAAACCGCACGCATTGGTCACGAGTCATTAAGCGCTTGCGCCTGAAGAGCCACACGAAAAAACCAAACCGCTCCAGAAGGCAGAGATCCCAAATTAGAGAACAATCCTTGACAAGTGCATCAGAAGGAGCGGGCGGTGGCCTGCGTATCACCGCATAGGCCTTTCGGACCGAGAAAGGGGAGCCCCTCCAGACCCAGTGGTCCCTTCCCCCACTGAGGCCCTCACAAAGAGCCAAAGAATCGCACATCCGAAGGAAGTCCTCGAGCCTCTGGTCCGAAAATTTAGTGCAGAATCGAGGCATGCAATTCCCGTCGCACCATACATCAGCAACTTTTGCATCCCGGTCCGCCGCTAAGGCAAAAAACTGTGGGAAGCGGATGGCGAGTGCCCCAACACCGGTCCAGTTGTCATTCAAAAACACGAATGTGAGGCCGTTGCCTAGGATGGGCCTGAAGAGCTCGTGAAATCGAGGGAGCACCGAAAGAATCCCCCTCCAGAACGGGGACGGGCGCACCCCCGTAGGGGGCACATGGGAGCCAGGGGTACAAGAACCGTATATACGACGAAGCAAAGTGCAGCAAAGATCTTCACCACTCCCCCAAATTTTTGAGACCCACTTCAAAATCAGCGCTTCGTTCATAGCATCCAGCCTCCGAACACCCAACCCCCCATCCGCTTTCGGCAAGGTAACCGTATCCCACTCCACGAGGTGCATACCCCTCGCATTCAGCTTGCAACCGCGCCAAAGGAATCTCCTCATCACCTTCTCGATACGATTGTGTATTCCCTCCGGAAGAATCCGAGAGGACATGAAGAAGACCGGAATCGCCGCCATAACCGCCTTCAGGAGGATCAGTCTCCCCCCTGGATAAGATGGAGGAGCGCCATCCCGCCAGCCTGCCCTCCAACTTCTCGACCACCGGAAGCCAGTCCGCCAGCCTCGACCGGCTGATCATCAACGGCATGCCAAGGTAGCGAATCGGTAGATTACCGCAGCCCACACCCAAATCAATCGAACAGCCCTGCGCCTCCTCAGAGAAAGCAAAGGGGACCAGCAAGTACTTCTCACGATTCTGGACAAGGCCCGAAAGCTCACCAAAGAGCTCCAGCACCGCAGCCACGATACCGATGTTCTCTCTGTCCCCCTCGACAAAAAAGAGGGTGTCGTCAGCGTACTGGATAAGAAGAATAAGGATATCGCCCTTGGAATAGCCCGAGAATAAGCCACCTTGTTGAACCTGCGTCATCATGCGTGCCAAAGTGTCCGCCAAGGTTCAGAAAAGCGGTATGCGTATGCGTTCGGACAGGTCACTGAATAGCGCTTAAGCGGTATGCGGGGGTATATGCGGGGTATATGCGGTTCTATGCGGTTTCCTAATTTTTTATTTAAAAATAAATAAATATATACAAAAGTGACTATAACAGAACCAAACTTATGTATAATTGTGGTCCAACAGAAGATCTAAAAAAATAACTTTCATATAGAGTACAAAACAATCTCTATCAATCAAATATCAATATTCACTAGAAAGGTTAGCTCACAAAAGAATTGATAACAATCAACAAAATAAAAAAGTTAGCGCACAAAATGCCTCTATTGTTGAATATAATGTCATTTATCTCTTTTGTTATATTTATAATTGATCCTCCATCAAAAGTACCAAATTTTACATATAATATATTGCATTCATAATAACTATTAGTTGACTAAATTAGTTTGCTAAATTATTAGTATATTATTCTTTTTCTTCCTTGCGTGTTTACTTCAATCTAGCGGTACAACTACTTTAACGATGGATTTAAATAATCATGGAATGTTTGGTTGTCATACACGCAAAAGTAAGGAAAACATGGCATAAATAACACAACAAAACATGGCACAAATTAAAGAATAAAAAAATAAAAAATAACGGGTATGCGGCCGCACAGATCGCATATATGGCCGCACAGACCGCATATGCAGCCGTACAGACCGCATATGCGGCCCGCATAATGGGGGGCTTCGGGAAAGCGGTGCGCTGAGGGCACCGCATACGCATATGCGGCCGCATAAGCGGCCACACGGGCCGCTTTCGTGAACACTGGTGTCCGCCGCGATGACAAATAAGAGAGGGGCCAGAGGGCACCCCAGCCTGACTCCCCGCTGAGGTTGAAAAAATTGCCCTCCGGGCGGCCATTAACAAGCACCGCCATAGAAGTCGTGGTGACACAGTGCTTCACCCACGAAATCCAGTCGCTCGAGAAGCCCCGTCGATGTAAAACTTCCCATAAGAAATGCCAATCAAGAGTATCATAGGCCTTCGCAAAATCGACCTTCCAGAGCATAGCCTTCGTGCCAAGCCGCTTCCAGTTCGCCACGATCTCAGATGCCAAAACTAGGCAGTCCCTAAGATGCCTACCCAGGACGAAAGTCGATTGGTAAGGAGAGATAACGTACGATAGTAACCAGATAAGGCGGACGGCCAACACCTTGGCCACAATAAGGTACAGCCCATTCGAGAGAGCAATGGAACGGAAGTCCTCAATACGCTCTGCCGCACCATGCTTAGGGAGCAGAACGATCAACGCCCGATTGATCGTCTCAAACCCTGCATTACGAAGGCAAAATTCCTGAACCACATCGAGGACGTCCACTGCGAGCAAATCCCAGAAATCCCGATAGAAAGACACGGGGAAACCATCAGGCCCGGGAGCCCCTTTAGCATTAAGGGACCACACGGCAGCCTTCACCTATTCCAAAGTCACAGGCACAATCAGGCTGGAGGCATGCTCCAGCGAAAGCCTCTCCGCCCCCCGGCCCAACCACCTCCACCTGCGCCGCAGGGCCCGAGAGGAGAAATCACGAAAGTGCGGGCAATCTTATGGCCCATCTCCACATCCCCAGCAACCCGCTCACCGTCGATAATGATCGAACGAAGTGCATTAGCCCGACGCCTCCCGCTGGCAACACGGTGAAAAAAAGCAATGTTGGCATCACCTTCCACAAGCCACATGTGTCTAGACCTTTGGCACCACTCCGCCACCTTCTTCTTGTCCTTAAGCGCCACCTGATGGAGAGCATCCGCCCTCTTCGCGAGATCATCAGCGGAGAGAGGGCCGGAGTCCTCGAGTTGATCTAGACCCGCGATAATGTCCTCCGTCGAAACTCTGGCCGCCCGACGGGCAGCGCGCGACTCCCTTTTAAACGAGCAGAGTCTCCCCTGCAAGGAGACGAGCTTCTGCAAAAAACGAGAGACAGCCGAACCAATGACGACCGTAGAGGTCCAATGCGAGCAAACCAACGCGCGGAACGACTCCTCTAGAAGCCATGCCTTTTCGTACCTGAAGAAACCCCTATGCTCCAAGATCTCCCCCGAGTCCCAGATCAGGGGAGAGTGATTCGAACGAGTACGTACCATGGCCGACGCAAAGCAGGAGGGAAAAGCATCTAAAAGCTCCGAGGAGGCCAAGAAACGGTCAATGCGGGGGCGAGATCTCGAGCTCCTCCACGTGTACGTAGTATCGGTGGCATCAATCACCTCAAGCTCGAGAGAGTCCAGCAGGTCCGCAAAATCAGCCCAACCCGGGTCTTGGCCACCGCGCAAGCCCGGGCGGTCAAAGGAGAGCAACGTCACATTAAAATCGTCTCCAATTAGCCACGAGCCACCCGGGAACGAAGCCCTCGCCGAGCGAAGTTCCTCCCACAACTCCCGCCGGACGGCGGCAAGGCAAGGCCCGTAAATGCACGAGACAACAATAGACGTTGTCGAGGAGAGGCAACCCAAAACGACCGTCAAAACATGGGCCCCTCTCAGCTCTGATTGTAGAACAAAGCGACGGTCCCTCCAGGCAACCAGCACATCACCCGAAGACCCGACCGCGTCAATAACGTGAAACTCGGAAATGGGGCCAGCATCAAAGGAGCGCCAAACGTCCACCGAGCAGGATTGCAGCTTGCTTTCCTGAAGTAGGATAACATTACAGTCCCACTCCAGGAAGCGAGAGCCCAGGATCTTTCTTTTTTCTGGGTCACCCAGACCCCTGACATTCCATGTTAGGATCTTCATTTAGCACCGTTGCAAGTTCCCTCGAGAAAGACAACTCCAACCACAAAAGCAACTTTAGCCAGAGTATTCGAAACCGACGGAAGCGCACCGACGACCCTTCGTGCACGGGGGCACCTCCTGTATCTTTTGCCGATCCTCCTAGAATCAGATCCCGATGGGGCTCTCGACGAGGATGGCCCCAGGCCAGAGACCTCGTTCGAGAAGGTGAATCTACCAGAGGGAGCATCCGACGCCACAACCGCTTCCCGCGCTGAGGCAACAAGAGAAAGGGGCTCACAATTAGAGTGTAAATTCCACGCGGGCCAGATAGACCCAAATAGACTAGCTAACGCGGGGGCGCCATTCCAGGCACCGAGGCGACCGTCCACGCCCTTAGCTGGGGGCTCCGAGCAGTCCGCAAGCGGGTCCACAAGCCCGAAGAACGCAAAAGCGGAACAAGCCCGCGAGAGAGAAAGCGGAAGATCCGAGCCCGCCCGGGGTCCGGCTTAAGCAGTAAGCGGGCTAGGAGACGATCCGATAAAGAGGGTCGAACTGGCGAACTCCCCGAGCCGAAAATCGACAGGGGCGCACGACCCAAAAACGATCTTCGGAACAGGTGCAAGCAAAGGAGCCCCCTCCCCCTCCTCGAGGGGGCGGCAACACTAGCGGCTCCAGGGAAAACACGACGGTCCAAATCCCCAAGAGGCGAACCGTCCCCACTCTCTCGATGCTGATCACCGGGGGCTCCTAAGTAGCTGGGGATGATCGTGGGAGCTTCGCAGAGCAACAGGAGCGTCTGAACGAGGCGGAGGTGGTCTATAGACCGGAGGCGACGAAGCTCGAAGAAGCTCTGGCGGCGCTTCCGACCACTGAAGAAAAGGGTACCTACAGGGTTAGTTACTATAGCCAAGGCGTGCAGGTGCTCGTGTGGAGTGCAAGGAGTGATTGGAGGCCTGTGACGCGAAGTGGTGATCGGGCTGTCGATTCCTCCGTCGTGATGGGCAGAGCTGTGGTCGGAGGGGGCTCGATGTGAGGTAGCAGTGAATGAAATGGTGTGCGAAGATGAGAGCTCCAAGGTGGAGCTCGATCGATGGGTGGTGGACTGTGTTGACGAGCGAGGGAGGCAGGAAAAATAGGAGAAGCTTGAGGGAAAAGAAGAAGAAGGTTAAAGGAGAAATGAAGGAGGCTACCTTGGAATGGAGGCTCAAGGAGGAGTCTCCGGTCGTCGCTCGACGGTCGGTAGAGGCTCGAGCTCTAGCAGCTCATCGGGAAAGCTGCTGGCACGACAGAGCCAGCATGGATCTTACCGAGATAGACCGTTGTCATCGCTCAATTTGACGCCTAATCTTTGCCACAGATAGGTGTAGAAGAGCTCTAGGGTACCTCGTGCAAGGGCGGATGTGGTTGACGGTCGCCGGAGGTGGGGTATTTATAGGAAGGAGGTGCGGGTACAGGTGATAGGGTGACGATGTTTGTGGAGGTCGTAGAGCGACGTGGGCAAGGTTCATGGAGATTGTGGCGGTCGGCGAGGATGAGGGTGTAATGGGCTACGAGGAGGAGGTGATAGGGGGCGGAGAGGATGGCTGGAGTGAAGCCAAAAATAGAAAGGGGGCAGAGCCGTCGCGAGGTGGGCGACGTGGGCGTGGCTCCTGCAGGAGGTAGACGATGACATCTGGACCGTTGGATCGAGCGATGCAATGACCACGAGAAGGGCATAAGGGGGCCCTGGATTAGATCAAAGTGGTGTGATCGGAGGGCTACAGAAAGCCCACGTGGCGTCATGGGAGTGCGATGCTAAGGGACGGTGGGATTAGATTAGGCGATGGATCGAAGGGTTGTAATTGATCGTGAGTGAGCGGGTGGGATCAAATCATCAGGACGAAGATCCAGTGGCCATGTGCGTTGAATCCAAAGTACCAACACGAGAACAGTCTTGGTACAAATGCTGACCTTCTAGACGTTGTACAAGTTGTGGTGGAGAAGCTCGTCAAGAACGAGAAGGCACAGACCCCGTGCATGAATGAGGTAATTTTGATTGTACTATAATGCACACTCTATAGTCTAGAGTGGTAGTGAGTAACAAAATATTTATTAAGAACATTATGTCACTTTTTTTAGAAACATTACGTCACTTTTTATGACTTAAAATTTTAAATAATATGTCGATCAAATACTTTAGGGATGCCTTGAGTTCTTTCGGTAGAATTACCATGGTTAATAGACGACGCAGACTCTTCCTGCTAAGTATTAAAAGGAAAAAGTCTATTAACTTTGATGTATAACAATTTTACTATTATTAATTTATCTCTTTTTGGATATTCCGCAGTCGAATGGCGGTTAATGTAAGGGATGGAAGTTCCTAACCTACGGAAAGTAGCAGTGAAAGTATTGTCCCAAACCGCATCTTTCAGTGGCTGTGAGAGAAACTGGAGCACATTCAACTTGATCCATTCGAAGAGACGGAACAAGTTGGGAGAACAGAGGCTCCACAATCATGTTTTTGTGTACTACAACTTGAGGTTGAAGATGAAACATGCAAGGGAGTGGCGTGACAAAGAGGACTACACATACCTCATCGATCTTGCATATATTTTCAAGATGCACGACGACGATGCAGATGAAGATATTCTGCAGAAGCGGTTGGATTCCAACGGGGATCCATTGCTTGATCAACCAGGGGGCAGGCCGAATCAGAATATAAGCCAACAAATGGAAGCAGATGTTGGTGACTACATGGTCAGATCCATATGAATTACAGACCCTCTTGGAGGGTTGGATCTTGATGCAATTGTGGACGGCATTCTTTCCACTGGGTCGAAATCCAAATCCGAATCAAAAGATGATAGTGGGAGCGATTATGATGATGGTGGTGGTGGTCGTGGTAGGTCAGGTGATGGGGAGACATATTCAGGGGGGTCAAGGTCAACAGGGGGTGGCCATGAACCACATGATAATACAAGATTTGAGGCAGGGCGAGAATACATGGAGCAGCGTGGAAACATACATGGGCAGTTTGTCCCAAGTCTGACTCCAGGACCTATGGATTACGATGCATGTAGATGACGTGGCCATCGTCCTACCGATAGCTACATGGACGATTTGATATCATCTATAGGTTCGTTGAGTTGCATGGACATTGATAGCTCATACCGTGAAGGAACACCAAATCCCATGGACGGATATGGATCTTCACAAGATGAGAGATTATTCGGGGTCTTCTCTGAATATTTTCCTGCTCCTCAACCTGGACCTCCTCCGCAGGCGTATGTTCCCCCTCCTGGACCTCCTCAGACACTTATTCCTCCATCATAGAATAAAATTTTGTCGAAATTCGACCGAATTTCGGTGGAATTTCGATTCCGGTGAGTGACCTAAATTCGGCCGAAATGGCCTATATCAACTGAAATTTGAGGGTCTTGTTTCACAAACCGACCGAAATGACCGAAGTTTCGATCGAATCACTGAAACGAAACCAAAATCCGGCATTTAAGGCCTTGTCCTCCATCATATGGATATGGTTATAATAGGTGTGGAGGATATAGCAGTTACAGCAGTGAGAACTGCCAAGGTAGCCAACACGAGTTGAGCCAGGGTAGCTTCTTTGGTGGTGACAGAACAGTTTCGGTTTCTTTTCCGAGTATGCACATGTGCCTCCGCCTCCATGTCCTCCACGGATATCTTCTCCTACTCCGTAGTCGCCATCCTGAGGATTTCAAACTAGTACACCGCAGCCTCATCTTACACCTCATGATACAGGATCTAGTGTTGCCTATCCTCGTCTCGAGATACTCATGCGGATCGATGACCATCAATACATGCAGTATGTCATGGATTACAAGGCCATATACTCGTACATGACATGGGAAAACTACTGTGAGTTAATTGAGTCGGCGATCCGCTATGAGAGACAACAAGGCAGGGGGCCGATTCAGATCCTCCACGGAACTCTTGGTTCTTGATAATCTCTTTTACAGTATTACATTAACTTACATTTTCCATTTATTTTTCTGAATAGATAAATCTTTATACCAAATAAACATTATCTCATTAATCATTAAATACATTTTTTGAATCAAATCAAATGACTCATCTCAATGCCATTTACTATGTGCCCGATATGACCGATATGTGCGATATAAAGAGTATAGATGATCTATATGTGTCATCTAAGTGTGTATTTGTAAGTTATTTAGTGTTATATGAACTTAAATGGAATCCATTTCCAAAATCTATAGGTCAGGAATAAACATTAGCAGCGATATATTCGATATGACCGATATGTGTGATATATGAGCTATAAATGACTGATATGTGTGACATAAGTGTGTATTTGTAGGTTATTTGTTATTTTAATCCCTTGGATGATCTTAATTTCTGAAAAACGATAAAAAATAACTTTTTTGAGCCATTTCTGACATTTCCGTCAATATATCGGCGATATATCTCGATATATCCATTTCCAGGTAGACCGATACGATATCGATACGGTCTTCCATGCTTCTATAAAATGTACAAAGCCTCTTCCACTGTAAGTAGGGTCGGCTACATGGATTCTTTCTCAAATCCATGTTGAAAGATTCAACTATTTTTTACGCTGGTAGTCGACTACCTAACGCAACCCCTGCAAGAGTGTGATTTGAATCCTGACCTTCCATGCTTCTGATTTTAAAAATAATTTTATAACATTTTTCTCATAGAATCAAATGGAGGTGATTGTTGCCACTAAAAACTGTTTATAAAAAGTTCCAAAGTTTGGATGTGAGTAAAAATAAGCTTAAGAATAATTTTGAAGATATAAATAAACTGACCACAAAGCAAGAAACCTGTTAAAAAAAAGAAAAACTTAAATATGGCTTAAAGATGTATTTAGCTAAATTAGTATCCAAATCTGAAGAAATTCGGCATTTTGATAAGGTCACAATCAGAAGTCGGAGATAGATCCATCATCGTCAAGGCAAATCATGCATGGATTTGAATGTAAAATCGTTTTTTATTGAGATAGTCTAGAGTATGAATCCATTATTTATGAAAAACCAAGAAAGAAGGGCGGATTGGGCGTCAGGAAGCTGGAGGAGATGAATAAGGCGCTCTTGTCTAAGTGGGTGATGCGCATATGGGGGAACTCCGAAGATTTAATGTGTGGGCTATTAAGAGAAATATATGGGGTGTCGATGTCTTTGGAGGCCGAGAGGGGACGCATACCTTCCTCGTTATGGCAAGGAGTGATGATGATTTTGTCGAAGATGTCGTGCAAAATGAAGCCTTGTAGGGAAAATGGAGAGGGTTTTTGATTCTGGCTAGACGATCAGATTGGGGAGGGGGCCTTAGGAGTGCGTTACCCAAGGCTAATGCAACGGCCGATGGATAAGGAGGTGGTGGTTAGGGAAGTATGGAGGGAAGGGGCATGGTCACCGATTTTTGTGGCGGAGCTTTCAAACCAGAGGGTGGTGGAATTCATGGAGATGCAGGTTGCGTTGGCTAATGAGCAAGCACACTCAGTGGGTAGGGATCACTATGTATGGGATGATGGTAGATTCTCTGTCAAGAAGGCCTATATCCACTTTATTGGGGAGGAAGAGAGGGTCAAGGAAGCGGAGAGGATGGATATCAACATGATTAGGAGAAGCAAGGTGCCGACCAGGATCAAGGTATTCATCTGGTTATTCAGTGTTAACGTATATGTTAGTTGTTTGTGTATCTCTCTGTTATTTTTATTTTCAGTTGTATGCTCTATGTAATTTACCCTTTGGCTACTCTCCTATATAAGAGAGCATAGGGCTTATGGAATAAACATCTCTTTCATTTTTCCCAACATGGTATCAGAGCGACGGTCCTAGACCGGAGTTCTCGAAACCCTAACCCTACCCCACCCGCCGGCCTCTCTTTCTCTCTCTCTCTCTCATCGGGCGCCGCCTGGGGCACAACTGCGCCTCCGCCGCGCGAGTGCGCCGCCGCACCAGCGCCCTCCGCGCGCCGCGCCTAGCCCTCTGCGCGCTCATCCCTGTGCGCCTCTGCACCAGCATCTGCGTGCGACTGCGCGCTAGCTCCTGCGTTGCGTGACTGAGCGCAGCTCCCTTACGCACCCCTGTGCACGTGCGTGATCCAGCGGGCTTCTTAGAACCCTAGGTGTGCGTTCGTGAATCAGGTCTAGAGCGCTCACCTTCAACCAAATGGGTTTAGTTGCTTGAGGTCTACACATGCAACTAAACCCGTCTATGTCATTGTAGACGAATCTCATCTTCAGTCAATCACTCCAGTCTTCAGTCTCCAGTATGTCAGAAAGCAAGGCGGATATCCCATCTATTGGCGCCTTTCATGGTCCAGCGCCTATTGTAAAGATGGACGGTACAAACTATGAACTATGGGCGATGCAGTTCATGAGCATGATGAAGTCAACGGGTAAGAAGCATATTCTTACCGAACCAGAGCCTGCTGAGAAGACTGGAGCCAATGCCTCTTGGGAGGCCGATGATGCATACGCCAAAGTTTGGCTCTCTGGTACATTGGCGATTGAAAATTGCCAATGACATTCTACATCAGCCCACGGCCAAGGACATGTGGGACATCCTGGCGGCCACATATTCTCAGGCGAAGAACGAGACAAAGATCCTGCAACTCCAGCATGATATACTCACTATAAAGAAGAATGGTCGCCCTCTGCATTCACTCTACACATCCCTGAGAGGGATGTTCGAGAAGCTCTACAGCTTCATGCCTCTGACAGCCATGACAGAACAACAGAAGATATATCGGAATGCGACTATGGTGGGCGTATTTCTTGCTGCACTTGATCCAGAGTATGAGGCGGCACGATCCCAGATCTTCGCCGATTCTACTATTCCTCCCATGGAGGAAGCCTTCCATAGACTGAGTCGCATCACCGTTCCTTCCACGACCACGAATCAGAATACTTCAGCCATGGCCGCCAACAGGGGTCGCGGGTTTCATCATCAGACCCGTGGACGTGGACCTCGTGGCAGAGGAGGCCGCACTCGGCCAACATGTACCTACTGTCATCGTGTTGGACACAATGAAGACACATGCTACTCGAAGCATGGATTTCCTGCATCTGCACGAGTCGCTGAGCAGATAGAGCCTCCATCTGCTGCCACTTTGGATCAGCGGTTCGATGATCTAGTTGCCCGTCTAAGGGGCATTATTCCCCCATCTGGCCCAGCACCTACTACTGAGAGTCAATCTGATGCTGCTGCTTCTGCCTCTGCGTCTACCAGTGCTTCAGGTAGCATACTTGCATTTACTAGTAGTAGATCAGATACATTATCGTGGATTATGGACTCGGGTGCTACACATCATCTATGTGGCGATTAGAGTTTACTTACAGGATATTCTCATATTCCTCCAGGCCGAACAGTGGTCACTGCCAATGGTACACATTCTCCCATTACTGGTCAAGGGGAGATTAGACTGACATCTTCTATGCAGCTCAAGAATGTGCTACATGCACCTGATTTTTCAATGAATTTGTTATCAATCAGTCAGATTACGAAGGATTTACAATGTCGGGCAATTTTTGATCCATCTTCTCCTATTTTTCAGGACATCCGTACGGGCAACGTGATTGGTCGTGGCTATGAGCAAGGAGGCCTCTATCGCCTAAATCAGACTCCATTCGCTGGAACCTCATCCCTTCCCACTGGACCAGTATCTCCTTTGATGTGGCATCTGCGCTTTGGGCATCTACCTCTTCAGAAGTTGCGTCGTGTGTTACCTCAGGGTCTTTCTCACATATCTATCCAATGTGAGGCTTGTCAGTTGGGAAAGCATCACAGGTCTACCTTTCCCAGTCGTCTAGGTCGGAGTAGTACCTCCAAGTTTGAGTTATTTCATATTGATATCTGGGGTCCGAGTCGTGTACCTGATCATCAGGGACACAGATTTTATATAGTTATTGTGGATGACTTCTCTCGTGTGTCATGGGTATTTTTGATGAAAAATAAATCTGAAGCAGGCAATATTATTATCCATTTCTGAATGAAATTCAAAATGTTTTCTCCACATCTGTGAAGTTTGTAAGAAGTGATAATGCCCTAGAACTGTGTACTCATGTCCTAGCCAACTACTACTCCTCAAAAGGGATTATCCATTAAACATCCTGTGCTTATACCTCTCAATAAAATGGGATTGTTGAAAGGAAACATCGCCACCTACTAGATGTCACAAGATCACTTCGTATAGAGAGTCATGTTCCTTATTCTTACTGGGGTAACGCGGTTCTCACAGCATGTTACCTAATTAACCGTATACCGTCCTCTGTCTTGGATTAACAGATTCCCTTTTCCCTTATCTATCCTGGGAAGGATCTGTTTTCCCTTACTCCTCGTGTGTTTGGTTCAGTCGCCTTTGTCCACCAGTTGTCTCCTGGTACTGACAAGCTCTCTCCTAGGGCTGTCAAGTGTGTGTTTGTTGGGTACTCCAGAACTCAAAAGGGGTACAAGTGTTTTGATCCATTGCGTAGGCGGTATATGGTCAGTGCAGATGTTACATTTTTTGAATCTGTAATGTATTTTTCATCCTCAGGTGATCAGCAGCTACCTCCACTGACTACCAACGCCATATATATGACACCACCACCTCCAGCACCATCACCACAACCACCACCACCAGCTCTACGCACTATCCACATGTCACCACTACCATTCCATTATACCTGCAGGCCTCCTCCAGCTCATGGTCATGACTCATCTCCTAGCTCGCCTATGGTATGTACTGAAGATACTTCTCTTGATGGATCTAATGATATTTCTGAGCAGGATATGTTGCAGGGGCCAGATGAGGACACAGCTGATTTAGATGTTCCTATTGCTATACGCAAATCGAAGAGGAGCTGTGTTACATATCCATTGGCAGCTTCTATGTCTTTTGAGCGACTATCTAGGGATTTCAGGAATTTTGTGGTGGCCTTGTCAGCTGTAGATATTCCACGGAATTATCAAGATGCTTTGCAGGATAGTAGATGGCGTCTAGCAATGGAGGAAGAAATGGCAGCACTTCAATCTAGGGGAACTTGGTCTAGTTCCTATACCTCCAGATGTGACCCCGGTGAGTTGCGAGTGGGTATTTACGGTGAAGCAAAATGCAGATGGTAGTATTGACAGATACAAGGCCCGCCTTGTTGCACGTGGCTTTACACAGACATACGGGGTGGATTATCTTGATACATTCTCGCCAATAGCCCGTCATTCAGCCCTACGGATCCTGTTGTCAGTCGCGGTCAATCGAGAGTGGCCGTTATATCAGTTGGATGTGAAGAATGCGTTCTTATATGGAGACCTACAGGAGGAAGTCTATATGCAACAGCCACCCGGTTTTGCTGTTGAGGGGGAGTGTTCCAAGGTGTGCAAACTTCATAAGGCTATCTATGGCCTTAAGCAGAGCCCCAGAGCATGGTTTCAGAAGCTCTCAGACCTCTTTGAAAAACAGGGATACAAACGCTCCAATACTGATCATTCCTTGTTTGTACAGAAGACTTCAAGAGTTATTATTGCAATTATGGTTTACGTAGATGATATCTTGATTACAGGAGATGATGAGCAAGGCATAAAGCAGGCAAAAGAGAAGCTGGGGAGCGAATTTGTCACTAAGGATCTTGGAGTCCTTAGATATTTTCTGGGGCTGGAATTCGCTAGAAATCCGTATGGGTTAGTAATGACTGACGAACCGCAAAATCGGCCCTTTAATAGATTGTTTTTATCACTCAGAATCATCATCGTAGTCGGGCCGATTTTGGTCGTCAAAAAGATCAAGTCATTTGAAGATATGCGATGATAAATCAAAATGAGATGATCGTTAATTATTTTACTTGGCAAGAAACCAAGGTCGAACTCAGGGACACGAGCCTCTCTCGTATTGATCGGATTTAAGTGTGTTTAACTAAGCGTAGAGTTAAAGGCATATAGGTCAAAATATGCAAAGACAAAACAAAACAATGCATTAAAACATAAAACATGCAATTTTTTTATCAAATTTTATAATGCAAATAAGTGATCATGCAAAGCGAATGATATGCCCCAAAAATCATAGTCACTTGAGCCATAGAAAAAAAATGCAAGTTAAACTGAGTTAGCATTAAGAAGCATTCTACCTTCATTAAACAAGTTGGCATGATAAATAAAGAGATCAAGACACTTAGATAATAAAATAATACATCATAATTCATAGTATCAAATCTGAAATTTAACCATGCCATAGTGAAGAGGATGAGAAGAGCTTCAAAACAAAATTGAAATCAACTTGATTGGAGCTAAGTAGCTCAAGATATGCAAGTTCAAAGATAAGGGCATAAATGAAAGAAAAACATGAAAATAAAATTGCATACAGGCCCCTGGGAGGGACGAAAATGTAATAAAAATAAAGTTCGGGACCTTCCCTGAAAATGACCCACACGCACAGGGGCATTTTTGCAATTTATTAAAACCCGCGAGGGCATAATCGCAAATTACCCCACCGTGCGTGTGATCTGCACGTGATGCAGGACCATTCTGCAATTCTGGAGAAGATATGGGCATCTCTGCAATTTACCCAGAGTAGCACGTGCGATGCACGTGCTATCTAGGCTCGGACGAAGGGTAGGCTCGGCAGAGGTTCGAGGCAGCCTCGGCTAGGCTCGGACAATTCGAAGCTCGGTGCAGGCTCGGTGGAGGCTCGGAGCAACCGAACCTGGAGGCACGGAGACAAAGGCTCGGGCGCGTTCTGGTGATGCCACGTGGCTCCATCGCGGTCCGTTGGATCGAACAGATCCAACAGCTGGCAGAAGACGTCGACGTGGCTCTATCATGGCCGTTGGATGGTCGCTGGGGTTGGGCCATCCAACGGCAACTGTGCTTCGTCCTCGGGCTTCAGCTGGCGGCGACTTTGGAGCTCCGGCGAAGGAGCTCCTCCTCCGCCGCTCTGTCCTGGCCCCGGTGGTGCTCGCCCGAAGCTTCTGAAGGTCGGTCGATGAAGCTTGGAGCTCGGGCGAGGCTTCTGGTAGCTCAGCTCAGGTCGCCGGGGCTCCTATGTCGAGAACGCCAGTTGCGAAGATGACCCCGGCGAGGCTCCGGCCATTTGACATACAGGTCACCTGCAGGGTTAGTAGTACATAGCCGAGGCATAGAGTGTGTGCGTGAGGGAAGTGAGAGCTCAGGCGGGTGGAGAATATGGAGAGCTCGGAGCTCCTCCGCCGTGGGTGGCGGAGGAGGTGGGTGACAGTGGTCTGAGGGATGGCGGAGGGAGAAGGTGAGCGGAGGGAGTCGCGATGAAGGGGGATCGGAGGCGGAGCTAATGGGGTGGTCATCGGAGCGAGGGGATGGCCGGATAGGCCTAGAAAATTAATGGAAATTAACGAAAAATACAGAGGAAGAAGAAGAAGGACTTACCTTGTCGGAGATGGAGCGGGAGCTTGGGCTGAGCTTCGCGGTGGAAGCCCCGGTCTTCGCTGGACCTCCGCAGCGACTGGAGGCAGCTCGAGCGGTCGCCAAGAGGCGCCGCAGCTCCGCCGTCGAAGGCGGAGGGTCTCACCGGGATTGGAGTCGTCTTCGCTCAATCGCACCGCCTCCCCCTGTCACGGGGAGGCGGAGGAGGGCTGGGCTCCCTTCCTCGTAAAGGTGGACAGTTTGAAATGGAGGGGGAGGCGAGTTTTTTAAAGAGGATGCTCGGCGGTTTGCTGGCGAAGACGTGAGGTTTGACCGTGGACATGGAGCGACTGGAGGGAAGTTAGGGATGACTTAGTCGCGGGCGAGGGTCGTGGTTGATGGAGGAAAGACGTGGGGCTATTGGCGAGTGGAGATGGTGGAAGATGAAGACGAGAAAAATGGAAGGGGGAGCGGTGCGTGAGTGGAGATCGTGTGCGAGAGGGAGATGGTCTGGAGGTAGACGATGGTGGTCAGCCGTTGGATCTGAGATCCAACGGCTGACGGTTGGGCGCGAATGAGTGGCGCGGATGGAATCTGGGCGGAGCGATCGGAGATCATCCGTAGTGCCACGTGGCGTGAGCAGAAGAAGGCGGAAACGAACGGTGAGGATGGAGTGCGGGGGATGATATGAGGGTTGCGGATAATGATCGGCGTGGAAGAAGCACAGTCGTTGGATCCATGAGGGGATCTAACGGTTGTGGTTGACGGCGGATAAGGCAAAGAAGGCCGGGCCATGTGGCGCCCCCAGAATGGGCCACATGGCCCAATCAGATTATTCAGAAGGTTTTTCTTATTTTTGAGGGCCCTATTGGCCGAATTTGAGAAAACTCAAAACATGAAAGTTGTAGATCTTGATGAGATCTACAAGTTTCATGTTGACCAAAACTCGAAAAGAGATTAAACAAGGGCCCGAAATATTTTTGAAGGTATTTTTAAGTCTAAAAATACCACGAATTTTTGTTTTGTCATTTTTTGTGGTTTTTAATTTATTTAGGACTCTGTTAATTATAAGACATTAACAGGGATTTATTGACAAACTTTTAAGCAAGGGGGTTAATTATAGGAAATAAAGATGATGAAACTGAGGTTCATCAATGACGCAGAGGAAATATGTTACGGACCTGTTGAGTGAAACAGGTATGCTTGGGTGTCGGCCTGCTACGACACCAATGGACCCTAGCATGAACCTATATGATGATGATACAGAGGAGGTGGACAGGAGAAGATACAGAGAACTAGTAGGCAAACTGTTGTATGTCACAATCACTAGGCCCGATATAGCCTTTGCAGTGAATCGTGTGAGCCAGTTCATGGAGCAACCACGTCAGGTTCATATGGATGCCATACATATGATACTTAGATACCTCAAATCATCTCCAGGTGCAGGTTTGCTATTCAAGAAAGGAAAGGGAATTTCTATCTCAGCATGTGCGGATGCAGACTATGCAGGTTGTCCCAAGGACACCTCGGGGTTTGCAGTCTACGTTCGAGACTCTCTAATCTCATGGAGGAGCAAGAAACAGATGGTGGTAGCCAGATCTAGTGCTGAATCTGAATATAGGTCTATGGCCCAGGCTAGCACAGAGATGATGTGGGTAAAGGCTGTACTTACAGATCTATGTCTAGATGTACCACTTCCTATGAACTTAGAATGTGATAATCAGGCAGCCTTGTTCATTCAAACAATCCAGCATTCCATGAGCGGACCAAGCATATTGAGGTTGACTGTCACTTCATACGTGACAAGATTCAGAAGGGGTTCATTGCGACATCTCATGTTACCTCAGAAAATCAAACTGCCGATATATTCACCAAGGCATTACTACGAGGCCCATTCCAGAAGTGTGCGTCCAAGCTAAGCATGATTGATATCTATGCTCCATCTTGAGGGGGAGTGTTAACGTATATGTTAGTTGTTTGTGTATCTCTCTGTTATTTTTATTTTCAGTTGTATGCTCTATGTAATTTACCTTTTGGCTACACTCCTATATAAGAGAGCCTAGGGCTTATGGAATAAACATCTCTTTCATTTTTCCCAACATTCAGCCTTGGGAGAACTCTCACGAAGGAGCGGTGGGGGTGGATTTTGGGTGGGGATGACATTTCATGCGACAGGTATGGCTTAGCTATTGAAGACTTGGATCATTTGTTTTTCTCGAGTCCGCCTTCCACCGATGTGTGGGTGAAAATTGGTATTACTTGGCTTCTTCTTCGAGACTTTTCTAGCTTTTGGGAAATTCTGCGTAATGTGTATGGGTGTAGCCATGAAGATCGTGCTCTTCTGTTTGCGGTAATCTGGGTCATATGGTGTGCGTGAAATGGTTCCATCATTGGGGGGAATCATTTTAATTCTCAAAATGTGTTGGAACATTGTAAGGCGTTGTGCAGAGTATGGACAATGTAGTGACAGGTACGTGTAATATTTTTCTAGAGTTCAGGAAAGCGGTATGCATATACGTTCGGACAGGTCACTGAATACTGAATAAGCGGTATGCGGGGGCATAAGCGGGGTATACGCGATTCTACGTGGTTTTCTAACTTTTAATTTTAAAATAAATCACTATCTATGAATAACATTATTACTAAATTTATGTATATAAGTGGAGATAAAAAAGATATAAGAAAAATGATTCATGTTAGATGGGTGTGTATATGCTTTTTTTTCATATTTAATAAAAAATATTTACCATAAAAGGATCACATATTAGATGATTCGTAATAACAAAAATCCAATACACGTACATGCACTACATGAACAAAACCTCAATCGGCATATATAAAAATATTGGACGATACATTGCATATACTCGAGAAAACAATACATGAGAAAAGCATACACCATTGCATATACATAACGGTATGATGCATTGCAATTGCATACAAATGCATGACATATTCTTACAATTGAATGAAGGAAGAGGTAGAGCTGTTGAATTGAGGACATGAATGAGAAGATTGAAAAGTTGGAGATATTGGAGCAGTATGCAGGGAATATGTGGGATATGCTAGGCATATACGGGGCATATGCGGGCCATATATGCGGGGAGGACGCATAATGCACTGATTTATGAAATCGGTGCGGTCTGCAAGCTGCACGGGCATATGCGGTCCGTGCGACCGATTTCATGAACACTATTTTTCTTTTACTTTTCCCATTTAGTAAATAAGAGGTGGATCCCATCTTGGGAAGCCACCCGCGCTTTCTCAAAAAAAAACTTTCGGATGGATTTAGACCAAATTATTTTAACCAAAAGAAACAAATACATAATCTATTGCAGAAATCTATATACTTACTATTAGTGGGTTTTTCCCACTCTTCTGCCACGTGGCAGCCTTTATTCCATTTCCCTCTCCCCACTCACTCCCGTTCACACTCTCCCCCCATCTCTCTTCTCTCTCTCTCTTAACTCCACCACTATCATCTCTCTCTCTTCCTTTCCCTCTTCTCTTCTCTCTTTCTCTCTCTCTCCACTTACTCTCCCCCCTTATCTCTCTCTTTCTCCCCATTTCTCTCATCTCTATATCTCCTTCTCTCTCCATACTCATTTCTCTCCCTCTCTCTCTCTCTCCATATTCCCTCCCTCCCCACTCACTCTCTCTCTATATATTCTCTCCCTCCCTCCTTTTCTCCATCTATTCACATTTTATGCATCTTATTTCTTTTTCCTAAATTTAGAAATATATTAGTATTAATTAAAAAAGCAAAGCATATATTATTTATAGATTTTATAAAATTTGAAATATATATTAGTTTTTTTAAGAAAACTGATATTTTCCTTTTGAATCTACTACTTTGAAAAAAATGTAATTTTTTAAAACTATTCTTCGTATCATTCGTATGTAATAATTTTTTAGTTGGAAAAATGAATGAATATTTTTATTATAATGATTTCAATAAAGGTATAAATTCGAGCAATAATTTAATCCATTGTTTTTAATAAACTCTTTTCAAAATTTTTAATCAAATATATAAATACTTTAACATAATAAATTTAAAATATACAAGTTATATGAATTTATTCTTATAAGTTTTTTTAAAAGAGTGGCAAACATGTATTGAGTTTCATTTTTAAATATATTATATAAACATAGTAAAATAAAAACTTTAATTTTTAGTAAAAATAAAAAAATATAGAAATAAATATTATCGTATTAAGAAAATATATGTCACTTTTTATCTCTCTTTTATTACCATCTCTCTCCTCTCTCTATCTCCATTATTTAAAAGCTAAATTTTTTTCCAAACTTATTAATTTATTTGAATTCAAAATTTATAATCAATGTAGGTAAAATCTCATGTAGATATTTTATTATTGTACTAAATTAAATAGTCACTTTTTATCTCTCTTTTTTTACCCACATTCCCCTCTTTCTCTGTCCATTATTTCAAAGTTACACTTTAAATTTTTAATCAATGTGGGTAAAAATCCATTTAGATATTTCATTATTATAGTAAAATTAAATTATATTTACATGTAATGTTAAAATTGTGAAATACAATACTAATTAAAAAATAATTTAAAACAACTTAATTATGAAATACAATATTAATTAAAAATAATTTAAAAAACTTAAATTTACAGATATAAATCTTATAATAAACCAATAAAAATATATTTTGAAAATAATTTCAAATTCATGCTTAGGTTATTATGTAACAAATGATTCAATAAATAATACAAATAAAAATTGACTTATGAATAAGATAATGATAGAATTATACTCATATTAATATTTTATTAATAAAATTTTTAAAAAATAATCTAAAATTATATAACATTATTTTTCCTGAAATGTAATACACACAACTTATTTTTCTTCATCTTTTTTAAATTAAGGTGACATATAAATATCAGATTCCATTTTAATTATATCCATCAATTGGAAGGATTTGAAATCTTTTCACATTATTTCTTATACATTTTATATGCCTATGGATTAATAAAGTATAATTTAGCAATCATAGATCAATTAATTATGTATAAATAATAAGTTAATTAAAACTAATATGATATATGTAAAATATATCAAGAAAAAGATGAATGAATATTTTTATCATAATATTTTTAATAAAAATATAAATTCAAATAATAATTTAAACCATTAATTTCTTTGTAAAATCTATATAAATTTATTAATCAAATATATAAATACGTCAACATGGTAGTTTATAAATATACCAATTATATGAATTTTTCTTATAATATTATTTTTAATTACATTCTTTATGTTGTTTTACTATTTCCCTCTCAGATAATTCCTATGTAAATTGTTAGGTTTACCTTTTGACTTGATGCATATTCACACTTTCTTGCATCCATTATTTACTTCCCAAAAATTTTACTCAAATTATACTATGAGTTCTTTAATGTTCTATTTTAAAATTAACATCCATAACCCGCATTCTTACTAATTGTATTATTAAATTTATTTACCATTAAACTTTGTAGAATTTACTAAATTTCTCTATTGTTGGCCGATCCCGCCGCGAAGCGCGGGTATGCTCCCTAGTCCTCTTTATACCTAAGTTCCAAGTAACTTTCATTAGGGATGTCATCTAAACAGATACTTATGATGTTCAAAAATAACAACTTGGGAGAGTGAAACGAACTCCAATCTTTATTTAATAGAGGGTGGGCCCACTACGAATAACGAATCAGGAGGCCTTTTATTTGCAATTATAGTACAGAGGTGGGAATTAAAGACAACGAGCTCGTCAAAGAATCTCGAGAAACAGGAAGTACTGGTAAATTTTCCTTGTGCAAAATGATAAGCACTATGAGTGCCAGAAAGGAGAGGGACTGGGAGGTACTTCTAGTGAGATCTGCGATTTGTAATGCTTAATGAGTTTAGACAAGATGGTTGTTGGAGGCTGAAATGGATCCCTCCATATATTTTTACATAGGAAAGCACAATTAAATTGCGCAGAATTTGAAATACTCCGACCTTAGGCCATCTAATAAGATCCCAATTCACTCCAGCCATCAAATGAAATTCCAGTTCACCATATGGAACTTCGAGGAATCTACATAACTTCTCCAAAAGAAATTTGCGTAGGACAAAGGCTGGTAGTACATGCGCCGGGATTGCACAAGGTGTAGATTTCAGGTGAATAAATTTTGGTGGAATGGAACAAAATGAAACTCTCCAGAAGAAATTTGCGTAGGACAAAAGCGGGTAGTACGTGCGCCTTGATTGCACAAGGTGTAGATTTCAGGTGAATAAATTTTGGTGGAATGGAACAAAATGAAACTCTCCAATTTAGTATTCTTTTCTTGAGTTAATCTAAGGATCAGATTCCCAATGAGACATTACGCTTGTTAGGTGAAAGGGAGAAATCCATATAATTCAAGTAAAAGGAAACCTAGCTGAAACCAAGTATATCTTAAAAAACTCCTAAGACGAGGATAATAGATTAAGGAGATAAATCGTATATTTTCATCGTCAATAACCAACCCAAAAATATTATAGAAAAATAATGGATAGAATCTTCACCATGTCTGTAGTATAATAAGGAGAGCATACTACAGGAAAGCCCTCAAAAAAATATTAACGAACTGAAGATCGGATGCCAGGAGTAGCTTCAATCTTCTTTCCTTTTGAAAAGATGTGACAAGATAATTTACAAGGCCCCACAAAAAAGACAATAAAAGGAAGAGGGAGAGAGGATCTCCTCGTTTAACAACTTTCGAAGTGGAAAAGAAGCCCAAAAAATCATTTACTTAAGCTAAATCTTTATAAATTTCAGAACTGTGAAATCCAACATATGAAATTAAGAAGAAATTTTGTATCTGAAACATTAACTCCATGTGATCGATCCCAATCAATAATGTTCAGAATATGAGACATGTGGCTAATTTGATATATCCAAGGTCCAATTACGCATCTCCCATGTGTTTATTCCATATTGTCTAGTGATGAGAGTCATGAGACTAGGGTGTGCTATTGACGCTATATATCTATCGTATTTCTTAAGGACAGAGGGCCCATCTCTTTCGGAGCAGGGCAGCCCTTCAAGACTGTCACAAACCACGAGAATACATATTTTATTCTTTTCCTTAATTATGCATATATAGTTTCTGCTTTTTCACATTCTACCGGAGCAACTCGATTTCGGATTCCATCCTCAAGGTTCAACTTTATTTAGATCATGCTTTCTTCGATGTTCTTCAAAGTTTGTGATTGTTCTTCAAAGATTGGCGTGATGTTTGCCGCACAATATCAGCATTGTGTTATAACGATGCAGAGACATTCCGAAGCCTTTTGAAGTTCACATGTAGCGCAACCTACGTATGGCAAAATTTAGCATCATTCCTTTCTTAAGCTAATATGTGTGCCACAACAATTGCCTTGAAGAAGGAACGATATCGGTGATGCACGATGAAGACAATAACTCCTATCTTACACTGCTAGATGCTTCTCTCCGGCACCGCTAAAGCATCTCCAGTAGATTCAAGCTTTAGGAGCCCATGAAGACTAACGGTACCCCACAAAGTGATCTCATCCATCAGAGCTTGCTGCTCCAACTACTCACTGCATTTCCTTGCCATCAAGGAATTCATTGTAATTCCGGAGCACGGAGAAAAAGTGTGATTAGACCGCAAAAGCAGTTACAACAAGGAGAAGACATACCTTAAGCAACACCAAGGACAATAACGTAGAGATTCTCTTAAACCCATGGAAGGTCGTATCCCGATATATCGGCGATATATCGGTATCGACAGGTCACCGACATATCGCCGATATGTCCGATATCGGGCATCGACACGCAAAAAAGGCGAGCTGAATCCCGTTGTCGGCGATATGGCGTCGATATATCGCCGATATATCGACGATATATCGGTATCGACATGGTACCGATATCGATACAGATATCGATATGTCCTTCCATGCTTAAACCCCGAATGGTCTAGGAGGCGCAATGCAAGCATGAGAAGAAAAAGGAGGGGTCTGCTTAATAAATATAGACACCAGATGACAGTTATGGTGTAGGAGATTTCCATAGGCATCAGAGAGTTGTTGCTTGATGGAAAAACCATAGTTGGCAAAGTGGAGACGGGGTGATGCCCTTGGATTTAGATCCCTACATATCACGATACACATCTGGATCTGATTTCTTATGCCAGTCACCTTTAGGCTTTAGGATAGAGATGTTGTTTTGTTTTCAAGTGCCTATATTTAGGCCCAACGTGGTTGAGAGCCCTTATTTTATGAAAAATGAAGCAACAAAAAGTGGAAAAATGGGGGGAAACATAGAAAAATCTAACCAGCCAATCAAGGAGAGAATGAGCCTTCTTGTTAAGAGTTGGTACCCTCGACCTCATTATATAGCGAGAGGCTAGGGTCAAGATTACACCAAAAAGACATCATAGAAAAGAAAAGAGTATCCCGAAGGGATTTACAGCTCATATACTCAATACTCCCCCAAAAGTTGGAGCATATAAAACGACCATGCTCAGTTTGTTACAACATCTCTCAGACTAAGTAACAAGAGGTTGGTAAAGATACCAGCAGTTTGTTCCTCTGAAACTATATTAAAGATGTGCGAAAATCCCCTTTGAATCAAATCCATGATGCAAGTGAAGTCTCGGATTATCCAATATACGTTGAAGTGTTGCTTGACAATGTATCGAGGGCTGCAATTGTGGTTGTTGTGATCGGTGTGGTAAGGTTAAGGCCATGTGACAGGGACCAATGGAATCTGGCAAGGACGACGGCAAGGGAATTGAGGCATGCAGGGCAAGGGGGTAGTTCTGCTACTATGGTTGTTGGTAGAAGCATGGGTGTGCCGTGAACATGTGGAAGTGCTAAAAGGCGATGGTGTACCAAGGCATAGGCAGTGTGTGCAAATGATGGTGGTGGGGGGATGGTGTGGAGGCGGAGGGCACAAAGGTGGGACACAAAGAGGGTGCAGAGTTGGAGGGCAGGTAACGCGAGGGGGAGGCGGTGGGGGGAGGGGGGCAATGGTTCTTATCTCAAATTGAAAAAGAGAACAATTATTCTTGTAGAGAAATAATATCATATGCCTCCTTATATAGGGAGAGGCTATGGTTAGGTCAACACCAAATAGGCAAGGTAGAAAATAAAAGACAAGAGTTTCCCCGAAATGGTTTACAACTAATATCAACATGGTCCAGAGAAGAAAGAGTTGATCATAAAAAGGAGGCCGATGTTGTATGCGACAAGATCGAGATCATTAAGGTTCGATGGGGGTTGGTGGCAAGAGGGTAAAGGCCGACAGGGGGTTGACAATGTCGCTAGGGATGATGGCCAGTAGAGGTATGGGGGCACTCGTGAGGTTGCGGAGGTGTTGGGGACATCAATGGCAAGAGATGTGGCAATGGGGACGATGGTGCATTGGGAGGTGGTAGGATGATGGCGCAGAGGCAAAGGTGGTGGTACAGGTAGAGTACATGTATGTCGAGGAGGCATGAAGCGTTGATAGCTCGGAGTCGAAGGGCGCACAACGCAGAAGGGAGGTGGAAGATACGTGAGGGAGACAAGGGGGAGACTTCGCTTCGACACAAACTTGAAGGAGAGAATGATTATTCATATTAAGATATTATACCTTATGCCTCCTTATATAGGGAGAGGCTAGGCTATCATTACGCCAAAGAGGCACAACAACAATCACAAGGCCTTCTCCCACATTAAGTAGGGTTGACTATACATATTCTTTGCCAACATTCAAATCTAGTTTGGGTCATTCTCAGACTTAGATCCATACAACTAAGATTCCTTCAGATAGTCTCCTTCCAACACTTCTTGGGCATTCCTCGACCTTTCTTAGTCGACTCCACATACCAAATCCCGTATCTTCTAACAGGTGCATCACCTGACCTCCCTTGTAGATGGCCAAAACACCTTAAGCGAACCTCTCTCGCTTATCCTTTATAGGAGCTACACCAACTTTGCTTTTGATCACATTGTTCTGAATCTGATTCTTTCATGTATGTCCACACATCTATTGTAACATTTTCATTTCTTCTACTATCGTTCTCTACATATGTCTATGGTTCACAAACCAATATTCATATCCATAGAGCATAGTAGGTCTCATGGTTGCTTTGTAATAATTTCCTTTAAGTTTTAAAAGAAGTTTCTTATCATATAGAACAATATAGGCTCCTCTTCACTTTAGCTAACCTGCATTCTCTCAAAAAAAGAGTTACATCTCCATCGATTCCCCCATCATGTTGCAAAACAGATCCCAAGTATTTAAAGGAATCTTTTTTATGAGTGTTATTACTCCATCTATAGTCTCATCAACCAATATGATATCATCGGCAAACAGCATACACTAAGGCATCTCATCAAGAATATGACTAGTCACCTCACCCATAATCAAAGTAAAACAGAAAGGACTCAAAGTTGAACCTTGATGAGTATAAATGTTGATGTTAAAATATACGATCTTCCCATATTGGATCCTTACACAATATGAAGCCACGTCATGCATATCCTTTATAAGGTTAATGTACATGACATGTACTTGTCTCTTCTCCAAAACTCTCCATAAGATTTCCTATGGAACTGAATCATAAGCCTTCTTCGTATCAATAAAAATCATATGGAGTTCCTTCCTTCTAGCTCTATAAATCTCCATTGTTCTCCTCGTCATGTGGATAGCTTCAATAGTTGAGCAATCTGGCAAGAACTCGAATTAATTTTCTGACAACATAGAAAATATAAGATAAGAGTATCTTCAAACGGATTTACAACTCATATCACTCAATACAATGCACATGGTCTAAAAAAAGAACTACTATAAAAAAGGAAAGTGAAAACAAGAGGTAGACAATTAAAAAAGAGGGATTGTTTAAAATAAGATTAAAAAGAAGAAAAGATAAGAAGAAAAAAGTTTTATCAACCATGTTTGTTTCTTCTCTTAATTTAGCCCATCCATGGTTCCAATAAATACGGGAAAAGAGGGAGTATCATGGTTGAGTTTTCACTTTCAAACTCTATTGTCTTCAAGTTATCAAAAAGAGATTCAATGCATGCTCCATCCTTTTTATTGTGGTCCCCAACGGGAGACCCTTCGAGGTTCCTATGAAAGAGAAAAACTATCATGAGGTTCTTACATACGAGAAAGACTAATTTTGTGTTACTATATAGAAGAGGAACACTTTTGAGATCCCTGTAAGACGCTCATTTTTAGATCCGCATACATATATCACGATGACTTTTTTCGATCTTTAAGAGTATGGGGAAATCCTGTGAGGAAGACAATGCAACAAATTGGGGAAATCTAGAGGGTAGTGTACCAGCATCCATCCAGTTGTCACTCCAAAAAAACAAAAGATGCCCCATCTCCCACAAATACCCAGAAAAGATAACAGAACCGTAGCATCACAGAACGAATGCATGTCCAGAACACTTAGTATGCAGATGGATTGGAGACCAAGGTATCATGTACCTGAACATCATAGATCTTCCGAATAACTCCGTAACAAAGGTTGTCACTACTCCCCCAAATTCTGGCAACCTACTTCAGTAGAAGCACCTTATTCATTAATTTGAGGCAAGATATGCCCAAGACACCAAGCGGTTTAGGAAACGTAACAATTTCCTAGTCAAGCAGATAAATGCCCCTCACGTTCTTACTGAAGTTGGATAAAAAAACTCCTCAAAATTGTTCCAATGCACCGACGAACTTCATTTAGCAAGAGGCAGGAAGACATGATGCAAATCGAAATTGCCGAAAGAACTACCTTCAGAAGCACTAGTCGTCCACCTCTTGATAACATACTCTACTTCCAACATGTGAGTCTTCCCTCCATCTCAATGATATGGAGCCAGTTAGAAATTTTGAACCTGCCACAAGTTAGGGGGATCCTAGGGTAGCGAATAGAAGAGTACTACAATTAGTGATGCAAACTGACAAATACGAATACCAAAGCCTTATCCGTTTTTGAATACGAATACGAATGTGAATACGGATATTGACGGAGTATTAAAACTATCTTACCATATCTTAAAAAATGGATACGGACGTAAAGCGGATATTGTATGAGTAATGTTAGAAATACTTTATAGAATCGACTTAAAAATATATACGAATCGAATGGAAAATATATGATATAAACTTACTAAATGTGTTCATATCATAAAAATTATACAAATATAGTAAAAGAAGGTATAGAATTATTTTATATAAGGTTAAAAATAAATCTACGACTATATTTATATACGAAAACGGATATACTGATATGGATACGGATATGAATGTTTGCGAATATCGAAACGATATCCATATTTGTATCCCTTTATTATGGTATGGATATGGATGTTAAAATCTATATAAAACGGATACGATGACAGATTGGATATGGATATATCCGTAACCGTTTGCATCCCTAACTACAATATGTGCCCAACTCCGTACTGCAAACAAGGTATTCTTCATCCGAAAGCCCAAAAGGGATAACCATAGATTTGTTACGATTGAGAATCAATCTAAAGAGCTCTCTAAAAATCTCTAGAATGTGTGCCATGCCCCTTGCCTCTTCCCAACCACTATTTTCCGCAAGATCTATGGGGTTGGTACTTATTGTCCCAATCCAATCCTGGGGATCTGGGTTTTGCACCATCCTACTTCTGACGAGGAATTTGTGGGTTAGCGCAAGAGATCCGACCTTTCATGATACCGATTATGACAGATGGCATGGGGTTCAAATTTTAGGCAAATGCTAGGCCAGAAGTTCCTATGTCTGATGGCTCTTGCTACAAATCTGGAGGCATATGTGCCAGAGGTGTGGGACGGGCAATCCTTTTTTCCCCTCGTTTAGATCTGAGCTGACATACTAAAGGGTGGAGGAGCTGGTGATGTTTTTGGCGGATCTCAAAAACGTGGCAGGGCCCACGGAGAGCAAAGATTGCTGGTGCTGACGCATGGGAGTTTTTCAGTTGGGAAAGCTTGCAAAGCATTAAAGGGACCTCATATTTATGAATTGGGAGGATATGAGGCAGACTGCAGAAGAATTTAGAATCGGAAGGTTACAACCCGTGTGACAATTTTCCTGTGGGTTTGTACAAGGCGTAAACTGTTGAGTGGGGATCGGGTTGCGTGTTTCAAGGTCCAGAAAGTTGGTATGTGGTATTCATTCGATCAGGCGATCTGGAGCGAGTAAGCGGGTAGGTAGAAGTAGACGCGGAAGTATATGCGGATTATGCGATTCTATTATTTTAATTAAAAATAATTAAAAATAATTAAAATATGATTTCAAACATTAGATATTTATGTTTAAAAAAATATAACATAGAAGAAATATGAAGTGAAGATTTTTTTGTACAATGTGATATTAACCAAAACATTTTCAAAAGTCATCCATTTTTAAGAGAATGTTAAGTTAACGGTGGAGAGTGAAAAATGTTGTAAATTGATTGAAGATAGAAAAAATGGTAAACGTCCTTGTCCAAATTGGAAGGTAACCTTTTTTTGGAAGTGTAACCTGGTTAGTAAACACAACTATGAACCTTTGTACTTTAGGAAATGGTGTATTTGTCTACCCAAAGTCGAATATTTAAAAAACTGACCATTTAAATTAAATATATGTTATTTGTTCTATGTAGTTATAAAATTCCATGCAAATCCGACATCTTTATTCATGTTATCTCCACATGTAATTTATTCTATATTCATGCAGCTATGAGATAATGTAAAAAATAGAGTTGTTGCTGGAGAATCTAAACAAATATAGAGTTGTTGCTGAATCTAAAAATAAAGAGATTTGGTGCATATTGAGCGAGTATAGCATACCCGATGCGGTAGGGGGACTGCCTCCGCATATGCGGCCGCATATGCAATCGCTTGGGCTGACTTTCCGAAGCCATGTTTCTTCACGAACACTAGTCCATCTTGTTCATGTTTTCAGGAAGAGGTGGAAGATGCGGATCACTTGTTCTTCAGGTGCAGTAGCTCTGTTGATGTGTGGTTCATTTTTAGGAATTAGGTAGTTCGTTGTGGTGATGTGGCGGGCTTCTAGGAGTCCATTCGGAAAGGTTGGAGAGCCACAAAGAGGGAACGATCTGGGTGCTTGACGCTTCTTTGGGCAATTTGGATTGCTAGGAATGGTGTTGTGTTTCATAGGAACAATATGTTTGGGGAGAATGTAGTAGTACATGCAAAGGCGCTTGACGAGTGTTGGGCGGTGTAATATTTTTTGTTTCCATCTCGCCTAATCTAGGCATGTAATTACTTTTAAAGGTGATAAATGGTGGAGTTTTTTAGCACAAACCTATACGGTGGAGGCTTTTTTTCTGTCAATAAAAAAAGAATATAGTGTCATTTGCATATTGAAGTATAGGCACCAAAATGCCCCCCAGGTAATATCCACTAGTGACCTCTTGTTCTGTCACCTGATGCACCATACAAGACAAAACATCTGCCGCAATGATGAAGAGCAGGGGGAAAGAGGGCATCCTTGTCGCAAACCCTGCTGAGGTTCGAAGAAGCCTCCTTCCAGTCGTCCATTCATAATTATCGAGTAAGATCTCTTCATCCAAGTGATCAAAACATATGGGAAGCCGCGATGTGCT
This sequence comes from Ottelia alismoides, assembly GCA_037367405.1. Taxonomy (NCBI): domain Eukaryota; kingdom Viridiplantae; phylum Streptophyta; class Magnoliopsida; order Alismatales; family Hydrocharitaceae; genus Ottelia; species Ottelia alismoides. The sequence continues at coordinate 469,643 of JAZKJV010003959.1, read as the reverse complement.
AAAGCAAACCAAAGGAAGCGTCAATCAAGCTTGTAAAAATCGACCGACTAGGCCGACTAGTCGGTCCGATTAGTCGAGTCGGCCTACTGACCGACCCGATTTAGGAGAGTCGGTCATTAGTCGGTGGACCGACTAGTCGGCCCGACTAGTCGGGCTAGTCGGCCGATTTCTGCAACAAAGATCCGCGTACCCGAATCCGAGGACGATCCGAACGAATCAAAAATGGGAGTTTAGGTTACTGTCCGACAGTAACCTAAACTCCCCACCCGACATTCCCCTCGCGCGTCCCTCGTGGTTACCGTCTCGACGCCGCCTGCTCTCCACGCCGCCTCCTCCCGACGCCGCTCGCCGCCCGGAGGTCGCGCGTCGCTCGGTGGTCCCCGCACGACCACTCCTTCCTCGCCGTTCGGTCTCCCAGCTCTCCTGCACCTCACCATCCGACCGCCGGTCCGGTTAGGGTTTTTTTTTGCTATTTTTTTCGAAATTTATGCTCAAATATATTATAAATTCAAGTTGTGGGTTCATGTTATAAATTCAAGAGCCTCCATTGATTGTTGTTCTATGTTCTAAGTTTATTGATTAAATTCAAAGGATTGGTCTAAGTTCTATGATTGTTGTTGTTTGGTTATTGATTCAAAGGATTAGTCTAAGTTCTATGATTGTTGTTGTTTGGTTATAAATTCAAAGGATTAGTCTAAGTTCTATAATTGTTGTTGTTTGGTTATAAATTCAAAGGATTAGTCTAAGTTCTATGATTGTTGTTGTTTGGTTATTGATTAAATTGAGTTGACAATGGCCAATATTGAATTGACTTGCTACTTTTTTCCTGCAATTATTTCTTTTTTAGCTCTTATAAAATTGAAAATTGCTAAATCTATGCATATTTATGATTGAGTATATATATAGATTAATATATTAATAATAATTTATATATTTAAAATAATAAAAATTTCAAAAACGACTTTTGCCCGACTAATTCCGACTAGTCGCCCGACTGCCGACTAATCCTTAGTAGGTGACCCCGCCGACTGCATACCGACTACCGCTTTCTGCAACCTTGGCGTCAATCTAAAATATCGTAAGCTTTAGAGAAATCCACCTCCCAAAGAACATCTTTTTTTGCCTTCTTTTCCAGTCTGCTAAGATTCTCGTTACCATCACTAGACTATCACCAATCTGCCTTCCGGGGATGAAAGCAGACTGAAAAGGGGAGATCATGTGGTCCAGCACAACGTTAAGTCTGTTTGCTAATACCTTCGTAACGATCAGGTAGATGGCATTGGAAAGAGAAATAGGGTAAACTCTTCCATATGCTCCAAGCCATCCCTTTTTGGGAAGAGGTAAATGAGGGCTCTGTTGACTCTGTCAAGCCCCGAATTTCTTGTTGTAAATTCCTACACAACTTCCACAATCTCGTTGCTAACTACGAGGGTCCATAATTCTTAAAAAAAAAGAAGAATGGGAAGTCGTCTGGCCCTGATGCTCCATCGGCATTAAAGCTCCATACAGCAGACTTAACCTTTTATGTAGTAAAACTCGGTATCAAATGTCTCGCATGCTGGCTGGAGACCTGGGATGCCCCCGGGCCAGTCCATCTCCAACATCTGAGCTATGTACGTTGAGAGAAAGCCTTAAAGTACTCCACCAATGCCACGCCAATGTCTTGATCGCATTCGACTCTTCTTTCATTCGCTATCACATATCTAATAGAGTTCTGACAACGTCGCCCACTTGCAATTCCGTGAAAGTAGCCAGTATTTGCATCACTTTTTTGAACCATCTATGTCTCTCTCTCTGTCTCCATTCAGTCACATGCTTCTTGTCGTCTAGCTTGATTACCCTCAATGTGATCACCCGTACATTGAGCTCAACAGACTCCATATCCATGTCGTCCCTAATCCCATCCGGTCTACTAATTATAGCCTCAACAGTCACCCTCAAACCTCTTCTCTCCTCACGTGTCTCCTTTTAAAATAGGCAGAGCCTAGAATGCAAAGAAACCAACTTCTAAGTGAGGCGTGCCACGGTAAAGTCACTGCAAACCTTAGAACACCAATGGTCTGAGACCAGATCCCTTTAAGTTTTCTTTCAAAAGCCAAACTCTCTAAAATCTGAAGAAAGAACGAGGCAAAGTGCCCTCGCCAGAATCCATACTAAGGGTGTATGGTCCGATCTCGGTCTGGAGGAAATCGATGACAAGGGGAAAAGGTCTAATAATTTTGGAGACGCAAAGAACCAGTCAATTCTGGAATGGGACCCAAAGTTCCTTCAAGTATATTTTGTATATGTAACGTCGAGAACCTATAATTCAATCTCATCAATAATCTCTGCAAAATCCAAGGACTTGAGATCTTGCCCCCTTCCCTCTCACTGCCCCATGTACGTGGGCGATTAAAGGAAAGAAGATTGACATTGAAGTCAACTCCTACCAACCAAGCAGTCCCAGGAGAGAGAAGCTTTGCATCACGCAAGTCAGTCCAAAGGTCCAAAAGTTACACATTAGCTGTTGGGCCATACATGCAAGAGATGAAGAGGTAAGAGCCGGAGGAAATGATCTGAAAGAGGACCGTCAACGTATGTCTTCTCCTGAGTTCAGAGATGGAGGAGAAGATGGAGCTCTTCCAAGCAATGTCCATACCCCTCGCACTACCGACGGCATCTACGGTTTTAATATTGTTGAGATAATTCTATCTCTCGGTCTATTTTATATTTTACGTTTTTGTATGTACTTGTCATGTAATTAACCCAAGGGCTTTTCTCCTATATAAGAGATCTCTCGGTCTATTCTGAATGCATGTTCTCATTTTCTCCCAACATGGTATCGGAGCAACGGTCATAGACCGTGGTTCCCATATCCCACCTGAAAACTTAACCCTACATCCCCCCCCCCCCGCATCGCTCCGAGCGCCGCTAAGCGCCTCCCGCGCGCCACCAGGGGCCCATACCGAGCCGCCAGGGCACTCCTGTGTTGCCCTAGGGCAATCCCGCACCCTGCGAGGCGGTCTCGTCTGATTTATCTTCTTTTTGTGCGGTGTTTAACCTCGCACGGAGGCCAAGGGATGGTTGTATGAGTCTACAGATACAACTAATCCCTCCTAACTGTCTTTTCTTCTCTTGATATAATCCCCAGTTGTTCCGCGTCTTGGCATCTTGGTACAATGTCAGAGAACAAGGGTGATGTTCTCTCCTCTTCTGGTACCTTCAAAGGTCTGACGCCTATCGTGAAGATGGACGGGACCAACTACGAGTTATGGTCCATGCAGTTTCGTACCCTAATGCGGTGCCACAATAAGGAGCATATTCTCACTGATTCGGAGCTGGCGGACAAGATTGGGACAAATGCATCATTGAAGTAAGATGATGCCTATGCTCGTATCTGGCTCTCCAGGACACTTACCACGGAGATCGCTAATGATATTGTTAACCAGCCAACTGCAAAGGCTATGTGGGATATATTCGCTGACACATACGGGCAAGCAAAGAATGAGAGAAAGATTATTCAACTAAAGTTCGTTAATTTATGGACCAAACAGAATGGTCGACCGCTCCACGCACACTTCTCTCATTTGAGAGGCATGTTTGAGCGATTACACAGCTTCATGTCTATTACCACTAGCACAGAACAGTAGCAGGCATATCGGAATGCCACCATGACAGGAGTCTTCTTGTCGTCTCTTGACTCAGAGTATAATGCCGCTCGTACTCAACTTCTCATTGGAGAGACGATACCGCCAATGGAGGAGGTCTACAAGCGCTTGAGCAGGGGATCAATACCACAAACACTACTACAGTCCAGCCGACTCCTTCTGTTATGTCTGCTACTCGTGGCAGAGGGGGGTCGTCTCAATTTCGGGGTCGTGGACCTCGAGGTCGAGGAGGCGGCCGACAGCGTGGTCCTTGTTCTCATTGCCATTGTCCGGATCACTCTAAGGACACATGCTTTCAGAAGCATGGATATCCAGCATATGCACGTGTTGCTGAGCAGACTGAGCATTCTAATATGCCTACTCCGGATTCACAGTTCGATGATATTGTATCCAGACTAAGAGATATGATGACCACTCCTACACCTCCGACTCCAGGTGCCATTGATGTTGCAGCCACGGCCAGAGCATCATCTAGCTCGTCAGGTTTTCATTATGCGTTTACAAGTAGTAGCAGTTCAGATTTAACTGACTGGATTATGGATTCTAGAGCGTCCCATCATATGTGTGGAGATCGGAAGCAGTTCAGTACATACCGATCTATCTCACCTGGTAGGTTTGTGGTTATTGCTAATGGAGTTCGTCTGCCCATTGTTGGTCAGGGGGAGATTGTTCTAGCCCCATCTATGCATCTTCAGAATGTCTTATATGCTCCAGATTTCCGGATGAATCTTTTGTCCATTAGCCAAATCATAAAAGATTTACATTGCCATGCCATATTTTATCCCTCTTCTTTTGTGTTTCAGGACATATTAACTGGCAGGGTGATTGGTCATGGCCATGAGCGGCGAGGTTTATATAAGCTTGCCATCCCACCTTGTGCAGGCATCGCTACTCTACCTTCAGGATATGTTTCTCCCTTCATGTGGCATCTTCGATTTGGCCACCTTCCACTACAGAAGATGTGTCATGTGCTACCGTAGATATCTCCTCGTACTGCACTAGATTGTGAAGCCTGTCAACTTGGGAAGCACCATCACTCCTCTTTTCCGAGTCGTCTGAGTCGTCACAGTAGTCAGTCATTTGTGTTCTTCCATTTTGATATTTGAAGTCCGAGTCGTGTCCCTAATCATCAGGGACATCGTTTTTATATAGTTGTTGTGGATGATTTTTCTAGACTATCTTGGGTTTTCTTGTTAAAACACAAGTCTGAAGTTGGTGCTATCATCAAAACTTTTTCTTATTGAAGTTAAAAATATTTTCTCTGCTAATGTGAAGTTTATACGTACAGACAATGCTTTGGAGTTTTCCACATTACACTTATCTGAATTTCTCAGGTCCCTCTGTATAGTTCATCAAACTTCTTGCAACTCAGCAGAACGGTGTGGATGAACGTAACCATCGTCACCTTCTTGATGTTACAAGGACATAATTCATTCAGAGTCCTACCCATCATTCTTTCCGGGGGGACGTTGTTCTCGCAGCTTGCCACTTGGTAAATCGCATGTCGTCAACTATTCTTGGGGAGAAGGTTCCCTTCTTGATTGTGTTTTCGAAGAAGGAACTTTCTCACTCACTCCTAGAGTTTTTGGATCTGTGGCTTTTGTCCATAATTTCAATCCTGCTCGTGACAAGCTCTCGCCTAGAGCAGTCAAATGTGTCTTTGTTGGTTATTCTCATACCCAAAAAGGATATAGATGTTTTGAACATGTTGGACGGAGATATTATGTGAGCATGGATGTTGCTTTCTTTGAGTCAGTCATGTATTTCTCTCCTACAGGTGACAGGTTGTCAAATGCTACTATTGGAGAGGATGTTGTTGTTCCTCCACCTCCGCCTACTCCACCATATGAACCCCATGCTGCTACTCCACCTCCACCACCCCCACCACCTCCATTTCAATCTACCAAGTCTCAGATGTTACCCCTTGTATACACTCGCAGGTCTTCTATTCGCCCCTCTGCTCATGTACCATCCACATCATCCACCACGCCTCAGGTATGTCATGAAAACACTGTTACTACTAATAGCACTGGAGTTTTTCCACACAGGATGAGTTGATTCCAGATAATAGAGAGGTTGATGATCTGCAGATTCCTATTGCCCTTAAGAAATCTCATCGCCAATGCGTAACATATCCTCTTGCTGCATATGTTTCTTTGAATCATCTCTCCGAAGAATACAGGAAGTTTGTAGTGGGACTCTATGTTGTTACTATCCCACATACATATCAGGAGGCACTACAAGACAATAGGTAGCGCCTTGCAATGGAAGAGGAAATTGCAACCTTGAGGTCGCGTGGTACATGGAGCATTGTATCTGCTCCAAAAGGTAGCTCTGTTGTAAGCTACAAATGGATCTTTACAGTTAAGCAAAGGGCAGATGGCAGTGTGGACTGCTACAAGGCAAGACTTGTGGCACATGGGTTTACTCAAACCTATGGGTGGATTACCAGGATACCTTTTCTCCTATGGCTAGGCATTCGACACTACGCATTCTTCTTTCTGTAGTTGTTTCACGGGACTCGTCATTGTACCAACTTGATGTGAAGAATGCTTTTCTATACGGGGACCTACAGGAGGAAGTTTACACGCAACATCCACCAGGGATTGCTATTGAGGGGGAGTCCCAGAAGGTGTGCATGCTCCACAAGGTAATTTATGGCCTGAAGTAGAGTCCCAAAGCTAGGTACCATAAGCTATCAGAGTTGATAGAGCAACAGGGGTTTGTGCGGTCTACTGTGGACCACTCATTTTTTGTTCAGAAAACACAGAGAGGTATTGTTGCTATTCTTACTTATGTGGACGATATTGTTGTCACAAGGGATGATGACCAAAGCATTCATACTGCCAAGAAGTTCCTAGATCAACGGTTTGTGACTAAGGACCTTGGCACTCTTCGATACTTCCTTGGGTTGGAGTTCGGTAGGAACCAACGTGGTCTGGTAATGACGCAAAAGAAGTTTGTGATGGATCTCCTATATGAGACAGGTATGACATGATGTAAGCCTGCTACTACCCCTATGGATCCAAGCATGCGGTTATATGATGATGACACTGAAGAGGTAGAGAGCAGGAGATATAGAGAGCTGGTTGGGAAGCTTTTATATGCCACTATCTCCAGGCCGAATATAATGTTTGCACAAAGCAAAGTTAGCCAGTTCATGGAGCAACCCAGAAAGGTGCATATGGATGTTGTATATATGATATTGAGATATTTGAACTCACCTAGCTCAGGTCTTATATTCAACAGGGATACATCTCTTGAGGTGACAGCTTCTGCAGATGCTGATTATGCAGGTTGTCCCAAAGACAGAAAGTCTACTTCGAGCTTTGTTGTGTTTGTCGGGAGCTCTATTGTTTCATGGAAAAGCAAGAAGCAGAAAGTGGTGTCCAGGTCAAGTGCGGAATCTGAATACAGGGCCATGGCACAAGGGATTGCAGAGATGATGTGGGTTTAGATCGGTATTGACTGACCTTACTATTGAGGTTTCTCTTCCTATGCAACTCTTATGTGATAATCAAGATGCACTATTCTGCAGAATGCAAATAAGTCCAAGGTAGTGTCGTTCTCTCTGGATGAGGAGGAGGCGGGGCTTTGTGATTTATCAATGGGAACTGAGTGCATCCCATTCACTATCTGGGAATGCTGCTGGCCACAGGGAGATCGAAGTTGGCGGATTGGTTGCTGCTGGTCGAAAAGGTGGAGAAGAGGCTCGTGGGGTGGAAGGCAACGATCCTTTCTAAGGGGGGACGCCTGGTGCTCCTGAAGGCGGTGCTCTCCGCTATTCCTGTGTACCACTCCTCTACGTGGCTCTTGCCGACTGGCATTAGGAGGAGTTTGGAGGGGCTGATGCAACGGTTTTTGTGGAGCAGGGGCGGTCAGGGAACGGCTGGTATCCACCTAGTCAATTGGGAGGATATTACGCTCCAAAAGTGCGACGGTGGGCTTGGTGTGTGTCGGCTGGGCGCATTGAATGAGGCCATGTTGTTGAAGTGGGTGGCCAGGATTTGGGGCAGCAGCGACGATCTTTGCACCACTCTTGTTCGTCAGATCTATGCGGTCAATGGTGTGGTGCCGGTGGGGGTTGCAGTGGGGGTGCGATGGGGCTGAGGCCCTCGCCTTTTTGGAAAGGTGTTTTGACGGTCACCCATAACTTTCAGGCATTGTTCAGACCGATGCTGGGGAGCGAGACGAGCTTTGCTTTTTGGAAGGACAAATGGACGGATGGGAGGGCTTTATCTTTGTGTTTCCCTCGTTTGTTTACTTTGGCGGCGGACCAGGATGTACGGGTTGCCTCTTGCTGGTCTGATGGGAACTGGATGCCGATGTTCCGCTCGAATTTCTCTGATCAGCGCTTGGAGGAGTTTTTGCGGTTGCTTGACGAGCTCAGGGAGGTGAAGGGCCCTTCTGCGGAGCGGGATCACTGGGTTTGGTGCGGTTGCTCTTTCTCTGTGAGAAAGGCTTATTTGGCGATTTGCATACCCCCGCCCTCTCTCTCGGCGGAGCTGGTGCGTGACTGCATGTTCTTCTGGGGGTTGGGTCTTCCCGAGAGAATTGGCTTCTTCTTTTGGTTGTTTAGGAGAAAGAGGCTGATGACGCGTGACCGGTGCGCTAGGCTGCTTGGTGTGGTCTCTGACAGATACCTTCTGTGTGGTGTGGAAATTGAGACGGTGGAGCATCTCTTTTTCTCATGTCAGGGGGTGACGCCTGTTTGGGATGACCCGGAGCTGGGTTGGGTCAACAGGGTGAACGTTGGGCTTTATGTGGGGGCTTGGTTGCGGTCAAGCATCGGGCAAGGAGGGAGTTGCTCCGGTTGCGGTGATCTGGGCCATTTGGCTGGCCAGGAACGCGCTGCTATTCTCTGGTTAGAGGTTTTACAGGGAAAATGTTTGTATCTAGGTGTCGGGTTTGTTAAACTCGTGGCTCGCTTAGTGTGTCTCTTTGTAATTGGTTTTTACTCTCCTTTTTATTAATGCATTCTTGGGGTGAACACCTATGAGTGTCTCCCCTTTTCTTGGCTTCAAAAAAAAGATATGTCTTAACAATTGGAAAACCATTTCGGTTTCAAGTTTGGCATGTATTGAGGCCATATACCATTTGTGAGATTTGATAGAAACTTGATGCAAACTACGTGTTCAATAACCTAAATGACGAATCAAGCAATGGAATTACTGAAACAAAATGACGAACGAGATAAGTGGCACACAACAAGCCCAAAATCAGCAACAACAATTATCAGGTTACTTGTGATTTAGCACCGATTACTATCCACAAATTTAGGGCAATCAAGTAGATAAAGATCACAGGAACTAAATCGCGATGTTGGAGCCAAGGGATCTTAATAAATCACCAAACCAAACAAGCAATATCGCAGGTCACAATGCTAACTTTATATAGTGGAATAACGGTGGAAAAGTACGCTCATACCACAACCGGCAAAAGGAATCGTGCCCACTTCAGATCTGGTCGACGTTGGCTCGTGGTTTGTGGAACTTGCTGCAGCACGAGAGGCTCGAAACGCGGCACAGGACAGCGGGAGGTGGGCTGACCTTCGGCTGGGCGGTACCCACGGCAGCGGGCGAGAGTAGGGGGCGAGGTGACAGCCACAAAGGGGTAGGGAACGGGCAGTGGTTTCAAGATGGAAGGGGAAAACTGGGCAGTTCAAGGGCCAGGCGGGCTGGTTGGTGCGGGAAGGGGAGGGGAAAGGCAGTGGCGGCGATGGGTGAGGCTGGAGGGTAGCGGCGCGGGGCTGGCGAGTAGCGGCGATGGAGAGGGGGCCGGTGGAGCCGGGAAGAGAGACGGGAGGGTGAAGGGAAGGGGAAGGCGGAATCGGAAGAGGCGGAGAGGTGCTGGAGGCGGCGATCGGAAGGAGAGCAGCGCGGCGCGGCGCGGCTTGATGTGGGGCAAGGAAGTGGCGTCGGGCGTGGGGGAAGGCAGCGATGGCGCAGGTGAGAGGCGGCAGTTGGTGGGAGGGAGGGAGCCGTAGAGAGAGAGCTCGGAGAGAGGGCGAGGAGGGGGTTCGGTGATGGGGAAGAGGAGAACAGGAGGCGGCGGAAGAGGGAGTAGGGTTACAGGGGAGAAAAGAGGGAATCGGGAAGGGAAGGGGAGAGGCGCACGGGGCTTGAGAGAGAGAGAAGTAGAGAGAGAGAGATAAGTGAGGAAATAAACTTAATTCAACTTGATTCAAAACTAATACAAAGGGAGCCCTTTTATAAAGGTTACTCCCCCACAAAAGGAGCAACAAATCCCTAAAATTAGGGAAGAAGAAATCAAAGGAAAAATTATAAAAGAGGCCTTTTATAATGACCCTTTTACATGGGAAATAAATAAAACAAAATAAATACTAATTGGACCAAATAAATGTCTACTAAAATTAAGTTGCTATCATGCTGCATCAAAACTTATAGAATTAGGATGTTTTTTTTTGAAAACTCGAATTAGGAAGGATGTACCCAAGACTTTCCATTATATAGAGAAAGATTATGATATTAAGCCAATCAACATCATCTGAAGACTTCTAGAGAAGAAAAGAGAGCAATTTTTGTATATCAACCTTAAAAAACATAGATGTACAATCAAACAGTAGCTTCTATGAGGTCTTTGGCGGGACTGCCAGACAATATGGATGTCAGTGTTGGTTTACACTAAAGAATAACACTAAGCTCTTCCATCTGGCTATATAGAAATTAACAAAGCACGTCCAAGAGAAGGTGCCTTGATGCACACAGATGGGATTGTTCTATTAGATATAACAAAAAATGAAGTGAAAGGGAAACTAGAAACATTGAGTGTGATCCTAGAATGCCAGGTTTCTCGCTGAGTGGAAGTGAACTGTGGAACAAACACTGGATATATGGAATTCAAGATAACAAATGAAGAGATAGAGATGTAACAGAATTCAAGATTCGAACACAATGTTTCAGACAGTTATTTTGAAAGACTTTGGTCCAATCCTTCAATACACAAAGATAATATTTTCTTTCAAGGACATCACTCAAAAAGCTTAATGAGGTTGATGCAGAAAGGAGCCTCAAGTATTAACATAGAAGATAAATAATATAGAGCCATAATGAGGGTTGTCATGGTCACTGGCAGTGAATGCTGAGCTTTAAACCTGGATTCATAGACATGTAAACAAGATGTCTCTAACAAAGATGAAGATACTCAAGTAGATGTGTAGGCACACAGACAGATTGAATAAGATTAAAGACATGAAGTTGGTTCTGATCCGATATTGATTAAATAAGGAAAAAACACCTAATATAGATTGACATGCAAAGATGACCATTCAAGACTCGTTTCAATTTTTTAGGAGACAGTCCATTGCAAATGTCTGGAAGTTGGAGGTGAACCTAGCAAGAGATGAAAAAGAAAACCAAAGCAGTACTTAAAGGGAATGATAGCTTATTTGGATCTAAGCAGGCAGATAACCTTGATTAAGTCTCTGCAGAGGTAAAGAATCCATGTGAATAACTCCACCTAGCATAAGAAAAAGCTATATGATGTCATCATTGTTTTTAAAGCAAAAGTTCTGTACTGTTGGTTGCATTTCAAAACTATAACTTTGTATATATGATTGATTTCAAGTTGTACTCCCAGAACATATTAAATTGGGGTATATCCAAAATCTTCCAAATTTTAGCTCAAATAACATCTTGGCAAAGGCCCAGTGGAAGTTCCTTTGACCAAAAAAATCACTACCCCTCCCTTATGCAAATAACTGGCATACATCTAGTGAGCCAAAGATCCCCGAGAGGCCAATATTGTGCAAAAGGTGCAGCTTTCCCTATACTTATGTAACTCAATTATAGTCATGATTTCATGTGAAGGAGAAGGTCCATCCAGAACAAAAAAGAAGATGCCAGAGAAGTGAGAACATTTCGATTATTGATAAAATTGCAAATGCACCTGGTTCCAGATGTTGTTTCTGCTCCCAGTTGTTCCAGCATTTCTCGTAGGGTAGAAACATACTGAAAAATAGCCACAATTTAGAGCATCATATATTGGTAATTCCCGGAGATTAGTAATGTTGATGGGATATATCATATATTAGACTGACAATAAGTGAGCAACTTCAAGAAAGTGTAGCATAGCCCGTCATGGATGAAGTACTTGAGGGGGCAAACAATTAACTAATAAAATACACTTTTATCCTCAAAATAAAATGTATTTAATTAAGGATTTTTTTAAAATATAAGATACAATTTTTATTGGTTAACCTTTGTATTTTTGCAATCTTCAAAGTAAAAGAATCGTTGATAAGTTAAACAATGCACTTCAATAAAAAATTTGATTTAGTTTTGGACTTGGGATAATTAGAAATGAATTTAGTCATTTGGTGGTCATTTTCAAAAATTTACTTTCACTAAATAATGACGATGATGTCGACAGCCAATGTAAAAATTAGTTGAATCTTTCAACATGACGATAAAATACACTTTTATCCTCAAAATAAAATGTATTTAATTAAGGATTTTTTTAAAATATAAGATACAATTTTTATTGGTTAACCTTTGTATTTTTGCAATCTTCAAAGTAAAAGAATCGTTGATAAGTTAAACAATGCACTTCAATAAAAAATTTGATTTAGTTTTGGACTTGGGATAATTAGAAATGAATTTAGTCATTTGGTGGTCATTTTCAAAAATTTACTTTCACTAAATAATGACGATGATGTCGACAGCCAATGTAAAAATTAGTTGAATCTTTCAACATGGATTTGAGCAAGAATCCATGTAAGCTTCGCCACTAAATAATAATGATGAGATCTATGCAGAAGAAAAAAAGTATACAAACTAAATATTCAAATGTCTCATGAATTTGATGACACAAGTAATTTTCGGAAATATATTCTTAAGTCTAAAGGAACCTCATCCAAACAATAAGATTATGTTTCTACATTTACTTTGTGATAAGGAGAGGCTATGGCATACGATAAGGAGAAGCTATGGAGTGTAGCTTCCCCAATGACCTCACATGATAAGCGTTATGTTTAAACTACTATATTGCATAATTGATGGTGAGGAGTGACAGCCTCGCTTTTGGATGAGATTTTGCATCTCAAATAATCCAAGTATTTACAAGCTATATTGATCCCCCTAAAAAAGTTGGGTTCCTACATGACCTGAATAATTTTGTGAATGATTTGGACCATCTGGATGTCTGTAACTATTACAAACGCATCACAGCATACCTTATGGATATTCCATGACTAATGGTCTAGTTTGCAAAACAACAATTTCGGTATTGAAAATCTGGTCAGCGAAACGTGGAACTTAGGAAAATGGAGGAAAGGATTATCTAAGATGGAAGAAATACAATAGTGGTAGTAATTTTAGAGAGGGATCTTTTGGAGAGAGAAAAGGATCTTATTAGTGACAGTAATTAGTGATAGATGAAAAAGGAGGGAAATTAGATGGAGAACCTACTAATATGGAGAGACCAATTTTCGACTTATAAATGTGATAGAAATGCATTAACTAAAGAATGGGAAGATTAGGAGATAATGGAACAAAAATGTGGGGGACTACCATACAACCTTCATACGATTTTGCCCGATTTTTTCTTCTCCATTTCAATTTTTGCAAAAACTTGGGGTGGCAACTGGCTCATGACTCTGTGCCGGAGTCCAGTAATCACCATCTATGTGGTCTAGGATATGTACATAAAGACCAGAGTTCTATTTGAACAGCATAGGAACATAAACAACCGCTTCAGCACCTCAGAGTGCAGGAAGAGTGCATATGACAACATGATTCTATATTCTTTTACAAGAAAAGTATATTTTACAGGATCAAAAAGGTGATCACCTGGTTTAATAAGAAACTAAACATCAGAGTTTCTTCAAATACGGTGATACTCATGTACGTCTACAATCTATTTGACACGTAATAAATCTAAACAATAGGTGTTTTCATTAAAAGAATCAAGTATGAAATTGTAAGCAATAATTTCAAAAAATGTTTTTGGTTCACTTACATGTATAAGTTTTGCTTGGTTTTGCTGCTTGGGAGCACAAGCAAGCAATCTCATCAAGTTCACCTCAGTTTTGCTAGGCACCATGATCAAGAGGGGAACGGCGGGGCACAAGAGGTCGCGAGAGAGTCGTGGGGAGCGGAGCGTCTGAGAAGGAGGCGAGGGTGCAGCAGCGAGTCCGCGAGAGAGCCGGGGCGCGGCGCATCCAAGAGGGGGGGAGGCGGCGATGCAGGTCCGCGACGGTGACGAGGGAGGGCAGATCGGAGCCTCGGACGAACGGAGGGCCGGGCAAAGGTGGTTTCAGCTTAAGTTTCCACGGGAGATTGGAAAATGCCACGCATTTCGAAGGTTTCCAATTATTTAGACCCCCTGCTGTACATTGAATAGAAATTTCCAAAATATTCAATGAAACCCAATAAAAATTTCCAAAATAGAAATTTCCAAAATGGGGGTGAGCGGCTGTGGCAGCGGGGGGAGGGGCTCCTGCAGGTCGGGGGCGAGGCGGGGGACTCCTGCAGGGCTCCTGTGGCGGTGAGCGGCTGTGGCGCGGGGGAGGCGGCTCCTGCAGGTCGGGGGGAGGGGGGGCTCCTGTCGGGCGGCTGTGGCGCGGGGGTGTGAGCGGCTGTGGCAGCGGGGGGAGGGGCTCCTGGAGGTCGGGGGCGAGGCGGGGGTCTCCTGTCGGGCGGAGCGAGGCGGGGGTTCTCCTGCAGGTCGGGGGCGAGGCGGGGGGGCTCCTGCAGGCCGGCGGCTGGGGCGCGGGGAGGGGAGGAGGTGGTCGGCGGGGATGGGGCGGGGGAGGGAGAGAGGGAGGCGCTGGAGGAAGAAGGTAGGGGTGGGTTTTTTTCCCATGGTTAGATTAACTCACTACTTAAGTTGGGTTAATGATCAAAACTAACGGAGGGTTACGAATGTAAAACGAAACACTTACTTAAGGTCCTGGATGTAATTCGTGATTATCGAGGGTTTGTAGGATAATTATGAAACTACTCAGGATTATGGATGTAAATATCTCTTTAAACTTTGGTATTCAAGTAAATGTCTTAAAAAAACAAAATGGATTTGTAGAAAGCAACGGAGATAGAGAATACATGCTCTAAACTTTGTATTCATGTAAAGGCATGAATAGAAACAATGTCGGAGTGGTTGTTGATAATGATTTGAGGGATTGTGTTGTTGAGGTGCAAAGATTCGGGGATCGGATTATTTTGCTAAAACCGATGCTTGAAGAAGAAATTATGAATATCATCTCAGTTTATGCATGACTGGTTTAGATAAAAGGATTAAACAAGTTTTTTGGGATGATATGGATAAGATTTTTGCAAGGAATCCCACAAAAAGAGATGATTTGTCTGTGTGGAGATCTTAGTGGACATGTGGGAAAGAATGCTTCAGGGTATGCTAATGTTCATGGAGGTCATGACTTCTGGGATAAAAATGAAGAGAGAAAAGTCATTGTGGATTTCATAATGCTTATGATCTTTTCATAGCAAACACTCTCTTCAGGAAGAGGGAGGAGCATTTAATTACTTATAAGAATGGTCCGATTAGAACACACATAGATTACTTTGCCTTGAGGAGAAGAGATCGGTTCTGTTGCAAAGATGCAAAGTAATCTCAAGAGAGAGTTTGGCAATCTAACATCGCTTGTTAGTCATGAATGTATAAATACAAAGGCAAACAAAGAAAAGGAAGGTTTCCAAGATCACTAGAACTAGATGACGGAATCTTCAACTAAAGCAATCAAATTTTAAGGAGAAGGTTTTAGAGAACTTATCTTGGAATTGTAGCAGAAGTATAGATGAGATGTGGGAGGCAGTAGTATCTTGTATCCGAAGGGTAGCTAAAGAGATGTTAGGCAAGTTAAAGGGAGTGCCTCCATGCCAAAAGGAAGCTTGGTGGTGGAGTGCATGGGTGCAAGAAAAGCTCAAAATTAAAAGAGCATGCTGTAAAGTTATGTATAAGGATAGAATAGATGGAACTGTCAAAAACTATAAAATAGCAATAAACAAAGCAAAGAAGGCTGTAAGTGAAGCTAAGTCAAAAGTTTATGAAGTTTTATACAAAAATCTCGATTCTCAAGAGAGTCAGAAGCATATATTTAGGTTGGCCAAAGCAAGAGAAAGAAAGAACAAAGACCTTTCACAAATGAGATGCATTAAGGATGAGGAAGTCACATGCTTATGGAAGCAGCGTTTCCATAAGCTTTTCACTAGGGAAGGAAATAGAGATAGAGAGATCACTTTAGATGATCTAGCTAGTAGTGAAAGTTACTTGAATCGTGCACACTATAGATGAATACATATGAAGGAAGTGGATGAGGCTTTGAAGGCCATGAGACCTGGGAAAGGTGTAGGACCGGATGATATTCTTATAGAAGTCTATGGAGTTTTAGGTGAGGGTGGTTTGACTTGGCTTACAAATTTATTCAATGTATTTGACGAAGCAAGAAAATGCATGAAGATTGGGAGAGAAGTATCGTGGTGCCTCTTTATAAGAACAAAGGAGACATTCAAAATTGTTCAAATTACAGAGGTATCGAGTTGATAAGTCACACTATGTAATTTTGGGAATGTGTGATCGAAAGAAGGTTGAGATAAGTTCCAAAAGTAAATGAAAACTAACTCGGATTCATGTCAGGTTGCTCAACCATTGAAGCTATCCATTTGTTGAGGAGAACAATGGAGACTTATAGAGCTAAATGGAAAAACCTCCATATGATTTTTATTGATTTGGAGAAGACTTATGATTATTCCCCATGCGAGATATTTTGGAGAGATTTGGAAAAACGACAAGTACATGTCCTATACATAAACCTCATAAAAAGGATATGTATGATAGGGTTTTATCTTGTGTAAGGATTCAGTTTGGGAAGACTGGCTATTTTGACATCAACTTTGGTCTACATCAAGGTTCAACTTTGAGTCCATTTTTTATTTATTTTTATTATGGACGAGTTGACAAATCACATTTCAGGATGAAATGCATTGGTGTTTGCTATTTGTTGATGTTATTATGTTGATTGATGAGATTAGAAATGGAGTAAATGAGAAGCTTGAATGATTGAAAATAGGAACCCTCCAATTTCCTCTTCCTTGTTGAAGGTCCTTACAAGTATATGACGTCGTTTTATTCCTATATAATAACATGCATGTATGCAGGGAACATATAAAGACAACGTGAAAATATGTAATCCATAGGTCATATCTAACTTATGCTAATATGGATGAACTGAATAAGTCTTGAGATAATAAATACCTTTTTTAAAAAATAGAGTTTCTTATGATATGGTATTTTTATATTTTTCATATTAATATCAATATTCTGTATAAGTTGATGTATAAAATCAATTTGATCATTGTTTCTCCCAAAAGAACATTATTTTATTTACACACAACAATTTTCTGAATACTTAACGAATCGTTGGGATATAGTGGCTCAGAATAAATCTTTAGAGTCATTATCCTTTTCAACATGTAGTTACTGAAACATCATCCTATTTTTTTATTTAAGTGTAAATAAATTCAAGTTCATGCATATTATTATCTTCCTTTAATAATGTCATTTACGTATATGCATCTCCCACTAAAAATATCAACATCTAGAGTGATAGAAGGCAAAAATCATGCTTCATAAAATTATGACTATTGCTTCATGTACTTTACATGGCTAAAATTTTGGAGATCTAAAGTCTGTAAAAATACAAGTATTTTAAATATTGGATGGTTAGTGCCACTTCGTAGGATCTAGTGCATGCATGAAAAGTCAAATATGAATATTATTTCATGCTCCGTAACTTCATGTATTCTTCTAGAAATGATATTCCTCTTAATATTCATGTGTAGTTTATTGAAATCAAGAATTCCAAATAAAAACTTAGATAAAAATAACATGCATAAACCTAAAAATGGTTGAACGCATACCCTCGACACAGTTCTCTCACTCGATGGAGTATTGTGGCTCACTGGAGATGTTCTCCCCGCCTCAAGGTAGAAAACATCCTTATATATACCATCATCCCTTTACACATTAAAATATAAGCTTTACTGATTTTCATGGTCTACGTGGAAGGACACATGCCCTGCCTCTATCCTACATGGCAAGGATCACTTTCAACTTTCTTGACTATCCTCGTGAAAGATTGTTATACATTTCTTTCATATTTCTATAGCAATGTACTTTATTAAGTCAGTGATATATTTACTATAATTAAATATCAAGGATATTACAAAGACGTTAACCCACGTACGGCTTTACACCTTTCCAACATAAACAAGATACTATTGACCACCTCCTTTTAGAGTACAAGGCAAAACAAATTTAATTTAACGTTATAAGTTTATAATTAAAAATTCATTCCTATTTATATATCTTAATCTTGCACAACTTATTATTATTACAAAATTCATTCTCCTCATATTTGTGATAGCTAATGCCTCTAATCTTAATTTACATGTGAATGCCCAAGCCATTAATACATGCCTTTAAATTGCATCCAAATTCTAATGGTAAAACCTCATAGTTGACTACACTCTTTTTTGCCAAAGCTACTATTATCATATACGTGTATATATAAAAATGTAATGTTAAATGTGAATGTTACAACACTCTCTTTCTTAAAATAAATTTCGTCCTCGAAATTTCGTACCTTAGTCACTTGAGAATAAATATGGATACTCGGTTCGGATATCCTCCGCTCTCTCCCACGTGGCTTCTTCTATAGCTTGACTTTTCTAGAAAACTTTTACTAGTGGAATTTTCTTTGTACAAAGTTCTTGAACTTTATAATCTAATATTTGTATAGGAACTTCTTTATATGAATGGTCTCCCTTCAATTGAATTTCTTGTGGTTCAATGACATGAGAGGGATCTGTAATATACTTTCGATGATCTACCCCCTCCCACACACACATTTGCACATATCCATCCGTTTCCCACCCATCCCCTCTCCTCTCTCTGTATATTCCGCACAATCACCCCCCCCCCTCTAACATCTTATATGTACATAATGCACATGCACACACACCTTCTCCCGTGACTTTATCATATGTAAAAAATCATCCCCTCCATCTTCTACATCCTCATTTGTGAAAATACACCCCTCCCCCTCCTCCCATGTATATTTGTATAATTCAAAACCCCCCTCTCCTCCCTTGCTCAAAAATTCTAGAACCTTTACTTAGGATATTTTAGCCTAAGTATAGAGGGGACCTGACTCATCATCCATTCCCTCGCTCTATCTTCTTATCGTTAGGTCAATTTTTGACAAAGTATAGGGGATACTCCTCCTTAGGTCCGCTATATCACCCTATATTTAACCGAGCCAATGGCTTAATATCACTTGTGCTATGAGGGCATAACAATAGGGGGTATACCGTACATTACTGTATATATACTTTAACCATAGCTTTGTATATTTTCAAAACTTTTGAAAATCTTTTTGGCTTGGTTTAAGTAAACCGTGATTTGAGTTTTATAAAAATTCCTGTAAAATATTTTCTTAAAATTGAGGGATTAACTTATTGTAAATAAAACCTTTTAAAAAACTATAAAAATTTGAAAAAAAATAAAAACTTCTCTTTAACTCTGACTAACTAGGCTTAAAAATGAGTAGCTTTTTTCAATGAGGGACCTTCAGTCTCCCTTAGCATAGTGGGTGGTTTAGATGACACTGTATATGGCTCCGTCCTCAAGTAACATGGATCCATCTAACGGTCCGTACTTACACACATACTGGTTGGGAGTAGATGCAACTATTCATATGAGTCTGGGTCAGTCATTATCTCTCAAAAGAACTAAAAGATGAAAACTAAAATCCATAAACATTTGCAAAATAAAAATCACAAAAATTAACTAACCGAGGAGTTGGTGTATTTTTGACACATCCACATTCACTCAAGTCTTAAGGATTTGAGGACACTTGATTTCAGTGATCTTAGGAGTCTGGGTTAACATGCCTTAGTCATTAGAGTTATAAACTTAATAATCCACACTTCCCTAGGTTTGAAATATTGAGCGTTATATTGCACTCTTCATCTCTATACCCTCTAAAGAATATGATCAACACTTCACTTTCACAAATTGCATGATTGATGAGATGAGTTGAGTTATCACTTGAGGAACTAGAATTAGTGATTTGAGTTTGGATCCGATCTAATGATGCTCGTGGATGGGATAAAGTTAATGAAGGCTCAAGAAACATGAGTGTTAACAAAACATTATCCAGTGTGTGAATAAGTTCATGTGCTATCCTTTGATATTTTACCTATGTGTCAGGGTGTGTTAAACATAATTAATTGTTGATCAGTGTGTGCCAACTTTTGGTAAAAGCAGTGGAGTTAGACAACAAATGAAAAGAAAAGAAAGAAATGTTCAAAGAAAAGCTCTATCCTCTAAAAGTCAAATTATAAAATGAGCTTCCACAATATGAGCGCTCCCAACATTTTCAAAGTGTCCACTTGGATCAAGAGGTGATTAGGACCAAGGAGTCGGGCTAGCACCGTAAAAGGGCTCTACATCGTACAGTGATACAAGTTTGGGTGTCGAAGATATCTTAGATACTCAAAAAAGATACATCCCGATATACTCACAGAAAAACAAGTGCAGACCACTCCGGATTCTCTTGACAGACATATTGATCAACAAGCTAAAAATCTATTGTGTTGAGTAATAAGGCACTCAAGAGACCCCTTGTTCCAATGTGAGGGAGAGAAAAATAGATACAATCCTATGCCTTCCATCATCTGGTCGTCCATCTACATTTCAAGTTTGACAAACTAATGAGATGGTTGATTGAAGTAAGAATAGACGTATTCCTAGTATAGAGGATTAGGTCTAGAGGAGAGTCTCCTGCACTGGACTTTCGAGTGATGTCTCGACTCGACTCTCATGAATGCAATATACTAAATTTCATATCTTTATATTTTATGTACAAAAAGAGAGTCTAATAATTAGAGAAGTTGGATTCCTTTTGACGAGATCATGGTTGAGCCCAGAATTTTAGGATCCCTTAAATCGAGGGTCTTCGAAGAATCGAGCCTTGAAAATTCACATGCACTATTAGGAATTAATCCGACTCCTTCATTCTTTAGATGCTCGAGGACGAGCAAAGTTTAAGTATAGGGGTATTGATGAATCTCGTATTCATTATATTAAAAATCAATTCTTAATCCATATCTTAAATAATCTAATAAAATTCACTAATAATTCCTTATTATTAACTTGTATTATATTGTGTATAATTAACCTATAATTATTGTATTTAATTACTATTATTTCATTATTAACCCATAAAATTAGGTTAAATAATCTATAATTTTTCCTAACCCTTAAAAGAACTAAAATATACAAAAAAATATCAAAACCAAAAATCAGTGTTTTCATCCCTTTAAAAATACCCCTAAAATTCACCTTTATACAAATGACCTCTTTTGACTTTTTGTCCAACATGAAACCGCACTTCACCCATATGCACTGCACATCGCTTCGGCTAGACTATTAACATCTGCATGTACCTTCAATCTTCAATGGATGTAGCTTTCATCACCCTCACCATCCACGAGCTTTTTCTCTATCAAGGCAATGTCGATTCCCTTCTACAACTATACTCGTGGCTTCTCCTCGCTCCTATCGTCATCGCCTGAAGATCACAAACCTCCAGGGATCTTCCTTAGACGTGAAGGAGGTCGGCTGAGCTCTGGTGTACTCGCTGGAGTTCCAAGTATGCCGCTCCTCTTCCGGTGAGGACGAAATGCATGCATCGTTGGATAGCGCCCTTGTGGGCGGCCATCCAACGACCTGGAGAGCTCCACGCTGCCAGAACTGAAGCTAGAGGCTCGGGTCACCCGAGCCATCACCCAAGCCACCAGATCCAGATCACGTATCTCCCAAAGCTGCACCTCCTCCAAACCTAGTGCCTTGCGTGCCTCGCACGTAAGGGTTTGGGTTATTTGCCGATAACACCTCAGAACTTTTCATAATACAAGGAGGTCTATGCGCCGCCATCACG
Source organism: Ottelia alismoides (assembly GCA_037367405.1). Classification (NCBI taxonomy): domain Eukaryota; kingdom Viridiplantae; phylum Streptophyta; class Magnoliopsida; order Alismatales; family Hydrocharitaceae; genus Ottelia; species Ottelia alismoides. Next base: position 448,016 of record JAZKJV010003959.1, on the reverse strand, counting down.
TGCGCGCTTGGACATTTTGCACAAAGGCCTGGGCGGGAATGCATAATTACAGTGTTACATGGAAAATAACAAAAGGGCTCAGACAGTTTTGTAAAATTGCAAATAGGTCCCTCTAGGGACCTATTCTGATTGTTATGATGAATTTTTATTGCTAAATAGTGTGTTTTCTCTACATGCCTCTGCCAGTGATCGATGATTGTCTGCATTATTTTAATTGCTCAATTTGACTATGATATTTAAGCCATAATTTGTTGCTCATATTTATGATCTTCTAGGGCATGTTTGTAATGATTATTTGCATATTTCTCCTTTGCATTCATGCATACATTATGCATTGCATATCTTAAAATTGCATCTCAAAATCAACTAAAATTACAGCATCATGTAATTGCATCAATATGCATTTTAGTGTGCACACCTGCATGAAGACCTGAAAATGATGATTTATTCACACATACTTCTAGTTGATCCAAATTCGATAAATATATTAAAGTAGGTCGTGTCCCTATTTCGACCTTGGTAGACTTGTCAAGTATAAACTTTCCACAAAATTCAAATATTGTGGTTTTTATTGAATCGTTTTTCACCTCCTATACTACAATTCTCTATAATTAAAGAAGTGAATTTCACGTCCTTCTATATTGAAAGATGTTAGTGTTTTCCAATGTTACTTTAATATTTAAGACCTGCTGTAATTGTATTGGTTACTTCTACGAATGACATGATGGGGCATTGCTTATTATTGAATGAGGGGAGTGCTTCACAAAATTTGCCATGGAAGCTGAAAGCATGGGTGGATCGTAGCAACAATCGTTATCTTACTTGTATTAGAGGTGCTCCACTCCACCTATACGAGGTCATGGATAGATCAAAAAATTCACACAAATTATCATGACAAGTGCACAGAATTCCCTGCTCTCATGCTTGCGGTGTCATGTCGCATTAGAATGTGGACGTCAAAGAGTATTCGGGCCAATGTGCACTCATGGAGTTTCCAAAAAGAAATTTAAGATTGTATTTTCTTTATGATTGGCAATAAGGATAAGTGGCCCAAATTCTATAGGTTGAGGAAAAAAATAGACCGAAGTCAAAATTTATTCGCAATGAAATTGATATGAGAGAACTGGTTGTTCATCCATAATGTGGTTTATGTCACGTGGAGGGTCATAATCTCAAAATCACTGATACTCCACCAATAACAGAAATAATTGTGGTATATGCATGGGAGATGGTCACAATAGGAGAAAATGTTCAAAACAGAATTTACATGGTAGGTTTTTTGAAATGAGATCATGAGCTATAAATTTTATAAAAGTCTTAACTTTTTTAGTACTACATCTTATTGTAATTACGTAACTATTGATATTTTTATGCATATGGAGCCGTGCTCAGTTGATCGTTCACTTCTTTGCATGTAGTATGAGCATCGTTCGTGCATGTGTGGTTGGGTTATATAAGTATTGAAATAATTTCCAATTAATACTTGTAGAATTTGCAAAAAAACCTTTTTGCATTCTAAAAAAAATGTGTTTCTCCATTGTTGCCATGTAGGTAGGTGTCTAGGAGGATATATTGCAGGAGACGCAATATTACGCCACTAACAAATGGATAAGAGATTGGTGGAGCACACATACATCGCTAGATTTTTTGAGGTGTTGCAGCGTTAATTTATTTCCTTAATTGGCATTTGCTGATTTCATTGGTAGAGAGATGGAGATCAAAGATGCATACATTTCATATGCGCCATGGGGAGATCACCATTGCTATCTGGGGATGTTGCAATCCTGTTGGGGTTCAAGATAGATGGGGTGTTGTGATTGCTCATATGACTTCGCTAAGCTAGGTGGGTCTTTATGAGAGACTATCAGGCGAGCAACCACATAAGCCGGAGATTGATAGTGATCAGTTGTGGATGACATGGTTTGGGGAGCATTTCTCTGTACTCCCCTGCAGATGCAGGCACAGATATGGTTATCAGACACACACGAGCCTACATTTTGCAGTTGATGGGAAGGATGTTTTTCCTGACAAGTGAGGGAAATGAGGTGTCCTTGATTTACTTACCACTATTGGAGGATCTAGAAACATGTGGAGCTTTTAGCTGATGATCTGTGTGTTTAGCTTACCTATACATGCAGTTGTGTGTGGCATCCAGGGTAGATGCAATCAAGACTGGTGTCTCGTGTTATCCTACTCCAATTATGGCTCTGGAGAGATTTCCTCACATTTCACTAGTGATTAATAGACACCCGTTGTCGCACGGTACTTCCTTAGGTTTTCGTTGGCATGCAGAGTTCGAAGTTACACTAAAGCCTACTCATATTATGCAGCCTTACAGAGATGTCTTAGATCTCCAAACTCTTAATCAGGTGACGGATTAACCAATCTTTAAAATCTCATTTACTATTTTATGTGACACTGCCTACATAACATGTTATATTAGAACCACACATCACCGAGATTCCTATACCATATCTATTTGTGGGAGAAAAACTAATGAAAACATCTAGAAATACCTTTTGACCAATAATGACAAAAAGGTAACTAATTTACCAAATAACAATGTAAAAGGTAACAGAGTTAGAGTCTAGACATGTTTTAATTCAATCAAGAGATAAATCCAAGGTTTTAACACCAGATCCGACACTGAACCAATCAGTCTTCGGTTTGGTCCAATCGAATCGGACCGTTGGTCCAAATCGGTTGGATCGATGATGATGTTAGCATGATGTCATCATTCCTATCGACTACAAATAAATCGGGACGTACTTAATTTATCGATTCGAGCGATGAAACCAATTTTTTGAACCGATACAATCGGATAAATATATGTAAATATGTATTTATATCAATGAAATAATTGTTTAAAATGTCAAATCATTCAATAAAATAACATGATTGTCTATTTTGAGTAAAATTCTACAAACGTTCGTCATATTTTTTAGCATTATATATGAATACAATATTTTAATAATTAATTTCTTGTTGCTTCACGGAAATTTCTCTAAGAAAGTAGCGACGCAACTTATATTACAAAACAGAGAGGGGCATAACTGATATTGTAGAAGTTAAGAAATGTACAAGTGACGAAAAAACCCAATTATTTTATTATATAAACTTTTTTTTGAAAATTTTACGAATCCATCAAAACTGGGTCAATCCGAGTCAACCCGATCCGACCACTGACCGGATCCAATTTTTTTATTTTCTTTTTTTTTTAAAATAAATTACATGAAACCGGTCTAACTGACTCGGTCGAGACCGATTCCCGATCCAACTTTCCGATCCGACTTTTTAAACCCTGGATAAAACTATATTCGATAAAATATCCCTTCACATTGCAACACCGAAAACAACATCAGAAATAAAATTTAGCAACATAAGAACACAACTCATATACATCAACATGAACATAAGAAAAGCTGAGTGAAATAAAATTATAAATAATGATATAAAATTGATTGAAAATATATCCCATAAATATTTTATAATTCTATATTACTCCTTAATAAAGATGTGACCACACCCCAACTCAATCTTAGAATTAACTTCATGATACAGAATCAAATGAAAAGTATATGCTACTCATTCCAAAAAATATCTTAGTAATCATTAAAAGTTAAATCCATTAGCAATAATACCAAAAAAAATAGAGTGAGTGGAATTCAAGTAGAAGGCTTATTTATTAACAATCAAATGTTAACAATCGAATGTTAACACTGTAAAAAAATACCTCAACAACAATAAAACAACTGAGTGAAATAAAGTTATTAATGATGATAAAAATCAAATGGAAATATATGCCAATAATTCTACAGGATGACTCAGTCTCAAATGTTTCAACAAATAACATTCTAATGATCTACCAAATCTAAAAAAATTTCAAACCCATTATCAATAACATCAAAATAATAGAGTGGGCGAATATCTCAAATTAGAGTCTTATGCCTATTAGAAATCATATGTTAATACTGTAAAAAAATACATCAAAATGAATTAGATTAACAAATGAGTAAAATAATACTTCAAAGGGTAAAATGAGGTTGTCCCATTAGAGCCAACTTGGCTTCCTCCGTCACATTTTTTCATTTTTTATATTTTTTGAAAAATATTTCTGTGAATTTTCATCCATTATATCTCTATATATGTCATTCAAATTTCATATGAAATAAAGACTCCTCCGACCTCTATTCAGATGAGGATCGATTTCAACAAGTTTGTGACCTTTAAAAATGACTGTCTAGATAGAGACCGCAGGAGTCTCTGTTTCTTATGAAACTTGAATGGAATAATATAGGATAAAGTGATGATTTTTTACAGATTCATTTTTCAAAAAAAATAAAAAAATTAGAGAAAAGCGGGTGGGAGGAGCAAAGTTAGCTCTCTCTGGAGGCAACCACATTTTCCCCTATTTCAATGCCTTCGGATAACTCAATCTAAATGCACTTGCAAATAACATTCTAATGATCTATTGAATAACATACCAACCCATTAGAAATAACATTGAAACAATAAAATGGGGTGAAAATGTTGAAGAGGAGGTTTATATCTTTAAAAACCAGACGCTAAAACCATAATTCTGAATAAAATAACAACATAGTAAAAAAAAATTTTAAATGATGATATAAAATCAAATGAAAAATTTTAGGTTAGTGATTTTTTAGAATAATTCATTCTTGTTATCTTTTCTTTTTTTAGACTTGCTTTCTTTCGAATTATTGTCGGACGAGGTCTCTTTCAATGAAGGAATAGGAAGAAGGGATGTCATGTCAAGAGAAAGAGAGGAAGTGGAGCTGCAAGGTGAAATCCTTATTATTGGATGATCAGATACTTCCCAAAGACCGAAATTCTTGATCAATGGAGGAGCAATTCCATAGCTTCTTGCATTAAGTTGTACCTAGCTATATATTTTGATGAATCCATAAAAGCAATCATATTATCGGGATAAACCATGTCCTTCATCTGAAATTACGAGATATTTTTTGCGAGCCTAATACCCAGTATATGTCGTTTACCATGCGCGGGAATTCTAATTGAGTTTTTATATCTTCCATTACATGTAACTAAGTATTGATGGCAGCGATCATCACGTGCCTAACTGCCTCCATACATGTTCCAGTTCGTCATTCCCTTACTGTTATATACAAATTTCCCTTCGCGACTTATTTGAAAATCTGTTAATGGAAAGGAAACAAATCAAATTCAAACTTCTAATATAATTGATAGATAAACTTCCTAGCCTCCATCCCAATGGAGTGGACAACACTTGCAATCCTGGTAGGTTTAGATTTAGCAGAACTCTTCATATTGTTCACTATCTAGACTTGATATTAGGGAGAAGGTATTTAGAGCGATTTTAATGAGTTCCATTGTCGATTAGTTATACATGAGGAGAATAAGTGGGGGGGGGGGGGGGGGATAGGGTTTGGTGGGATAAGGGAACTCAGGTCTAATTTTGTTGCTCCGATACCATATTGAGGGAAAAGAATGAATTACGTTAATGAGAGACCCTAAGGTTCTCTTATATATGAGAGGGACCTATTGGGTAAATTACAAGAAGACAAAAGACGTAGACAACGAGAAAACAATGATAAAGATAACTAATATCCCAACATGGTCGCATGCAAACCACTCGGTAGTGATCTCTAGATCAATACAAGGTATTGAGAACCCATGGATAAAATCACTAGATACCATCTTCTTTAGCTTAACATCGAGATATTCATGGTATGGATAAATAGGAGCCGGAAAATTGGATCCACCTATTTTCCTGATCCCGCAAATTGTCTTAAACCTGTAAAGCTAAATTAAGAGTACAATGGGTCATTTGTAGATTTAACCCCTTACTAAAAAGTTAACACATATTTCCGCCAAACAGAACAAACCCACTGCACGTTCTAACATTTAACTTAGTTATCAAGCCAAAAATAAGTGTTAACGCATTTACTAAAACCTGAAGAACATTTTATAATTTAATACATGTACAAGCACGTAAATCAAGATACATGTTAGCAAACAAATAAGCAACTGATTTCGTTGATTTTCAGTTCCAATAGTTATATTTTATAATGCGTAAACTGACATCAACAATACCTGCATATTTTCTGAGCGCATTTGTAATGTCCCGGGCTTAGATCCCCGATCCGTTATCGAGAAAAACTAGCCCTAACAATTTATTGATTTCGAAACCAAAATAGATCCGTTGACAACCACTCGAAATGCTTAAATCTAAGTTATCAAGTAGTAATCCCACCACTTATAAACCACATCCAAATGGATCGGTTTTAGATATGATACTATATTTAGGAGTATGAGTGTAACAACATAACTACATCTACCTGCAGAATTAGACATTCTAATCATACTTCCACAAACTCTAAATATCTAATTTCCTACACCACCATGTGATACTGATAATCTCTCCTGCATGTGCTAAACTGCTAATATTTAACGCCATCGTACAATTTATCCCATACGAAGACAGGGAATATATCCAACATACTTTAATATGGTTGAGATAAAGAATAATTAAAGAGATTCTGACTAACATACGAATCAACATTTCAGCATCAACTTTCGGATGGTAAGTAAACTCCTGCAAGGGATGAGTGCTAATTATTAGCAGTGATACCAATCATCTATGGCTGCACTAAACAGCAGACTGCATGGAATCCATACACATCAAAAAAATAATTACCTGCGCAAAACTAATGATAAATCACAGAATATAGGAAAGATGCATGAAACTAGAAGCACACAGAAGCCATCCAAATGTCCTTAAACTGCACTTTCTTTCATTTTCTATGAATTCCAAGTTCTGGAAGTCTATATAGAATCAAAGCCTACCTTTGTGTTCCTTTTCTCCCCCTGCCTTAATTTTTTTCCGAATTTCACTAAAGAGTTTCACGCAGATTAGTTCCGATAAGTGCTACCTTGGAAAGCCAGAGCTCAGGCTCAGGTGTTGCTGGAAGAAGCTGAGAATGAATCGGGGGCATATTTCTCCATCAGAGTGGTGAGTGCCTGGTCGAATTCCCTCTCCAGAGAGACTTCCTCCTCAAGGTGCCTGCGCTTCATCTCCACTCTCTTCTCCTCATGCGCAAGTATTATCTGTTCTCTGGCAGCCTCGAACTCTTCGACCTCCTTCGCCTGGGAGCTGACGAACTTTGCAAACATTTCTTCTTTCCTGCAATGAAACAAAATCCAGAGCATAATCAGCCTCTTGGTAACAAGCCCGTGGGATCAGCTGTTACATATTTCATTGGATTTACTGAACTCCTACAGAAGTGATGGCAAACAGGGTTCTTTCCCGTTGGTTTTGGCTGATCTCTCGGGGTCGCATCTCAATCGAATGTTCAATACATCCAAACCCTAAACTGCCATTTATGCAATTTCCAGACATCTCCCTGAAGATGCTTCTTTCATGAAATGACCACCAAATAGTTTCCAGCACTAGTATATAGCATGGAAACGCAAGTCATTGTATTCTTAAAATTCAATGACAGTAATAAAATTCAAGGCTAAATCAACCATATGAAGTAAAATAATGCAGAAAGTAACAGAGTAATATTAGATTCAACTTGAGCAAAGTGTTATCAAGATATCAAGTAAATGTGAACTTTCGTGTATATTTTGTACAGTTGCAAAAGTATTTTACCGGATTTTCCGTTCTCCTTTGCTTCCGGAAGCTGCTTCAGAATGTTTCTTGGCATTTAAACGTTCTTCCTGTAGCCTTTTCTCGAACAATCTTTCCTTTTGTTTCAGTGTCCTGGTGAACCTTGGAAATCTGTTCCTTGAAGAATTCTTCAAGATTATCCATCTGAGCATCAGTTCAACGTTAAAGAACATCAGTTAAGCTCCAGTTTCGGAGAAACACTCGGAAGCTAAAAGTGGCAAGGGATTTCCCTCACATGGTCCATTAATAGGTACAATTCTAATAACAATCAAGGAACCATTCTTTGATAGGCGTGGAAGATAAGAAATAACTGAAAAGGGGCCATTTCGACCTGACCACAGGAATTTAAAGAATGAGAACTTTGTGATGTCAGGAAGTGTAGGCTGAAGAGAGAAACGTTCTAGAATTCTAGCACAAATCAAGTTATAGCTTCAAGCTTGCAAAATCAGCTGACTATGCCAAGTAGCCAGGACAGTAGGGTGACTGACTAAATATAGATGAGTCGGCCAATGGCCAGCCAACTGATTAATCGGTTTGATTTGTCAGCCTATTAAGTTGACAATTTTGACAGTCATTTATGTTTTTTCCTGATTTCTTTAAAGCGAACTACATATAAGATGTTTAATGTTTGACTATGGTTCAATCATTTCTTTTTTTTTTTTTTCATCACTATAGTTATTAAATCACACAAATCCAAGTAAATATATACAAATATATGTATAAAAATTCAAATATATAAAATCGTCTAAATCCGATCACTCGTCCTAGTCAGTGACTCGTCCTCGTAAGCTGGCAATTTTGACTGTCATTTATGTTTTTTTTCCTGATTTCTTTAAAGCGAACTACATATAAGATGTTTAATGTTTGATTATAGTTCAATCATTTCTTTTTTTTTTCATCACTATAGTTTTCAAATCACACAATCCAAGTAAATATATACATATATATGTATAAAAAAATTCAAATATATAAAATCGGCTAAATCCAATCACTTGTCCTAGTCAGTGACCCGACCGACTGAATGATGACTACTGACTTTTGCAAGCTTAAATAGCTTAGACAAGACTATATATGATGAATGCCTAAGAAAAAAACCTCGCACTGACAGGAGAAACGTTGTGTTCAGACAGACTTTCACCTCATCATATTACAGAACTAGAAAATGGGGGAATTTAAGCAAACAGAGAACAAATTTAGTTAACAGAGATGTTAACGAAAAATGCAGGTTTACAAAGACGTAGTTCTGACCGACTGACAGAAAATCAGGTTCCTACAAACAAAGCCACACATTTCAAAGCATCACCATCTCTGAACAAGGGGTTATTTTTCTGCTGCTCTTATAATACTCCAACCATACTTGACTCGCTTACCATTTTCTTTTGCATGCAACTCTTCTTTGTAAGTTGTGCATAGGCATGCCATGGCCCCTATGATTGCCAATCTTATCTATGGTTGAAGCCACTGAACTCTACTAGCTTGTAAATGTAGGTTGAAAAAACTAGTTTTAATGATCCCAATTAAATAGACTACACAAACAATTCTTTATGCTGCATTATACCCTGATATACTGCATTGGCTAAACAGAAAGAAATGAGTCATTTCTAACCATGAAAGTTTTAAATATTAAATTCGTACGCCTGGGCAGTCTAATACCTCTTCTTTATTCTGCGCATGTTGCATCATGGTTCTTTCCCTGACAATGCGATTCTCTTGTTCAGTTTCCTGCAGCTTCTGGGCCAGGACGCCAACTGATTCTTCAAGAGTCTTTTTTTGTTGTTCATGTTTGACAACCTCCTTTTTCAACCGTGTCAATTGTTGATTATCCTCACCCATTTGTTTCATCTGGCTAACCACCATTTCTTGATAAGATTTCACTTCAAACTTCAAGCGAGTTTTACCTGAAATTGCATGTAAATTCAAATCCAGATGATGTTACTTAAGTTATGATGAAGAAAGTTGATATAACAAAAAAATCAAGAAAATCTGAACAAAATCCAATTTACATATGGCTAGCAGGGGATCGGGTATGGATTTCACAGTTAAAATAGCAGATTAGGCACGACAAAGATAAAAAAAAAGCATTACGAAAAGAAAGCTTGCCATGAGACTATTAAAAAAAGGAACTTACCATGAGAATGTTGGTTGAAATAATCCAAATCTTCCTTACGTGCCAAAAAACCATACAGTTGGCGCTTCCCACCAGGATGAAATAACACCCGATGACGATCCCATGCATCCCTGTCAGTACGTTGCTGTATAAAATGCTTGTGCAAGCGCTCAGCCTCCATATAGCCAACTGCAGAAGCCTCAAATATCAGGACACTCATGCCCCTATGTCCACCTGGGCCATAGGAATGGCGTGCCTTGACAGCATCGTAATTGTGGAAATATTCAAGTAACTCTTGGTTCCCCATGCCTATCCACTGTAATGCACATAACCAAGCAATTGAAAAAACACGATAAACATAGAAGTACACGAGCTTGTGAAAAATACATGTTCTAAAATATAACTTAAGACATGGACAATTCCCAGGACCTCAAGCGAGAAACAATTTTGAGGACAGAAATTAAAAATCATACACCCACAAGAATCATAATACTATACACATACCCCTGCAGTATCTATAGTTGGCTAATTAGATTAAATGGAGTGGATGAATGCCAATGGTTCCCAAACACTTAACTCTCAACAATGAGACACCGTTGCAGGCATGTCCACAATTGTGGACCCTTTGGTTTGTGAACATAGTGACTCATTGGATCAATCCTGACTAAAATACCTACTTAATGTCTTATTGTCAATTGTATAATGGGTAAGTTGGGCATGGTGGACATGTATGCCCAACTTGAGGGGGAGTGTTGAGTGGTTTAATGGGTAAATGGATCTTGGGATGAGGGACCATTTACCCATCTTTTTATATACTGTACTCATCCCCCCTTATTGGAGTGAAATAGTGAAGAGAGATCCCTAATCTCCAGTGAGGGAGATTAGGGCTTGTGTGCGCTCCCGTGGTTTTTCCCTTATCGTAGGATTTTCCACGTAAATCTTGGTGTCAATCTTCTTGTTCTTCGATCATTGTCTTCAACAGTATATTATAGTATATGGCAAGCATTTGATCAAATAACTCATAAAATCCAAAACTCTTCCTCAGTGCAACACACATCTGTCTGCAGGCCATCTGAGTGGATTATACATATACTAAGAGCAGCATGTATCTGACATGAAAGCCGGCACTGGTCGACGACGAATCAACAATTATGCAGACCTACTCCTCTTGCTATAAGGGAATATCTCTGGAAAATTGTATCATTTCCCTTGTTGGGAAAATACCCACTTAAATGGTCTAGTGGTATCGCAGCGAGCCTACCACCCAAAAGACCATGGTTCAAATGCCCCCTTGTGGGTTGCGTTATGTAGTCAACAACCAGTGTAAAAAAAAGTCAAATATTTCAACATGAATTTGAGCAAGAATCCATGCAGCCGACCTTACTTATAGTGGGAGAGGGCTTTGCCACTTTCCCTTTTTGGAAAAGATAGGATGCTATTTTCAATGAAGTTATGAATCTCAAATTGGTTATAGAGTTGTCTAATCTACATTTTTTTACGTAATGCAATACATGTTCAGTTAGTTGTCCAAATGAATAAAAATTCTTTTCATAAAATTATAGTTCGATAAGTTAACTTTTCTTGATAGAGAACATTACCGAGAAAAAGATTTAAAATGCAAACATTTCTCCATCTAACACTTACATATTCCAATGTCTCAAAGAGTCTACTGTATTTTGTTTTCTAGAGGCTTCGTATGATCAATAGCACAAGTAAAAGCAGTAATAAAGAAATAACTCACTTTATCATCATCATCTTTGGTTAGTTGAGTATTCATAACCACCACCATTGGAGGCCATACTATTTCACGATCTGTAGCAGTCTCTCTCAAACCCTTCCATTTACCAAATACCTCACCAGGTGCTACTATTGAAGTTCCCCTCCTATATAGTTCTTCTTCCAATAATTCTGCGAAAACTCGATGGAGCTTCACTCTTTTGGAGCCTTTTGTCTTGGCATGTGTCATAAGAGGTTGCAGGCCTCTGTACCAATCAATGGCTCCGGGTCCACCTTTGCAGGCAGGGCAATGCCATTGCCGTGTAGGTTCACTAATTTCATCAACTGTCAGCCCATCCAATGTTTCAAAAAAAGCTCTGTACCAATTGCTTCTTTTCTTAGTGTCGTGACTTTTCTCACTCTCATCAGAATCATATTCATCACTAAATTCATCATCGGAGCCCATGAAGTCATCATCATTATCATCATCTGAGACATCAACAGATTGGTTAGTAAAAGAATCCAATTCAGGTTGATTTGAACTGACATGATTGCCACTCGATGTATCCCTGTTGTTCCCATCTGCATCAGTTTTTGCTCTGGAATGAGACGCTACTTTCGCTGCCCACTGCCATCCATCTTGAAGAGGAGGAGGAATAGAAGGAGGTGGTGGAGCAGGTGCCATATATGCAGCCTCCCAACTAGACTGCGCCTTGGGATTTCCATGTGGTGCATGTTTCTTAGGATCAGTTTTTGTTTTTGCTGCGTCCTGTTGTCCCCAAGATTTTACGGCACTATTTGGATTGCCCCAAGCATTTGCAACGTTAACACCTCCTTTGTTCCGTGTTTTTTTGTTAAACACCGCCGCCCATCCATCTTCTGCTGAATTGATGTTTGCGGCTGCCATGTCCTGACCAATTTGATCCACGGTTGTACTATTTCTACCTGGACCAGAACTTTCTGGGACTTTCTTTTTTGCAGGGCCGTTGCCACCTTTACCACCGTTTCTTGCAACGCCATTCTTCGTGCTCATTTTTAATCACTGTTTCCTCTGCATTGATTTCACAAAAATACAGAAAAGTTGTAAAAATTCATAAGCATACATTTTTATGCAAATTCTAAGAAAATAACACAACCGTTAAGGGTGGTTGAATAGGTCTTGGGCCCAAATTATTTATCCCTCCAGAAGCAAAGCAATCAACGAAATTGATGTGTTAAAACCGCTAATTCAATAACAAACAACTCTGGAACACGTGAACCACTATTTGTCCTCACAAGTAAATAGTGTAGAAAGCACACAGTAATATTCATACACACTTTTATTGATACACTGACATGTAACTAGTGAATATATTTGAATAAACAATGCATTATTCAGAAAATGGAAGTCAGTACTAAATATGAAAATTAATAATAAACTAGGGTAGTAAATATCATGGTCTCAAATGGTAATTTTGGTGTCATTAAAAGGAAAATTTGGAAAATTTTGCTGATATATGGCAGATATTATTGAAATCATGTAAAAATGACTCTGAACCCTGATTTTTTTAGAAATTAATATTTCCAATGTGCTTTCATTAATTAATTAAGAGAGAAGAATACATTTATTTGCTAAAATAGATGTGTGATTAAAAGGTTTAACTTACAGTGTATCATATTAAGTTATTAACATACGCTAAAATATTAACATATATCTTAGAAAGTAAAAGAGATTTTTTTACACCCATAACCTAAACCTAGTATCATTTCATATTTATGCACGCAACTTCCGACGATTCATAATTACACGAGAAACCCGAATCGTCAATCCATCTCACACTCATAACCCTCCTTTATGTTGGTTCAATAACTCAACCACTCATGTGAGTTAGTCTAATCATATGATATCCTAAGGTTGTCATTTACCTTTAATTAGTAGGACCCAACCTCCTTTACTTCTTTCCTCTGCTCTTCCTTTCTCAATACCTCCATCTTCGACGCTCCCCTGATCAAGAGTACACCACCCTCACCCAACCCTTGTGTTCAGTGGCTTTGCACAAGAGCAGCAGCAACATCATGCCCTCCTTCGATCATTCTTCGTCATGTGGAGTAGCAACAGGACAACGATTAGGGATTCAAAAAGATATGGATATATCCGTATTTGATCCATCATCGTATCCATTTTATACAGATTTTGACATCCATGTTCACATCTACTTTAAAATGGATATATCCGCAAACATATTTATCTGTACCCATATATTCATTTTCATATATAAATATTGGTGTAGATTTATAACCATATATATATTGTATAACATATTTTCTACCTTCTTTCATCATATTTGTTATAATTATTATGATATAAGCATAATTAGTATACGTATACCATGTATTCCATCCAATACATGTATATTTAAGCTAATCTATAAAGTATTTCTAAAATTTTGCGTATGCGATCCATATCTGTTTTTTAAAGATATGGTAACATAATTTTCATATCTGTATTTGTATTTAAAATCGGATAAGGATACGATAACACCTATATCTATATTTGTGTCTGTCCGTTTGCATCCCTAGCAGCAACACAACAACAACAACCCCTCATGTCGCCCCCACTACCCCCCTCCACCTCCTAATCTGCCCCCTCATCCGTCCAGGCCTACGACTCAAGTTAGGAGGCTCCTCGAATTTGTCGAGATGGTGATGGAGGTCCAACCTTGAGAGGATTAGTATCACATGTGTGGAAGAGAGAAGGGTGACACCAATTGTAAATAATGTGAACTTAAAAGGGTGAATTATTTTAATGTTTGACAGATTCCGTCGTAGTTAACGAAAATACAAATGGAAATCAATGCATGGTTATGATATGTAAGAGTTAAGCACTATTTAGGCATCTAGGTGTAATTCACGATTATCAAGGGCATATACGTAAACATGGACATGGTTATAGATGTCAAGATCTCAGAGTAAAATATGTAACTAAGAATAGAAACTATAATTACTAAAATAAAATAAATATTATAGTAGATAATAGATTTAAACAGTAAACACTTACTCTGCTACACATAATAACTATTTGGTATCCATATTGACAACCCCCTCCATTCAAGGGCATGCAATCTCCCATTTGCATAGATCAATGTGGGGGGGGGGGGGGGGGGGGGGGGAGTTAGGTTCTTTGAGAGACGAGCCCCTAAAACCTAATAAAAGATGCATGTATTATTTAAGTTGAGTTCTAGTGAGAGATATATTGCGACATTTGTACTTGGACCAAGTGTATAAGCTATATGAATATCACAAATAATCATATGGAAACTAATGATATATGATGCTACCAAAACCTGATCAAAGATGCATGTATTATTTAAGTTGAATTTTAGTAAGATATGTCGAGACATTATTGTACTTAAATCATGTGTATAAGATATATGAATATCACAAATGATCATCTATCAACTAGTGATTATGATGCTACCAAAAACCTAATCAAAGATGCATGTGTTATTTAAATTAAGTTTTGGAAAGAGATATATCGAGACATGCCTATACTTGGATCAAGTGTCCAATCTATAGAAATATCACAAATAATCATCTACAAACTAGTGATATAAGATATACAAGGAAAAGTTAGATCTCAAAATTTTTGTTACAGCAAGAGGACTCACTATAGAAATATTATAAATAACTCCATAAAAATATATAAAAATAGAGTGTGATGGGTGAGAAATTTCTTCAATATTCAGTAGAATTTAGAAAATTTCTAAGATATTTCGCTCATTTCATCGATATTTCACTGATCTCGACAATACATCGGGGTAACCTAAGTAATGGAAAGCATTGGGTCTATCAATATCGATGAGAAATGGAAACAAAATATTAAGAGAAATTTCCGTTATATTTGCTGGAGAAAATAAAATAACTTATCATTATTGAGACCCTAGCGCTCTCTTATATATGAGAAAAGCCCTGTGTAAATTACAAGAGAGGCACATGAAAGAAAGAGAAATAAGAAATAAATATAAAGAGATACTAATATCTCAACACTCCCTCTCAAGCCAGAGCATATATGTCTATTAAGCTTAGCTTGGTGAAAATATCAGTTGTTGGATCTCCAGTAGAAATATAGGTGGATATGAGACTCTTCTGGAACATGTCTCTGGTATAGTGACAATCCACATCTATATGCTTGGTCCGTTCATAAAATGCATGATTATTGGCAATAAAAAGAGCCGCTTGATTGTCACATAGAAGTTGCATGGGAAGAGGTACCTCAACAACAAGATCAATCAAGATAGATCTAACGCACATCATCTCTGTGCTCCCCTGAGCCATGGCCATGTACTCAGACTCTGCACTGAATCTAGCAACCACTGTCTACTTCTTGCTTTTCCATGACACAAGTGAGCTCCCAACAAACATAGCAAAGTCAGAAGTAGACTTAATATCTCTAGGGCATCTTGCATAATCTGCATCTGCACAGGTTGTCACCTCGAGAGAAGTACCTCCGTTGAATATAAGACTAGTACCTGGTGAAGACTTCAAATATCTCAGAATTATATAGAAAAGATCCAGGATGAGTTATTGTTGAGAGTGTTAGAGAAGAGACAAGTACTTGTCCTACACATTAACCTCACAAAGGATATTTATGATAGGGCTTTATCTTATGTAAGGATCCCGTCTAGGAAGACTGACTATTTTGACATCAACATCGGTTTACATCAAGGTTCAACTTTGAGTCCATTTCTTTTTTGATTATGGACGAGTTGACAAGTCACATTCAGAATGAGTTACCTTGGTGTATGTCATTTGGCGATGATATTGTGTTAATTGACGAGACTAGAGATGGAGTAAATGAGAAGCTTGAGGTCTGGAGACATGCATTGGAAACTAAAGGATTGTGTATAAGTAGGGCTAAGATGGAATATATGGAGTGCACCTTTGATGTAAGCAACGGTGAAGGAATCAAGGTGAAGATTGGTGACCATAATATTCGGAAGAGAGATTCTTTTAGATATATGGGATCTATTTTGCAACATGATTGGGAAATTGATGGAGATGTTACTAATAGAATAAATGCAAGCTGGCTAAAGTGGAGAGAAGCCTCTATTGTTCTATGTGATAAGAAAATTCCTTTAAAAATCAAAGGAAAGCTTTACAAAGTAGCTGTGAGATCTCCTATGCCAAATGGATATGAATGATGGCCTGTGAACCATAGACATGTGCTAGAATGGTTGCAGCAAAAATGAAAATGCTAAGGTGGATGTCTGGACAGACACATAAAGATCAGATTCAGAATGATGCAATCAGAATGAAAGTTGGTGTAGCTCCAATCGAGGATAAGATGCAAAAAAACCGCTTAAGATGGTTTAGTCATTTGCAAAGAAGGTCAACTAATGCACTAGTTAGGAGATACGAGTGTTGGGATGTTGAGCCGGCTAAGAGAGGGCGATGACCCAGAAGTGTTGGAAAGAGACTATACGAAAGGATCTTAGTTTTTTGGATATAATCCCGAGACTGACCAAGATAGATCTGAATATAAGCGAAGAATCCATGTAGCCGAAACTACTTAATTGTGGGAAAAGTCTTCGTTGTCGTTGTTGTATATAGACAACATGCTGCTCCAGGAACTGGCTCACCTTGCTTATAGCAAAAGATACGTCTGTCATGCTGATAGCAGTATAGAGAAGCTTCCCAACAAGCTCCATGTATCTCCCCTTGTCTACCTCCTCAGCGTCGTCATCATATAATCTCATGGTAGGATCCATAGGGGTAGTAGCAGTCTTGCACCCTGCTATCCTTGTCTCAAGTAGAAGATCAATCACAAACTTCCTCTTGGTCATCACAAGACCATGTTGGTTCCTGGAGAATTCTAATCCAAGGAAGTAACGAAGACCACCAAGATTCTTAGTCAAAACCGCTAACCTAGGAACTCCTTGGCAGCCTGAATGTCCTGCTCATCATCACCTTTGACAATTATGTTATCAACATATACCAGAATAGCAAATGCATCTCCTTGTATCCTCTAAACAAAAAGTGAATGATCCGCAGTGGACCGCGCAAACCCTGGTGCTCTATCAACTCTGATAGCTTATGGTACCAAGCTCTTGGACTCTGCTTCACGCCGTAAATTGCCTTGCGGAGCATACACACCTTCTGAGACCCCCTCAACAGCAAACCCTGATAGCTCTTGCATATATACCTTCTGTAGATCTCCATATAGAAACGCATTCTTCACATCAAGTTGGTAAAGAGGCCAATCCCAAGAAACAACAATCGACAGAAAGATGCGCAATGTCAAATGTGTGACCACTGAAGAGAAGGTATCCTGATAGTTCACCCTATAAGTCTGGACCCCCGTGCTACAAGCCTTACCTTGCAGCGATCCACACTGCCATCAGCATGTTTCTTTACTGTAAAGATTCATTAGCACCCCGCAATAGAGGCGCTTGGAGAAACAAAAACAACACTCCATGTACCACGAGTCTGCAAAGCAACCATCTCTTCTTCCATGGCAAGTCGTCATCTACTATCATGTACGACCCCCTGGTATGTTCATGGGATAAATACAACAGAGTCCGACGACAAACCTCCTGCACTCCTCTGAAAGATGATCCAAGGAAACATGAGCAACTAGAGGATAAGTGGTACAGTTACGACGTGACTTCCTCAAGGCAATAGGTACATCAAGATCATCGATGTCTCTGTTCTCTGGTATCAGCTCCTCCTGTACAGTATCATGTGGTACAAGTATATCACCAGTGCCGTCAGTAGAAACAATGCGTTCAACCTGAGGCATGATGGATGAGGGGAAGGTGCATGAGCAGAAGGGTGAGTAGAGGACTTGCGAATGTAAAACTGAGGCAGGAACTGTGTCAGGGTAGACGAAGGTGGTGGAGGTGGAGGTGGAGATGACTGTGACTCAACATGGAGTGTTGTTGGTGAAGATAATGGAGGTTGTGGAACAAAGACATCCTCTCCAGAGTTAGAATTAGACAATATGCTCCCTGTAGGAGAAAAATACATAATAGACTCAAAAAATGACATCAACACTCACATACTACTTTCTCCCTACAGGATCAAAACATCTATACCCTTTTTAGGTAAGAGAATAGCCAACGAACACGCATTTGACAGCTCTTGGAGAGAGGTTGTCACGACCAGGAGTAAAATTGTGGACAAAAGCCACAGACCCAAAGACCCTGGGAGTAAGGGAGAATAGGTCCTCGGAAAACACAATCAAGAAAGGAACCATTTCTCCAAGGACAGTGGAGGACATGCGATTCACCAAGTAACATGCAATGAGGACTGCATCACCCTAGAATGAATGAGGGGCTTGACTCTGAATCAAAAGAGTCCTCATGACATCCAGATGATGATGGTGTTTTGCGTTCAACAACACCATTCTGCTGTGAAGTGAAGTGTAAGCACACGAAGTCTGATGTACAATACCAAGAGATCTGAGAAAGTTAGACAACTGTAAAGTGAAAAACTCCAAGGCATTATCACTGTAAATAAACTTCACATTAGCAGAAAAAATGTTCTTAATTTTAAAAAGAAATGATTTAATGACAAGACCAAGTTCAGACTTATTCCTTAACAAGAAAACCCAAGATAATCTAGAAAAAATCATCCATATAGAAGTGATGTCCTTAATGATCGAGAACACGATTAGGTCCCCAGATATCAAAATGAAACAACTCAAACGATTAACTACCGTGACAACTCGGAAAAGAAGAACGCCGGTGCTTCCCAAGTTGACATGTCTCACACTCTAGGGTAATACGAATAGAGATCCGAGGGGGAACATGCCACAACTTCTGCAGAGGATGGCGTCCAAAGCGAAGATGCCACATGAAAGGAGAAACATAGCCAGAAGGAATGGTAGCAGCACCAACACATAGAGGTTGGACCGGTCTATAAAGTCCTCTGGTCACGGACACATCCAATCATCTTGCCCGTGAGTATGTCCTGAAACACAGAGATGGGTCAAATATGGCACGGCAATGTAAATCTTTTGTAATCTGACTGATGGACAAAAGATTCATCTAAAATGATGGAGCATGTAAGACATTCTGCGGGCGCATCGAGGGGGCTAGGACAATCTCTCCCTGACCAAAAATGGTAGATGAACCCCATTAGCAATCACCACTGATCTACCAGGAGGGATAAATCTCTAAGAAGTAAACTGAGCTCGATCTCCACACATATGATGAGAAGCTTAGGCATGATCTAATCCGTTAAAGCTGAATTGCAACAACTAGTAAGTGCATAAGCAATATCCGACGAACTCGTAGAAGCTCTGGCAACAATTACAAATATGAAGATCATGTTGCTGGAGTGGGCAGTGTAGTCATCATCTCTCTCAATCTAGACATAATATCGTCAAGCCTTGCATCATGAGAAGGAGCCGGAATAGTCTTTGTTTGCTCATCTACACGGGAAAACGCAGGATATCCATGCTTCAGATAGTATGTCTCCTCCGAATGTCCTGTACGGTGACAATGTGAGCATGGGCCACACTGATGTGCTCCTCGACCACAAGCATGGAAGGTCGTATCAGCGTTATCGTCGATATTTTGTCGATATCCCTACTGTTAGGGTATAGTGCGACAGGAGGGCGCATACAATGGTTCTTCAATTTGCTGTATATTTACAAATTATTCCATGTTGTAAAACTTGAATGAAATCCATTTGCAATATCTATAAGTCAATTCCTCAAAAAAATCTATGTCATGAATCAACATTAATATCGGTATGTTCGAAATGATCGATATATGTAATATAAGCTTTATAGATGATCGATATGTGTGATCTAAGAGTATATTTGTAAGTTATTTAGTAATCTAAGAACTTGGATAAACTCCATTTTCAATATATATATATATATATATATATATATATATATATATATATATATATAGGTCAACAACGAACAGTACAACCGTATCGATATATGCGATGTAAGGTTCATAGATGATCGATATATGTTATCTAAGAGAGTAAGAGTACATTTGTAAATTATTTAATGATCAAAGTACTTGGATGAACTCCATTTTCAATATATATAGTATGTCAACGACTAACAATATCAACGATATATTCGATATGACCGATTTGTGCATTATAAGGATCATAGTCCTCATAAATGATCTATATGTATTTTTTAGGTGTTTATTTGTAGTATTTCATGTTATAAGAACTTGAATGAAATCCATTTCCAATATTTATAAGTCAAGAATCAATATTAATATCGATATGTTCGATATGACCGATATGTGCGATATATGGTCTATAAATGGACTGATATATGTGATATAAGTGTGTATTTGTACGTTATTTGTTGTTTTAATATTTTGGATGACCTTAATTTCTGAAAAAATGCCAAAAAAATGGCTTTTTACGCCATTTTCAACATTTCCACCGATATCGTCGATATATCCATTTCCGGACGGACCGATATCGATATCGATACGGCCTTCCATGACCACAAGATCCTCGCCTGCGAAACTGTAAAGTACCTCCTCTGCCATGAAAAGTAGCATTCGCAGAGGGAGTTTGGACCACGGTAGTAGATGAAGTAGTGATCCTGCTCAACCTCTTGTAGACCTCCATCGGTGTTATCGTCTCTCCAGTAAGCAGTTGAGTACATGTTGCATGGTACTTAGAGTCAAGGGAGGACAGAAAGACTCCAATCATAGAAGCATTCCGGTATACATGTTGTTGCTCAGTGCTAGTAGTAATGGGCATAAAGCTATAGACTCGCTCAAACAAGCCCCGAAGATGAGAGAAGTGGGTATGAAGTGGCCGTCCAATTTGCTTGGTCAAGAATGTCATATTGCAACTGGAGGATCTTGCTCTCATTCTTTTGCCCATATATGTCAGCTAAGATGCCCCACATATCCTTGGTTGTGGGTTGGTTGACGATGATGTTCGCAAGCTCCATGGTGAGCGTCCCCGAGAGCAAAATATGTGCTAAGGCGTCATCTTGCTTCCAAGAACCATTAGCCACAATCTTGTCCGTCGGCTCATAATTAGTCAAAATGTGCTCCTTGTTATAACACTACATAAGGGTACGAAACTGCATGGACCACAACTCATAATTGGTTCCATCCATCTTTACGATGGGAGCTAGGCCCTTTAAGGCACCGGCCAACGAAAATGTGTCACCCTTGTTCTCCAATATGATGAACAAATACCGAAAATCTGGAACAAAATCGAGAAGTATACTACTCTGAGCAAGTCTACACAATCATATTGAGGAGTGATTGTACGTTTAGACTCATACAACCACCCTCTTCAATCCTTGTTGTAGCCTAGAGCTGGAAAACGTGATTTATGTGTTCGAAATCAGACCATATTCGGTTGTAGCAGTGGTCAGATTGCAATCCGATGGAGATGGGAACCCTCAACCTGCATGGGCGACGATTGGGGGCGAGCGGGGAGGGGGGGGGGGGGGGAGGCGGCGACCTGTGGGGGCTGCAGCAGGCAAAGCCTTGTTGGAAGCAACAGCGACAAGTGGAGCCCTGTTGGAGGCAGCAACGGTTGCCAGCAGCCGGCTGTGACGGTCGGGGAGGGGGATGTAAGGTTAGGGTTTTGTGAGATACGAGAAACCCGATCTAGGGTTGTTGCTCCGATACCATATTGGAGTAAAATAGCTTATCATTATTGAGATCCTAAGTCTCTCTTATATAGAAGAAAACCCTTGGATAAATTACAAGAGAGGTACGTTAAAGAAAGAGAAATAAGAAATAAATATAAAAGGATACCAATATCTCAACAATATTTCAAGGTCATAGTAAATATAAAAAATCTATAGAATTCGATTTTCAAACATCAACCATCACCCTATTTATGCATGTTTGAGCATGAATGCAAAGGCTATATTTATTCCCAATTGATTTGTTTGGAGTCTCCTAACATATCACTTTATCTATACATTTTTTTTGTTGTTATTCCTTATCTTCATTAGATTCCTTATTTGTAATAAATACACGATCAATTGATTTTTGGCTTTGCGGTTGGATGTTTAGAAGCATACTATTTGAGAATGTGAAAAAAGAGCGTAACATTTCAATTCATACAGATCAAATATTTCATTTTGAAAGAACATACTCATGGGAAAGATTTCATATGGTTCGATTATATAAAACGAAATAAAATTATATCTAACATGTCCATAAAGCAAGATTGTCGTGAAAACCACATAAAAATATAAAAGAAAGAGCGCCTTCCCAACATTAAGCATGTTGATTACCCCTTGAACCTTTACAACCCACGTACGAGTACAACATATGTGTAAATTAGATCTTGACCGACTAGAAACCTTCACAACCCAAGTAGGACGGTAGAGTACAACAAATATATAAAATGGATTTTGACCGACCAGATTACGATACATATTCTTAAATCCAAATAATGCATTATTTAGGCATGCATCCTATATGTGATGCAACAAATTATAGTACAACAACAACAAAGTCATGTCCCACATTAAGTAAGGACGGCTACATGGATTATTTGTCTCTATTCAGATCTATCTTGAGTCATTCTTGAGCTTAGATCCAAAAAACTAAGATCCCTTCATACAGTCCCATTCCAACACTTCTTGAGTATTCATCATCCCCTCTTAGCCGGCTCAACATCCCAAAAATCGCATCTCCTAACCGGTGCATCAATTGACCTCCTTTACAAATAGCTAAACCACTTTAAGCAGTTTTCTCGTATCTTATCCTCGATCAGAGCTACACCAACTTTCATTCTGTTTGCATCATTTCGAATCCGATCTTTACGTGTGTGTCTACACATCCATCTTAGCATTATCAGTTCTGTTACTGTCATTCTCTGCAAATGTCTATGGTTCACATGCCAACATTCAGATCATGGCTGCTTTTTATAACTTTTCTTTGATTTTCAAATGAATTTTCTTATCACAGAGAACAACAGAGGCTGCTCTCCACTTTAGCCAGCCTGCATTTATTATATTAGTAATGTCTACATCAAATTCCCCATTATGTTGCAAAATATATCCCAAGTATCTTAAGGACTGCCTCTTCTGAATGTTATTGTTAGAAAATAAGAATGTGGAAGAGGAAATGATAAACAGAGCATAAGAACAGAAAAAATAAACATGAAGAACACAAGATTTTTACGTGGAACCTTACTCCATAAGGAGCGTGATGAAAGCATGGGAGAATGCCCCTCAAAGGGCCATATGCTTCATTGCATTTTCTCATCTGACTATAATGGTGTGGGGGTATATATAGCCCCGCTTGAGTCTCCACATCTCCAAACTTGTAGATGTGGGACTAAACTCTGGATGGGATAAATGGATCTTGGAGAGATCCATTTACCCATCTCTCTCATAAGTGACGCATACAACTTATACTCTAACACCCCCTCAAGTTGGAGCATGCAGTGCTCATATTAGACAAATAGAAAGAAACTCAACTCATGCTACTTGACACTAAGACAATATCAACTCAACGCGCACAATTGTCGGCCGTTGTCGAGGACGTTGCTTCTTATGTCGTGCAGGTGAGGAGGACGAACGAGCTGGAGTGTGAGTCATCTGAAACTCCTCATCGGAGAGCACATGCTCTGTACTACGCCTATGAGAGTCACTGCAACAAGAATGAGTCTTCTCGTCGGAGTACTCTGGCTCTCCACAATATGTGGACAACTGCTCCATCTCTGAAAAGGGCCGAACTGAAAGGTTGTGGAGTGCAATCCCCATCGGAGTCCACGATCACTGGAGAATGGAGTCTGAAAGTCTCCTCATCGGAGAACTGGTCTCTCCATCTGTCTTAGGGAATGGTACTCTACTCTGGAGTCCCTATGATACCACATGAAAACCCTAACCAACATGGCATAGGAAATGATCCTCTACTCTGGAGTCCCTATGGCTCATATGAAAACTCTGGCTGACAAAACAAGAATGATGGAGACCAGTGACAATGATGGCAAACATCATCACATCTTATGAGGACCGCATAGATGTGCGAGTCTGAACTGAAAACTCAGAACCAATCGTTGAGTCTGAACAACTGATCGAACTGTAGAGTCTGGAATCTTAATGGTTTGGAATCTGTATCTGGAGAATCTGAATAGACTTGTGATTCTACACAATACTCCTCTATTCTCTCATACTGATCGGAATGACAAGCGTCGACCAAGTTGGGAGAATACAATAAAATAGGGGTAAACAAAACCAAATGAGCTGACTTCAATTTTTTCGGCTTTAAAACAACATTTTTTCCAGCTTTAAATCACCAAAGGGGGAGTGTATTAATACAAACAGTCCCTCCTTAGGTTCCCAACGTGGGAGAATCTACTTTTTTCAAACCATCCCTCATGGGCTTTCTCACCCCGGTCCATTTTTTTAACAAAACACGCACGAGCCATTTTTTTAAACGATCGACAGACCCATCTTTCTATTACCCACTAGGGTTCCCGATGGGGAGAACAACTGTCGCCATCGAGGACCCCCCCCCCCAGCAGCTGGCGAGGCACATCTGCGAGCAAGGGCAACAGTAGGACACGTGGGCGCATGCGATTCTTCTCGTGGGGGCGTTACCGCCCTTGAAGTCAGAGGTGCACATTGCCGTCGACTGGGATTGGAGCACAGGGAGTGCCGTTGATGGGGACGTGATGCCACCTTGGCGATCGTGTGCGCTATGCGCCTCCACCTGGAGGCCCGCACGAAATGCACGGTCGCCGCCCCACTTTAGAGGGAGGAGATGCATCTTCATCGCCACCTTTTTTTTCTTCATCACTAGGGATTTGTGGGAGTTTGCATGCCAGGAGAGTCAGCTGCCGCCAGGGGTTCTGCCTAGAGAAGAGGTGTCGTCGTGTATGGGCTACAGGGGTCCTGTTGCTCGGGCTGCGCACGACTGGTGATGGGGCTCGCGTGGGCTGCAGACGAATTGCTGGATGCAGCTCCGCTCGCTGATGGTGGCTGCGCTAGGAGCAGCGGCGCACTGGAGATGCACCACGATGGACATGGGGTGCATCACCAACCCCAGGATCATTGAAAGGGCCGCACCTAGGCGATGAGTCGATGCTGTCGCCATTGGAAATCGCTGCCTGGCGCAACTGGGAGACCCTATTAGGGTTTCGATCTGCGAGATTTGCACTTGATGGACTTGCTATACACGAGATGCGTGCAGAAATTAGGGTTTCAGAATGAAACCTTAGAATAAAATATGGAACTACGGAACATATCTTCGAACATAAATCTTCCAGAAAAATGAACAATGAATCTGATAATCGAATTTCGAAAAAAAATAATGAGCATAAATTCCTCGAGAATCGAACCCGCTCTAATATCATGTTAGAAAATAGGAATGCAGAAGCGGAAATAATAAACAAAGCATAAGAATAGAAAAGATAAAAAATGAAGAACACAAGATTTTTACGTGGAACCCTACTCCCTAAGAAGTGGGATGAAACCACGGGAGAAGGCCTCAAAGGGTCAGATGCTTCATTGTGTTTTCTCATCTGACTACAGGGGTGTGGGGGTCTATATATAGCCCCCACTGAGTCTCCACATCTCCAAACTGGTAGATGTGGGACTAAACTCTGGATGGGGTAAATGGATCCTGAAGAGATCCATTTACCCATCTCTCTCATAAGTGAAGCATACAACTTATATTCCAACAGTTATCATCACCAATCTTCACCTCGATTCCTTCATAATTGCTTCTATCAAAAGTGCACTCCATCTATTCAATCTTAGCCCTACTTATATGGAATCTTTTAGTTTCCAATGCAAGTCTCCAAAACTCAAGCTTCTCATTTACTCCATTTATAGTCTCATCAATCAACACAATATCATGAACAAATAACATATACCAAGGTATCTCATCATAAATGTGACTTGTCAACTCGTTCATAATTAAAAAGAAGTGGACTTAAAGTTGAACCTTGATGTAAACCAATGTTGATGCCAAAATAGTCAGT
Source organism: Ottelia alismoides (assembly GCA_037367405.1). Taxonomy (NCBI): domain Eukaryota; kingdom Viridiplantae; phylum Streptophyta; class Magnoliopsida; order Alismatales; family Hydrocharitaceae; genus Ottelia; species Ottelia alismoides. The sequence continues at coordinate 421,581 of JAZKJV010003959.1, read as the reverse complement.
GTTCCCAGACTGGATTTTTACACAAGATAACACTATCATACATATCCATTACGAGGTTAATGTATAGGACATGTACTTGTCTCTTCTCCAAAACTCTCCACAATATCTCACGCAATACAGAATCATAAGCTTTCCCCAAATCAATAAAAATCATATGGAGGTTTTCCCTTTTAACTCTATAAATCTCCATTGTTCTCCTTGGTAAATGGGTGGATTCAATGGTTCAGTGGTCTGGCATGAATCTGAATTGGTCTCCTTTTACTATGGAAACTTGCCTCAATCTTCTTTCGATCACACGTTCTCAAATTTTCATAGTATGACTCATCAGCTTGATACCTCTGCAATTTGAACAATTTTGACTGTCCCCTTTGTTCTTACAAAGAGGCATCACACCATGATACTTCTCCAATCTTCAAGTATTTTCTTACTTCGCCAAATAACATCGAATAAATTTGTAAGCCAAGTCAAACCACGTTTATCTAAAACTATCCGTACTTCTATAGGAATGCAACAAATTATAATACCATAATTTATTTGGAGTTCGTTAAAATTTCAAAATGCATGGACCTAAGAATAGATCTCAAATTTAGAAGAGTTTTGTTATAATATATAATATAATTAAATAGAGGAAATGATCCATAATCCTCTTCCTCCTCTTTGGTTGGAAGTCTCTAGAGTATTTTCTTCTGTTTTTTTCAATATTGATTTAGAATATTCTAGAATAATATTGTATTTATCTAGACATTTCTCATCTTTTATCCTCTCCTATATAGGTTTAATATATTCAAGAATAGTATTGTACCTTCTACCACATTGTATTATCCATTATAAAATAAGCATTTGATTGATGGAATGAGACAACAATGAACCAATAAGATTACATTTTGGGTGAAACAAAGTGCTTCATTCATTTTTTTGAAAAATTTATGGGATGCATATCTTAGAAGATGTGCACCCTTTGATGCAAATGGGAAATTTTAATGATAAAAAAATTGACGGTGGAAAATATTTTGTGGAAGAAGTTGGAGAGAGGAGAAGAGAAAACTCTTCGGTTGCGAGGAATTTGGGAATAGAAGCGTGTAGATTATGTGGATGGAGAAGAGAGAAGAGAGAGAGAGATAATTGGAATAATTCCCAATTTGATTCAACTTGAACTGTTTTAAAACAAAGGGCTACCATCTCTTTTATATAGGAGGGACGGGATAACAAAAATATAAATAGAATAAAATTCAAATATGAATTTATCATTGACTCTGAATTGACTCTAACAAACTAATTGATCAAAATAACGAATTAATTGGAGATCACATACGATCTCGTTATTTAAAAGAAATAAAAGCGACTCAATTAATTAACTGTAAATAAAATTGACTTAAATCTAATTAAATTAAACTCTAGTTAACAAAAATCTAATCAGACAAAATTAAACGAACAAATATTCAAAATTACCCTAATTTGTTGTTCCACTATGCATCAGCTCTTTGCCACTTCGAAAAACTCATATCCTGATGAGTGGATTTGTCTTTTACCCGCCTTCAATAAGGTAGAATTGATAAATCAATCTCTCTAATATTCTTCTTTTCGACGTTACATTTATAAGTTTTTTCCACTACGGGATGTCTTCACAAATTTTCTAGCTCTTCACTTGACGAAAACCTTTTATTATAATTTTGAGAATAGATTGCACCCTTCTAAAAAATCTCAGCAGATAATAGAAACTTAGTTTCTTTTGAGGTTGATCTGAGATTAGATAATAGAAGCTTAGTTTCTTTTGAGGATGATTTGAAATTTCTTTCTGTGTAGGGGATTGTTGATAACTTTCCAAACTATCCAGGGTCTTTTGCAAATTATTTGGAGCGTGGTGTATCAAAGAATTTGGAAACATTTTGTTTCTGGAGCCTCTAACCATAAGAGACTAATGACATGGGCACCACTATAATTTTTCCCATTATTTGATTACATTTATAAGTTTTTTCCACTACGGGATGTCTCCACAAATTTTCTAGCTCTTCACTTGACGAAAAACTTTTATTATAATTTTAAGAATAGATTGCACCCTTCTAAAAAATCTCAGCAGATAATAGAAACTTAGTTTCTTTTGAGGTTGATCTGAGATTAGATAATAGAAGCTTAGTTTCTTTTGAGGATGATTTGAAATTTCTTTCTGTGTAGGGGATTGTTGATAACTTTCCAAACTATCCATGGTCTTTTGCAAATTATTTGGAGCATGGTGTATCAAAGAATTTGGAAGCATTTTGTTTCTGGAGCCTCTAACCATAAGAGACTAATGACATGGGCACCACTATAATTTTTCCCATTATTTGATTACATTTATAAGTTTTTTCCACTACGGGATGTCTCCACAAATTTTCTAGCTCTTCACTTGACGAAAAACTTTTATTATAATTGTGAGAATAGATCGCACCCTTCTAAAAATTCTCAGCAGATAATAGAAACTTAGTTTCTTTTGAGGCTGATCTGAGATTAGATAATAGAAGCTTAGTTTCTTTTGAGGATGATCTAAAATTTCTTCCTGTGTAGGGGATTGTTGATAACTTTCCAAAATATCCAGGGTCTTTTGCAAATTATTTGGAGTGTGGGTGTATCAAAGAATTTGGAAACATTTTGTTTCTGGAGCCTCTAACCATAAGAGACTAATGACATGGGCACCACTACAATTTTTCCCATTATTTGATAAACTTATAACCAACTTTTCAGAAACAACCGCAGAATGCCGGCTGGCAAGTCAATATTCCCTGGACTTTCTTGATATTTCCCCTTTGAGAATCATGTAACTCTTCAAGGAAACTCCACAAGTGTTTCGGGAAAGAAGCAGCGGCACACTTTTCTCCCAAAATCTCGCAATTGATTGGCAATGTCGATTTCGAATTGACAAGGACAAAGATCTCGAATAACACCAATCATAGCAGTTGCAACGTCTCCAAATTTGGAGGACCCGACGACACTTGAGTCGACAATGGCAGTGTTGGACTAAGTATTAAGGATAGTTTGAGATCTCGTGCCGGCGATGCCATCCTATGGGGATTAGGTGACGATGGCGGCACTTCGGATGTGGACTGATCAGTTGGTGGCGCTACGCCATGGCTCGATGATGTTGGTGGCATGGTTTGGTTCGACATTGGTGCACTTGGAGGTTAGGGTTTTGTTTGGGAGGTGGGATTGGGGGTTTTGATGCTAGGGAAGGGGCTAGTGTTAGCATGGATGAGGGTTTGACCACATGTGATGGCACATGCTACAGTGGTGGTCGGGGAGGGTGTTTATGGTGGCCGGGATGGTTGGGGTTCCAAGATCGGAGTCGGCAAAGATGCATGGGATGGAAGCAACAAGTTTGGCGAAGGATTTGGTGATGCTGGTAGCGGATATGACATTATTAAGGAGGTTGTGGGTTGCGGGGTAGGTAAAGGGGGTACCTAGGAAGGCTTCGGAGGTGTGGGGGTGGTAGGATGGCTGACATGTAGCATCAGGTAAAGGGTTGGAGGCACGTGAACCTCCTGGACAATAGTTGCATCGATGTTTTTACCCGTTGTTCCAGGAACTCGATAATCGCCGGATCTTTCAGCAACTTTGATAGATTTGGCATATCCAACTGGATCTGGAGCAACATAGTTCGTCCTCAGTCCATGTTGTACGGCTTGTTGAATGGGATGCTCTAACCTCGTGTTTGTGCGAATGCCTGAAAGGATCGTCAGATCATAGGGATGATCTGTAAGCCATGTTTTGATACCAATTGATGCAAACGGGAAATTTTAACGGTAAAAAAATTTGACGGCAAAAAATATTGTGTATATAGAAGGGGTGGGATTACAAAAATAGAAATAGAATAAAATTCAAATTATAGCTTATCCTAATTGACTCTATATAGACTTTAATCAACTAACTAATTGATCTAATTAAATAATTAATTAAGGATCACACACGATCTCATTATTTAAAAAGAAATAAAATTGCAACAACTCAATTAACTATAAATAGAATTGACTTGACTCTAATTAATGGACGGAAAAATCTAATCGGACAAAATTGAACCGATAAATGTTCAAATTTTGCCCTAATTTGTTTTCACGCAGCAATTGGAGGAGAGAGATAATTGAAATGATTCCCAATTTGATTCAGCTTCAATTGTTTTAAAACAAAGGGCTACCATCTCCTTTATATAGGAGAGGTGAGATTGCAAAAATAAAAATAAAATAAAATTCAAATCCTAACTTTTTTTTTTTTTTGAAACCAAAACATTTCGGGGGAAGCACACCATGGTGTTCGCCCCAAATTTTTTTGAAATCCTAACTTTATCCGAATTGACTCTAAATAGACTCTAACCGACTAACTAATGATTTAATTAACTAATTAATTGGAAATCACATGCGATCTCGTTATTTAAAAAGAAATAAAATTACAATGTCAAAATTAACCATAAATATAAATTGACTTGACTCTAGTATAGATAGACTCTAATTAACAGATGACAAAATCTAATCAGACAAAATTAAACGAACAAATGTTCTAAATTTACCCTAATTTGTTGTTCCACCCTGCATCAGCATTCTGTTTCTTCGAAAAACTCATCTCCTGATGTGTGGCTTTCTTTTGCCAGGCTTGGATCATGCAGAATTGATGAATCAATCTCCCCACCGCAATTTTTCTACTTCTTTACTTGAAGAAAACCTTTTATTGTAATTTTGAAAAGAATCTATACCCTTCTAAAAATTCTTAGCAGATAAAAACAACTTAGTTTCTTTTGAGGTTGATTTGAGATTTCTTTTTGATAGCTTTCAAAAATATCCAAGGCCTATTGCAAATTATTTGGAGCATTGGTGTACCAAAAAATTTGGAAACATTTTATTTTTGGAGCCTCTGTCCATAAGAGACTAATGGCGTGAGTACTACTATAATTTTTCCCATTATTTGATACACTCATAACTAGCTTTTCAGAAACAACCACATAATGTTGTTTCCAACTGGCAAGCCAATATTCCTTGGACTTTCTTGATATTTCCCCTTTGAGCATCATATGCCTCTTCAAGGAAACTCCACAAGTGTTTTGGGAAAGAAGCAACGACACATTTTCTCCCAAAATCTCATAGTTGATTGGCAATGACGATTTTGAATTGAAAAGGACAAAGACCTCGAATAACGCCAATCATAACAGCTGCAACGTCTCCAGATTTAACGGACTCGACAACGACACTTAGTCGACGATGGTGGTGTTGGACTAGGTATAGGGGATAGTTGGAGATCTCGTGTTGGTGGTGCCTTTGGTAATTAGGTGACGATGGCAGTACCTCGGGGATGGACTGATCAGTTGGTGGTGGTGCGACATGGCTCAACGACGTCAGTGGCATGGTTTGGTTCGACATCGGTGAACTTGGAGGTTGGGGTTTCGTTTGGGAGGTTGGGTGGGGGTTTTGATGATAGGGAAGGGGCTAGTGTTAGCGAGGGTGACGGTTTGACCACATGTGATGGCACGTGCTGCGGTGGTGGTGAGGTCGGGGAGGGTGCTTGTGGCAGCGGGGATGGGTGGGGTTCCAATATCCGAGTCGGCAGAGGTACAAGGGATGAAAGCAACAAGTTTGGTGGGGATTTGGTGATGTTGGGGGTAGATATGACATTGTTAAGGAAGTTGTGGGCTGCGAGTAGGTAAGGGGGTACTTGAGAAGGCTTCTAAGGTGTAGGGGCGGTAGGATGGCTGACTTGTAGCATCGATGAAGGGGTTGGAGGCTCGTGAACCTCCTGGACAACGACTGCATCGATGTTTTTTGCATATTGTTCTAGGAACTCGATAAGCATCGGATCTTTCAACGACTTTAACAGATTCTATAGATTCAACTGGATCTGTAGCAGCATAGACAACACTTTTTCGTCCTCAACCCCATGTTGGACGGCTTGTTGAATGGGAAGCTCTAACCTTGTGCCTGCGTGAATGCCTGAAAGGATTGTCAAATCATAGGGACGATATGTAGTTCATGATACCAATTGATGCAAATGGGAAAATTTAACGGTCTAAAAATTTGACGATGGAAAATATTTGGAGGATAAAGTTGGAGGGAGAAGAGAACCCGTCGGTTGCGAGGGATTAGAGAATAGAAGCGCGTAGATCACGTGGAGGGAGAAGAAAAGGGGGGGGGGGGGAGATCATTGGAATAATTCCCAATTTGATTCAACTTCAACTATTAAAAAAAAGGGCTACCATCCCCTTTATATAGGAGGGGCGGGATGATAAAAATAGGATTAAAATAAAATTCAAATCCTAACTTATCCTTGTGGAAGATAATGAGAGAATGAAATTAAGACAAAACTCTAGAGAGCTCAAAACTGAAAAAATGTATAAATGCCCTTAATGGAATTACAATGAATAAATAAGAATTGTAAGAATACATTATTAACACTCCTCAAGTTGGAGCATATCCACCACTCTATCAATAATGCCCAACTTGGAAATTATCCACGAGAGGCGCTTCTTAGGTAAAGCCTTCGTGAATACATCTGCAAGCTGAAGATCTGTAGTGATGTGAGGAGTGGTAATCTTTCCAATCCGAGCGTCACGAATAAAATAGCAGTCAATCTTTATATGCTTGGTTCGCTCATGGAACACAGGATTTTTGGCAATGTATGTACCAGATTTGTTATCGATGTATAGTGGAATAGGAGTGGTGACAACAATGTCGAGTTCTTGTAGAAATGTCAATAGCCACGTGATCTTACAGGTAGCTTGAACCATCGCCATGTACTTTGCTTCTGTAGGGACTACATACAACCGTTTATTTCTTACTTCTCCAAGTAACAAGGTTTCCTCCAACCATCATAGTATAACATGTGGTGGAGCGACAATCCTCTGGTGAACTTGCATAATTAGCATCAACATATACGATAACATCGGTGTAGATGTTTTCCCCATAAAAGAGGCCACGCCCTGGTGATTCCTTCCAGTATCATAGAATCTGGAGGACATCTTGCCAGTGATTGTAACAAGGTTGCTCCAAGTGTTGGCTAGCTCTACTCACTACATAAAAAATATTAGGTCTGGTGACAGTGAGGTAAAGAAGTTTGCCAACCAAGCTTCTGTATCGAATAACATCTTCGAAGACAGGATCAGAGAATGTGAAGTGTTTCTTTGAATATGCAGGAATAACATAGGGGTTGCATCCAACTAATCCGGCTTCAGTAAGGATGTCCAGACAGTATTTTCTCTGTGAGAGATGGAGTCTATCTGTAGTACGTAGTACCTCTATGCCTAAGAAATAGAGTAGTGGACCAAGGTCCTTGGTGACAAACACCTTATGGAGAAAGGCCTTAGTCTATAGCATCGCTTTCTCATCATCACCTGTGACAACCATATCATCCACGCCCTTGTGCTATGCTTCAAACCATATATTGCCTTGTGAAGTCGACATACACACTCCTCCTTGACTTCGTAACCCGGAGGCTGCATCATGTATACCTCCTTATTGAGATCCCCATGTAGGAATGTGTTTTTCACATCTAGCTGAAAGATAGACCATGTCTTGTTAGTTGTCATCATGGTATGAAAAAACTAGCCTCAAAACGGTCGAGGCATATGCCTTGAGACGAGGCGGTCCTTTTTAGCCTCGAGGCGTATGCCTCTGTCCAATCCAGTGAGGCGTGCGAGGCGATTTTGCTTTTTTGAGTTATTTTTTATGATTTTAATGGTATATTTGGTAATTTGAGAAACTTATAAATACCCGCTTCTTTAGGATAATGATTATACGAGATAAATGACTAAATCTGGTGTTTTTTTCGTGTCCATAACTTCATATTTACTATTAATTGTGTCCAACTATTTCGCAAAGTCTTACTATTTCTCTTTTAATGAATGAATTCATAAATATCAAATCCAACAATACTCGTGAGTCGTAAACTTAATGAGCTTTGCAACATATGAAGCAAAACAAAATAAATAAGGTTCGCGATTCATCATGTTGTCATATAATATGTGTTTGGCATATAATATAAATTTCTTCGATGTATATTTAATCATACTTTTGATGACATATATTTCAAAGGTTTGCTCGAAATGAACATGATTCACAGTTTCTCGTACGACCATGTATTATATGTTAGACATATAACATAAATTTCTTTGACATATATTTAATCGTATTTTTAATTACAATAATATTTCAAAGATAGATATCTATTGTTTAATTCTTTCACAATATTTTTATACAACGAGTTCCTCTTTAATTGGATGAAAATATGTAGAGAGGGATATGATGTTCTATCTTCTATTCTGGTGTTCTTATCTCTATTGCTTCATCATATTTTATAGTGTAGTATTATATACTGGACAACAGTGTTGCAAAAGTCATCCGACTTCCCTGACTAGTAGGTCCGACTAGTCTAGTCAGTGGGGTGGTCAACCAAGTACTGACTAATTCCGACTAGGTACACTAATCGATCAATTTTTGCTTGGAGATACCATATTTTTGTTATGTTTTGCCTTTTTTAAAAGCAAACTTATTACAATATGCTTAATATTTTATTTAAATTCAATTACTTCTTATATTTTTATGATATATAAAAATATGCAAAATCTATGTAAATATATGTATAAAAAAAGTTATTTATTTAAAATAACCAAAAAATTCATCGTCGATTAAAATCCAACTAATTCCGATTAGTCGCCCGACTGTTGATTGATCCTTAGTCAGGGATCTAGCCGACCGAGTACCGACTACCGACTTTTGCAACCTTGCTGGGCAAAGAACATATATTTACATTGCCATATATACATACTAATAGTTTTCTGTATATTTTTCTCTATAAACTGAGGCTTACGCCTCAACTGCCTCGAGGCTACGCCTCGCCTCAATCCATAGGAAAAAACCTCGTTCCGCCTTCATTTTTTCCAAACCTCGGTTGTCACTGAAAGGATAGTCCTTATGGAGCTCATACGTACAACCGGTGAGAATGTCTCAAAATAATCCACTCCATATGACTGTCTAAAGCCTTTGGCCACAAGACAAGATTTCAATATATCAATGAACCCGTTTGGTAACTGCTTGGTCGTGAAGATCCATCTGCATGCCATAGGCCTAGTCCCTTTGGGACATTGCACCAGATCCCATGTCCCCCTTGAAGTAAGAGCATCCATCTCTTCGTTCACGACCTATCGCCATCCTGAATCTTGCAAAGCACTATGGTGGTCTCTCGAAATATAAATAGTCATGAGAGCATCTCCATATCTTCTGTCAGTGGACTATAAACTAGCAGTAGAAGTGAAAGCGTGAAATGAGACATGAGATGAAAAGTACATTGCCTCTTAGTTCTGCATAGAGTAATAGGAAGTTCTTGGGGACCATCTGAGACATCAGTAGAGGGGACACTTGTATATTGCATATCATCCTGCAACAAAAAAATTGTAAAGGAATATATAGTGGTGGAGACATTTGCTTGCGCTTATAGACAATGGGTGGAGGAGGGAGATCCAAAGGGAAATCTGTAACAGATTGAGTGAAGAAGCTGGTCTGCTCGAAAAAGGTTACATCTGTAGAGATATAATAGTGATGTCCAGTAGGATCATAACACCTATAACCTTTTTTAGTACGAGAATAACTAAGAAAAACACATCTGATTGCATGAGGATAAAGTTTGTCTGTAATGTAAAAACTATGAACAAAGGCCACACATCCAAAGATTCTCAGGGGTAGAGGAAAAGGTGATTCAATTCGATATAGCAGGGAGAAGGGGGTGGGGCCATTTAGGGTTGTAGATGGAACTCTGTTGATAAGATGGACAACGGTCAAAACAACATCACCCCAATAGGTTTTAGGAACTTTCATCTGGGTGAGGAGGGAGCGGACAATATTTAGTAGATATCTGAGTTTCCTTTCTGAAACCCCGTTCTGTTGGGAAGTGTAAGGACATGAGGTTTGATGAATGACATCTTGGGATGCAAAGAAGTTTATTAGATCATGTTGGGTAAATTTCAAGGCATTATAAGAGGGAAAAATGTAACACTCGAGGAGAAAATATTCTTGACATAACGGATAAAATTCTTAACAATATTATTAATCTTTGAACGTTCTTTTAACAGACAGACCCAAGACGATCGATTGTAATCATCAACAGAAATGACAAAATACTTATGTCCATTCAGAGTACAGACCGAATAGGGTCCCCAAATATCATAATGGATTAACGACAAAGGGACTTCGCGATGTGGTTCAGTACGAGCACGGAAAGGCGCTCGATGATGTTTCCCGAAATGGCACGCCTCATACTCAAAGGGCTTGAGCGTAGAGAGCTCGGGAACATTAAAAAGATGGCTATTCCAGATGGATAACCGAGCTGAAGGTGCCAGAGAAGAGTAACTTCGGATATTAACGCAGCTCCAACAAAGCTAAAGTCAGAGAGGATATCAAGATAATAGAGACCGTTCTTTTCATATCTCCCCACCAAAAATCCGTCTCGTCCGGATGTCTTGAAAATAACAACAAAACTCATAAAAAATAACTCTATAGTTAAGCTCAGTGCACAGCTTTTATACAGATAAAAGACTAAACGGAAAAGCAGGAGTGCAATAAACTCCAGTCAATCGAAGTTTAGAGGAAAACCCCACAGTACCCACAACAGTGAAAGGGGAATGTGCCCCATTCGCAGCCTGAACAGTCTTCACAGAGGAAGACAACTGTGATGAGGTATGAAGACTACCTTCTTCCGTCAGATGAGTCGAAGTGACAGAAACAATAATCCATTCAGCGTCGGATGTAGAAGCAGAGTTGGCAATGGTACATGAGTTACAACAAGCCGGCTGAAAGACGATGAGCTCCTCGAATAGACTTGTGAGAAGCATATAGTACTCAACCAAGGTAGTATCTCCCTGATTAGCAGACCAAATCCGTGCATATATATTTGAGAGCCTGGACTTGATCGTCTTTTGGGAGAATCCCTCCTCTCCAACGGAGTCCTCTTCAACCATCGGCTGGCGTCGTGGTGGAGGAAGCTGCAGGTCACGTTGAGGCGAAGGTGGGAGCAGAGCGGAGGTCGAGTGGGGCAAGAATGGAGTCTAGGAAATGGGAGGGGCATCAACACATGAAGGAATATAGATATAGGGCATGATTTGCAAATAAGGTTGAACATTAGGCGTAATTTTGACTTTTTATAACGAAAACCATCAACATCACGGGTATCTTAAATGAAACATAACACAAGGTTATGTCATGTAAGAGTTAAGCATTACTCAAGGTTTCTCGTGTAATTCACGATTATGTAAGATTATGATTGTAATTACGAAATTACTCAGGGTTATGAGTCCAAAAAATAGTAGAGAGAAATGGTCTTATCAAGAAATGCAATAAAAAAGAACTTTTTCTCCTAACATGGATGATGATATTCGGTTGACTAGGTAGCAGGCAATGACAACAACATCACCCTCGAAAGAATGATGAGCGTTATTCTAGATAAGAAGAGTCCTAGTAACATCAAGAAGATGACGATGTTTACATTCTGCAATACAATCTTGCTGAAAGTGTTGGCACATGAGGTCTGATGTAGGATGCTAAAGAATCTTGCAAATTGAGAGAGATGTATAGTACAAAACTCCTAATCATTGTCATAACGAACATACTTAATGTTGAAATCTAGAACTGCGGAAGCTAATCGATAAACAAGAAATATAAAAACATTGACACCCTGAATTTTACGTGGAACCCTACTTCCTAAAGAGCGAGATGAAACCATAGAAGAAGGCCTCGAAGGGCCGAAACTTCAAAGTTTCTCAATGAGTACAGGAGGTGTGGATCTCCTTATATAGCTTATAGACAAACTGGAGTCCTACTGATAGTAAATGTGAGACTAAAACATGAGTAGGGGTAATTGGATCTTGAGAGATCGAATTACTCATCTATTACATACTCCAACATTCAACAATAGTAGAAAAATATTCTTTAATTTATTTATGAAATTTTGCATAACAGAACCACCCATGTTTTCCAATAGAAAAAATCCAAGAATGCTCCTGGTGATATGAACACGATCGAGACCTCAAATATTAAAATGCACTAACTCAAATAAAGAAATATTGTTACAACTATGATGATTAGGAAAACTGGTCGATCTCCGCGATATTCTTCTCCAACGATCCCTCATTTTCCGACGAGTTTTCTCCTCTCAATCCCTCCAATTTCTTCTCCACCAAAATTTTTACCACAAAATTATTTTTCCGTCGTTGCGAATTTCCATTTGCATCATTTGGTATCAGAGCATGGAAACCGAATCGTTCTCACGATTCGACGATCCTGTCGCATATTTGCGTTTGAAGTTTGATCTAAGTTGCATATCTCTTGGTCTGCATGCTCGTTCGTGACAACGAATGTTCAAGAAGCGACTTATATCAAGTATCAAGGTACAAGCATCGTTGGACACGATATTCAATGAAGATTCATCCGTCGACAACAAAAATCAGACCGTTGTAGCTGCTATATAAGGACGATTTTGATCCAAAAATGAAGGTATTTTCATTCAAGATGAAGATTTATTTGATACATTTGCAATACAAAAAAGAAACGACAATGTGGGCCATGTCTTTGATGAAAGTTTCCACGAGGAAGAACCTGAAATCATCAAACTTTTAGCAGTGGAAGTTGTTGTCAAGGAGAAAAAAATGAAGAAAAAAAGTCTATCTGCAATGAAAGCTTAGGGAATGAAGAATACAAAGTTCTCAATCGGTTCTCATCCATCGTTGTTGTCCATAAGGTCCCCAAATCACCGCTACCACTGCCAAGTTTAGTCGAAGCCCCACCATCGGCCACACAACCCCTTCCTACGCGTCGACATGCGAATCCATCATGATGGTGCTATTGGAGCAGTACGAACCCTACCGACTCCCTGGTTGCTCATACGGCCACCGCCCCCGAGTGCGATTCCTGCATTACCGCCGCCGCTTTACGTACGTCTCGCACCAATAGCCTGCGCACTGCAAGCACGACTTCCATTATTTCTTGGGGCACTACAAGGGACACCATGGCTTCTCTCGCCGCCGTCACTCATCAAGGAGCTTCCACCACAACCACGTGCGCCTCAGGCGTGGTCGTCGCCATCATCATTTTCCCAGCGCCATCGCCGCCTCGCATGCCTCAAATCACCACATCACCGCTATCTAAGTGGTTGTTCCTATCCTGGCCACCCTTCGCACGCGATGTGCGCACCACCTGCGCATCACCTCTGCCCAGCTCGATGCCGTCAGTATTTGCGCCGCTTCCATTTGCGTCATCTTCAACCGCGTCGCCGCCAGAGAAATCGAAACCCTGGTGCTAGGTGCCGCTTAAAATGAGGGAATGGAGAAACCCTAGCGTGGGATTTCTCTGCAAGAGAAATCAAATCCCTGAAATTTGGGGAGGGAAGGTTGATCTGGAAAATTTGCAAACAAAAACCTTTATTTAAAACCTTCTATTTGGGGGTTTAAAGTAGGTAGGACATTAAGGGGCTCCCCTTTAGATGAAGGGGGTAGAAAATTTGCTCTTTTACCCCCTAGAGCATGATTATTTGAAAAGGGGTCTGAGAGCAATAATATAAGGCAACTACATTTTCCAATTAGGACTAGGAATGTGGGATTTGCTTATAAAAGGATCCCATGGGTTATGACATTACCCACATCTCCTCTCACCCGAGACTTGTGCCCATTCATTCTCTATAGCTTCTTCAAATTCCATGGTGCTTGAGATGAAGATGCCTTGTCAATTTTTCGATCACCGCAATATGGGGCAAAGCTCGTGGGGGCACCGCTATGTGTGCCACATATGTTCTTCCAGCATGGGGTTGATGATTTCAACTACCTCACCAAAGAAACACAGGTTTTGTCGTTTGGTCCATACCTATTCTTCCAAAAGGCGATCGAGAATGTTGAGATCAAATCGTCAAGCTTCGAAGATAAAGCAAATCGTCAGGAGACGAATTTCAAGCGGGGGAGAATTGATCCAATATTTCCTGAATTAATAGGGTAACTCGGATTGAAGAAGCATGCTAATTTGGTCATTTTCAAATTAGGGATTTCCCTCTATAATTAGTTAGTTTAAATTAGTTGTGCATTTTATTTAAATAAATTGAGATTCTGATCTCAACATTTTTGGTGGATAAAGTTAGTTAAGAGTCCATTAGGATCGAGTGTGATTTTTATTTGAATTCGAATTTCTATTTTTATAACCCTACCTCTCCTATATAAAGGGGATGGTAGTCTATTGTAAAGGGGAGTTAAGTTGAAATTGAATTTATTTCGAGATTATTAGTCTATTGTAAAGGGGAGTTAAGTTGAAATTGAATTTATTTCGAGATTATTATCTCTTTCCCTCCCTTGTCTCTCTTTCCCCCACGCGAAACCGCGATATTCTTCTCCAAAAATCGCTCATTTTCCAACGAGCTTTCTCCTCTCCATCCCTCCAATTTCTTCTCCACCAAAATTTCCACTACAAATTTTTTTCCGTCGTCGCAAATTTCCGTTTGCATTAAATAGGGATTAGGATATGATTGGGATAATTTAGTGAAGCTACTCCTCACAAAAGTTTTATTTGAAGGCCAAAATGAAGAGCTCATCTTACGAATTTTGTTTAAGTGAAGAGGTAGGAAATTTGCACTTCACCCCCGGAGTAGGAATAGTTTAAAGAGAAATGCTGAGAAAAAGAAAATGAGGTTGCTACCTTGTTCAATTAGGATTAGGAATGTGGAACTCACCTATTTAAGGACTCTATGATCTAGTTCATTGCCCACATCTCCTGCTATCCTAAACGTGTACCATTCATTTGCTATGTGTTGTCTGAAGGCTGTTGTGCTCGAGATGATGTTGCCCCATCAAATTTTTGAGCACCAATAAGGGAAGCGATTTCGGCGTGGGCGTCGCCATCTGAGCCACATATGTTCTTCAAGCAGAAACTTGATGGTTCCAACCATCGCACCAAGGCCATCTGGATTCCGTCGTTTGCTCCACATCCGTTCTTTCAACAGGAGATCGAGAATGATGGAATTAAATCGCCGAGTCTCAAGCCAAAAGATCAAGTAATTCATCAGGAGACAAGATTTCTCAAGCGGGGAGAATTGATGCAATTATTCCCAAATAAACAGGTTAAGCTGGATTGAAGCCGTCGTGAATTTGTGGAATTTCAAAATTAGGGATTCACGTCCCTAATTAGTTATTTTAAATTATTTTATTTAAAACAAAATAAATTGAGATTGTAATCAAGATATTTCTGGTAGATAATTTAAGTTAGAGTCAAATTAGGAAGTCGGTTAGAGTTAATAGAGTCGGTTGAGATTTTATTTAATTTGATTTATATTCTCTTTCTAATTTTGTATCCCGCCCCTCATATATAAAGGGATAGGGGATGTTAGGCATTTTGTTAGGGTACATTTCAGCATATATAAAACTTGAGATTATCTCTTTTGTCTCTACCTCTCTCTCAATGCAATCTTCGCGATTCGTCTCTGAAATCACGCACAACTGACACATTTTCTCCTCTCTCGCCCTCTTATTTCATCTCCATCAATTATTTCGACCATCAAAATTAATTGTCACCATTTGGGAATTTTTTTCGTCCGCATCAACACAATTGTTCTCATCAACTCCAGGAGCACTCTAGGGTTTTCAGGTGAATTTATAGGTCCAAAATCACACAAACTGCACAAAAATCAAACCGCATGATAATAGAAAACACCAATGCAGGAACACAAATGACCACGCGGATGACTAGGGTAGCCTCAAGTTGTCTAGACCGAGTAGTAGAGCTACAATGGCTAGGAGTATCTGTTAGAAAATAGAGAATGCAAAAGATAAATGATAAACAAAGCATAAAACAGAAATATAAAATATGAAGACCAAGATTTACGTGGAACCCTACTCCCTAAGGAACGGAATGAAACTACGGAGAAGCCCTTAAAGGGTGGATATTGCATTCCTTTTCTCTATGGATACAAGAGGTCTAGGGCTCCTTATATAGCCTCCACATAGCCTCCAAGTCCCAACACTGGTAGATGTGGGACTAAACATATGGATGGGGTAAATGGATCCTGGAGAGATCCATTTACCCTCTACAACAAGGTTTAAAAAGCGCGAGGCGGTCCGAGGCGTTTCTCTGAAATTGAGGCGGAGGCGTAAGCCTCAAGGCGGTCGAGGCGTAAGCCTCAATTTTGATTTTGGAAAAAAATTAAAATTAAAGCAAAATACAATTTAAAAATATATAATACTATTACATTTTGCCAAAAACACATTCAGGAATAATTTAAAACTAGTAAAATATACAATACATAAGCGATGAAGGCATTGAAGTTCAAAAAACTAATACTAAGCTACTAATATACAGAATATCAAGTTCCAATTCCAACTTCAATGACTCTATATGAGTATTAAACTAAAGTCTATACTTAATAATAAAGTACAATAGAAGCCATAATCTTTAGTGCGAATAAAAAAATATTAATATGCCTTGAATCCCAATCAATTTGTCTTGTTGGACGTAGTTGGAGAACTATCATATGCATCCCCTCCTGCCATATCATACCCAACAAGACGAGGGTCTTGCTGTTTGTATTCAGCTACTCACAATAAAATGTAGTAATTATTTTACTTCAGTCTTCACGTGTTTATTTTTCAACATTACTTCATATATCATATATGTGATAACTATTCTAAGTTCACAACTTATACAACCAAACAACAACATCAAGTTGCAAACTTGCAACTAATATAAAATTCTATTACAATTCAAACAAAAATATGTGTAATAGAACTAGTATGTGTAGATGTATGATAAATTGAATATGGTGTATACAAGATCATGTAACTTCGCTTGTTTCAAGCTATCTCTTCTCCTTTGCATGGAGCTATATATATAGAAATATGCAAGGTTTAACATGGAAACAAAAATACAAAAATAAAAAATATAATGCTAAAAAAATAGGGTTATGTGTAACAAAAAATGTAAAAAAAGCCTCATGACTCGAGGCTTACGCCTCCGCCTCGCCTCGAGCGCCTCACGCCTCGAGCGCCTCAGGCGAGGCTGAGGCGTACGCCCGTAAGACTATACCTGAGGCGTGCGCCTCGGGGCGTTTTAGGCCCGCCTCGCCTTGAGGCGTACGCCTTTGCGCCTCGAGGCGCCGCCTTTTAAAACCATGCCTACAACTCATATGGCGCATAACTAAATACTCCCAACACTCCCCCTCAAGCTAGAGCATGCAATGCTCAGCTTGGATAAACAGAAAGAAACGTAACTAACAATACATGACACTACAGACAATATCAACTCAGCGCGCACAACTGTTGTTGTCGAGGACGAATAGGCTGGAGTGTGAAACTGGGTCTCTCCCTTCTGGCTTAGAGAATATTACTCTACTCTGGAGTCCCTATGATACCGCATGAAAACCCTTGCCCTTAATGGCATAGGGAATGGTCCTCTGTTATGGAGTTCCTATAACTCACATGAAAACTCTGGCCGAATACAACAGGAATGATGGACCATGACAAATGATGGCATGCATCGTCGTCGAGTCTGATCAACTGTAGAGTTTGGAATCTGAATGATCTGGAATTTGTATCTGGAGTATCTGAATAGACCTGTCAAATTTGGAGTATCTGAAGAGACATGTAACTCTACATATACTCTCCCTTTGATGCAAAAAGGAATTCGCGACAGTGGAAAAAAATTTTTGATGGTGGATTTTTGGTGGAGAAGAAATAAGAGCGGTTGAGAAGAGAAGACTCGTCGGAGAACGAGGGATTTTGGAGAAGAGAATCGTGGAGATCGCGTAGGGAAGGAGAGAGACGAGAGAGGGAGATAGAGATAGAGAGATAAGAATCTCAATTTTACTTTAACTTGACTGTCTAAAACAATAGACTACATCCCTTTATATAAGAGGATGAGATTCCAAAACTAGAAACAAATCAAATTCAAATCCACCCAACTTATCCTAATTTAACTCTAATTGATTTGAATAAAAATTCAAATCTACCTTATCCTAGTTTGACTCTAACTAATTAAATTTGAAATTTAAATTGAAATCAACTAACTAATTTGAGATCACATGCGATCTCTTATATTTAAATAAAATTATGACGACTCAAATAAATGTAAATAAAATTAGCCTCTAAATAACGGATAAAAAGTAGAACATGAGGCCCTATTTATCCGTTTCACGCTACATCAGTTCTCCTCCGCTTAAAAAAATCGTCTCCCGACGAATTGCTGGATCTGCAGGCTTGTAGGTTGATAAATTTAATTCAGCGTTCTCGATCATCCCAAGGAAGAACTGATGTGGAGCAAACGGCGGAATCCATGTGTGCATGGTGCGATGGTTGGAGCTGTTGACTTCGTGACGGAAGAGCATGTGTGGCATAAATGTCGGAGTCCATGCAGATTTTGTCCCGTCGATGTGGTGCTTGAAAATTTAGTGGGGCATCTTCATTTCGTGCTTCATCACCTTTGGAGAACCCATAACAAATGAGTGGCACAAATTCAGGAGGAGAGGAGATGTGGGTAATGAACTAGACCATAGGATCTTTAAACAGGTAAAACCCGCATTCCTAATCCTAATTGGATAAGGAAGCCACCCAGATTTCTTTCTTTTTATACTTCCCTTTAAATATTTCTGCATGGCGGGGTGCAACGCATTTTTCGTACCCCTTCATCCCTTCTTAAGTTGCCACTACTTTTTCCCTTCAATTGAAATCTTTCTAAAGGAGGGGTTTCATCAATATTAGCCCAAGTCAATTCCATACCCCTAACTTCACGAGATTGGTTTCCCATGAGAGATGCATCGGGGGTTTTCTCATTCCGACATGGTTGGCGGCATCAAACCCTAGACCTAGGGTTCCAACAATAACGGTGATGGTTCGATTCAGGTCGTCATAGGCGGCGGCGACATTGAGAACGATTGCGTTGGAGGCAGCTACGCGTAAGGCACACACGGTGATGTTGACGTGTGTGGGGCCGAGAATGATGTGGGTCGATTCCAAGGGTGCAACATCATCGCGGTCGGGGCTAGCGAGGGTCACCAAGGAGGTGGGGCCGCGGTGGCAGCGCGGGAGTGTCGTGCAGGTAAGCCATGGTGGTGGGGCAAAGAGGGTTGCCGAGGGAGGGAATAGGGCAGGGGGGTCGGGGGTGCAAGGGCTCCGGATGGGGGTGGTGACGTTAGTAGGGCTGGGGGTGCAAGTGCGGGAAGGAGGAGGCGCGGGGGCTGAGACGGGCATCAAAGGAGATGTGAGAGGGAGTTCTGGGGGTGGGAGGATGGCGGTGGGAAGGGGATCTGGGGCAACGGGTTTGCTGAGGTTGGGATTGGGGTGGCGAGAGTGACGATGGGAGGGGGTGACCGGCCTGTGGGGGTAGCAGCACGAGGGGGTGTGATGCAACGTGAAACGGATTAGGGCCTCATGTTCTACTTTTTATCCGTTATTTAGAGGCTAATTTTATTTACGTTTATTTGAGTCGTCGTAATTTTATTTAAATAAAAGAGATCGCATGTGATCTCAAATTAGTTAGTTTGTTTCAATTTAAATTTCAAATTTAATTAGTTAGAGTCAAATTAGGATAGGGTAGATTTGAATTTTTATTCAAATCAATTAGAGTCAAATTAGGATAAGTTGGGATTTGAATTAGAATTGTTTCTAGTTTTGTAATCACATCCCTCCTATATAAAGGGATGATAGTCTACTGTTTTAGACAGTTCAAGTTAAAGTAAAATTGAGATTCTTACCTCTCTATGTCTATCTCCCTCTCTCGTCTCTCTCCTTCCCTACGCGATCTCCACGATTCTCTTCTCCAAAATCCCTTTTACTCCAACGAGTCTTCTCCTCTCAACCCCTCCATTTTCTTCTCCACTAAAAACCCACCATCAAAATAATTTTTCCGTCGTCGCAAATTTCTTTTTGCATCATTTGGTATCAGAGCATGGCCTACATATCGTCCTCACGATCTAACGATCCATAGAGAAGTTCGCATCGGCATTCAACGAGAGACTATCGTTCGTCGGAATGTAAACGACGAGCCGATGAAGCCTACGACAAGGAGATGATGGGTATATTGCTCGACTTCCAATCAAAACTACGGATTTTGGTTGATAATTTTGAGACCCTATGCGCCGCCGAATCGAAGTTTTCCACTATTGAAGCCGCTGTCCAGAATTTTGACGAAGAAAAACTCGCCGTCGATGATGATTTGCTCGCTGTCCAGGTCATTTCAGAAGAAAGAAATTGTCAATCTGCTTGTTGTCCAGGTATATTCAGACTTGCAAACGCCACAGATATTGATATACAACCCACTCGTAGCCCTCTTGCGGACCCCCGCTGCAGCCCCAGCACCTCTGGCGACCCCACTCGCCCAATTGCAGCCCTTTGTCGTCCTCATAACAGCCCCACCGCCTCTTCCGCAACCCATCTTCACCACCCCGACATCCCCCCCAGTCCCAGCCCCAGCACCCCCGCCCGATACCCCCACACCTCCGGCGCCTCCTAGCCTCATTGCAACCCTCTCCCTCCACCGAAACAACCCCACCACCTTCTCCTGCACAACCAACCCTCCTATCCCCTTCCTCCATCGACTTCACCAACCCCAACCATGGCCTTCTTGTGCCACTGCAACTCCCCTTCCTCCTCCTCCGCCCGCACCCCAACTCTCCAACCCCCTTCATCGACAAAACCCCGTCACCTCCGCCCTTCCGGAGAATACTCCAATCCCAACACCCCATCCCGCCGCTTCCGCAACTCCGGCAAACCCCACAAAACCCTTGCCAACAATGCGGCAGCCCCCGCTACTCCTGCCCGCCCGCTGCACCTACATTCCCTCACTGCCATCCTCCCCCTCCCGACATGTGCTGCCATCCGCCCAAACCGAAATTGCAGGCGACGCCTATGCTCGATGCCGAGCCACATAAGCCGCAGGAACCCTAGACTTAAGGCTCGGCATCGCCCCCGCCGAAGCAGTGAAGAATGTGTCCCTCGGACTCGTGGTTTATTCCCCAAATGTCAGTCCTGTGATATCAGGGATTTGGCAAGAAAATTGCAAAAGTACACCTCATCTTAAAACCTCTTGCATAAAGGTTAAAGATGATGGGTATTTAAGAAGAGACGAGAGGGAGATAGAGATGGAGAGATAAGAATCTCAATTTTACTTTAACTTGAACTGTCTAAAACAATAGACTACCATCCCTTTATATAGGAGGGATGGGATTACAAAACTAGAAACAAATCAAATTCAAATCCCAACTTATCCTAGTTTGACTCTAATTGATTTGAATAAAAATTCAAATCTACCTTATCCTAATTTGACTCTAACTAATTAAATTTGAAATTTAAATTAAAAACCAACTAACTAATTTGAGATTGTAGATATATATTATTCACTTATGTACCTTTCTTATATTTTTATTTTATGTTGGACTCTTTATGTATTTTACCCATAGGCTACTCTCCTATATAAGAGAGCCTAGGGTTGATGGAATAAACAAGTCTTCTCATTTTCCTAACATGGTATCAGAGAGACGGTCCTAGATCGGAGTTCTTGAACCAAACCCTAACCCTAGCCTCCACCCTCAAGCCCCACGCCGCACGCCGCCTCGTGCCGCCCCAGTCCTACGCTCGCGGCCGCGGTGATCTCCGGTGTGTCGTCTATCTCCTGCGCACGTGCAGTGCGTGCCTGCGCGTAGGAACATCGTGCATATGTGTGTCATCTCCTGAACGGTGCACCGTCTCTCCTACGCACGTGTTATGTGTGCCTGCGCGTAGGGACAACCGCGCATATGCGCACCGCCTGCTGTACCTGCGTACACATCTGTGCGCAGCACTCGCACAGCACTCGCGCATACGTGCGCATCTTCGTGACAGTGCGTCTGTGTGCCTGTGCGTGCCTCTGACGTGATTCTGCACGTGCATCTACGTGCGTGATCTCTGTGCGCGTGCCGCCCTAGGCTAGCACGCGACTTCAGTCTCGTTTCGCGCGCGCAGTTCCAGTTTGATGGGTTTGGTTGCTTGCGTCTACACATGCAACTAAACCCGCTCATGTGTGTGTAGACAAAATCATATATTCAGTCTACTCCCCTAGTCTTCCTATATCATAATGTCAGAAAGCAAGGCAGATATTTCATCTACAGGCGCCTTCAGAGGTCCAACGCCCATTGTGAAGATGGATGGTTCAAACTATGAACTGTAGGTCATGCAGTTCATGAGCATGATGAAGTCAACCGGTAAGAAGCACATTCTTACTGAGGAGGAGCCTGCTGAGAAGACAGGGATTAATGCCTCGTGGGAGGCAGATGATGCATATGCCAAAGTCTGGCTTTCCAGAACATTGGCTATTGAGATTGCTAACGATATTCTCCATCAACCCACTACCAAATCAATGTGGGACATTCTGGCTGCTACCTATTCACAGGCAAAGAATGAGACGAAGATTCTGCAACCTCAACATGACATTGTTACAATCAAGCAGAATGAACGGCCTCTCCACTCATTGTATACGTCATTACGAGGAATGTTTGAGAAGCTCTATAGCTTCATGCCTCTTACAGCCACTCCAGATCAACAGAAGACCTATCGAAATGCCATTATGGTGTGTGTTTTTCTTGCTGCCCTTGATCCTGAGTACGAGGCAGCATATTCCCAGATCTAGGCGGATTCTACTATTCCTCCTATGGAGGAAGCTTTTCATACGCTGAGTCGTATCACTGTTCCCTCGTCTGCTACGAATCCGGCAGCCTCAGCCATGGTGGCCAATCGAGGTCGTGGAGGCCATCATCAGTTCCGTGACCGTAGACCTCGCGGCAGAGGAGGTCGTGTTCGGCCATCATGTACTTTTTGCCATCGTTCTGGACATACCGAAGACACATGCTATTCTAAGCATGGATTTCCGACTTCTGCACGAGTCGCTGAACAGATCGAGCCCCCAGCTGCATCATCTATGGATCAGCGATTTGATGATCTTGTCGCCCGTCTGAGGGGCATCATTCCACCATCTGGTTTCGCTGCATCAACACCTACTTCTGAGAGTCACACCGACGTTGCCGCGTCTGCATCTGCATCCACCAGTACATCAGGTAGCACCTATGCATTCACTAACAGTAGTGGATCAGATATTTTAGAGTGGATTATGGACTCGGGTGTCGCACATCATCTGTGTGGTAATCAAGGTCTACTTACAAGATACATACAGGTTTCTCCAGGCCGCACAGTGGTTATTGCTAATGGAACACATTCCCCGATTACTGGTCAGGGGGAGATTAGATTGACACCATCCATGCATCTCAAGAATGTGTTACATGCACCTGATTTTTCGATGAATTTGTTGTCCATTAGCCAACTTACAAAGGATTTACATTGTCGGCCAATTTTTGATCCATCCTCTCTTATTTTTCAGGACATTCTTATGGGGCGTGGCTATGAGCAATGCGGCCTCTATAGCCTTAGTCGGACTCCTTATGTTGGAACATCAACCCTACCTGCTGGACCTATCTCCCCATTATTGTGGCACCTGCGCTTTGGACATCTACCGCTTCAGAAGTTGCGTCATGTGTTACCTCAGGTTTCACCTTACACGTCCATACAATGTGAGGCTTGTCAGTTGGGAAAACATCATCGGTCTACTTTTCCCAATCGTCAGTATCAGAGTAGTAACTCCAAGTTTGAGTTATTTCATGTCGATATCTGGGGTCCTAGTCGTGTTCCTGATCATCAGGGACACAGGTTTTATATAGTTATTGTGGATGATTTCTCTCGTGTGTCGTGGGTATTTCTGTTAAAGAATAAATCTGAAGCGGGGAATATTATCATCAATTTCATTAATGAAGTTCGTAATATTTTTTCTGCATCTGTTAAAATTGTGAGAAGTGATAATGCCCTGGAATTCTGTACTCATACCCTATCCAGTTATTTTTCATCTCAAGGGATTATCCACCAAACATCTTGTGCCTATACTTCCTAACAGAATGGGGTTGCTCAAAGGAACCACCGTCATTTACTCGATGTCACCAGGTCGCTTCTTATACAGAGTCATGCCCCTCATTCTTTCTGGGGTGATGTTATTCTTATGGCATGCTATCTTATTAATCGAATGTTGTCATCTGTCTTAGGTGAGAAGATTCCCTTCTCTCTTATTTTCCCTGACAAAGAATTGTTCTCCCTTACTCCTCGTGTGTTTGGCTCGGTAGCCTTTGTTCACCAGTTGTCTCCAGGTACTGACAAGCTATCTCCTAGAGCTGTCAAGTGTGTCTTTGTCGGGTACTCCAGAACACAGAAGGGGTACAAGTGTTATGATCCATTGCGCAGGAGGTATTTAGTCAGTGCAGATGTCACCTTTTTCGAATGTGTCATGTACTCGTCTAATATATATATGCCACCACCACCACCAGCAGCACTGCTATCATCTCCTACATCCTATGTCACTGTGCATGTTTCACCGCTGCCATTCCACTATACCCGTAGGCCTGCTTCTGCTCATGGACATCGCTCATCATCTAGCTCGCCAGAGGTATGTTCTGAAAATATTACTATTGATGGATCTGATGATTTTCCTGAGCAGGATGTGTTACAGAGGCCAGCTGAGGAGACAGATGATTTAGATGTACCTATTGCTCTACGAAAGCAGAAGCGGAGCTGCGCGTCATATCCTATAGCATCTCCTATTTCGTTTGACCATCTCAATGGAGAATTCAAGAACTTTGTTATTGCATTGTCAGCAGTGGATATTCCACGTAATTATAAAGGTGCACTGAAGGATAGTCGATGGCGCTTGGCTATGGAAGAAGAAATGGCATTTCTTCGATCCAGAGGCACCTGGAGTCTTATTCCTGCACCTGCTGATGTGTCTACAGTTAGCTGCAAGTGGGTCTTTACAGTTAAGCAGAATGCAGATGGCAACATTGACAGATACAAGGCTCGCCTTGTTGCTCGTGGCTTCACACAGACATATGGGGTGGAATATCTTGATACATTCTCGCCGGTTGCTCGCCATTCCACCCTACGGATACTCCTCTCTGTTGCAGTTACTCGTGATTGGCCACTATACCAGTTAGATGTGAAGAATGCATTGCTATACATGACTTATAGGAGGAAGTCTACATGTAACAACCACCTGGTTTTGCTGTTGAGGAGGAGTGTCCTACGGTGTGCATACTTCATAAAGCTATCTATGGCCTTAAGCAGAGCCCTAGAGCTTGGTTCCAGAAGCTCTCAGACCTGTTTGAGAAACAGGGGTACAGACGTTCTAATGCAGATCATTCCATACTCATACAGAAGACACCTGGAGGTATTATTGCTATTATGGTATATGTAGACGATATTCTGATTACAGGTGATGATGAACAGGGAATCCAGGGGGAAATAAATGTTGGGTCGTGAATTCGTCACCAAGGACCTTAGGGTTCTTAGATATTTTCTGGGACTGGAGTTTGCCAGAAATCCTCATGGGTTGGCAATGACCCAGAGGAAATATGTCACTGACCTGTTGAGTGAAACAGGAATGCTTGGTTGTCGACATGCCACTACACCTATGGATCCCAATATGAGATTATATGATGATGACACTGATGAGGTGGATAAGAGAAGATACAGAGAATTGGTGGGCAAACTTCTCTATGTTACTATTACCAGGCCCGATATCTCCTTCACTGTGAGTCGAGTGAGCCAGTTTATGGAGCAACCACGTCAGGTACACTTGGGCGCTATACATATGATACTCAGGTACCTTAAGTCATCTCCAAGTGCGGGTCTGTTGTTTAAGAAAGGCAAGGAAGTTACTATATCAGCTTGTGCAGATGCATATTATGCAAGGTGCCCCAAGGATAGGAAGTCCACCACTGGATTTGCTGCGTATGTTGGAGATTCTCTAGTCTCATGGAGAAGCAAGAAGCAAACGGTTGTAGCAAGGTCCAGTGATGAGTCTGAATATAGGGCTATGGCCCAGGTCAGTACAAAAATGATGTGGGTAAAGGCTGTGCTTGCATATCTATATATAGAAGTCCCTCTTCCTATGGCTCTGGAATGTGACAATCAAGCGGCTCTATTCATTGCAAATAATCCAGCATTTCATGAACGAACCAAACACATTGAGGTTGATTGTCACTTCATACGTGACATGATTCAGAAGGGGTTTATTGCCACATCTCATGTTAGCTCAGAGGATCAAACTGCAGACATCTTTACCAAGGCATTACTTCGAGGGCCGTTCCAGAAGTGTTCGTCCAAGCTGAGCATGATTGATATCTATGCTCCACCTTGAGGGGGAGTGTAGATATATATTATTCACTTCTGTACCTTTCTTATATTTTTATTTTCTGTTGAACTCTTTATGTATTTTACCCATAAGCTGCTCTCCTATATAAGAGAGCCTAGAGCTGATGGAATAAACAAGTCTTCTCATTTTCCCAACAGAGATCACATGCGATCTCACATGCGATCTCTTTTATTTAAATAAAATTACGATGACTCAAATAAACGTAAATAAAATTAGCCTCTAAATAACGGATAAAAAGTAGAACATGAGGTCCTATCTATTTGTTTCACGCTTAACTGATGCGGCGTGAAACGAATAAATAGGGCCTCATGTTCTACTTTTTATCTGTTATTTAGAGGCTAATTATATTTGCGTTTATTTGAGTCATCGTAATTTTTTTTAAATAAAAGAGATCGCATGTGATCTCAAATTAGTTAGTTGGTTCCAATTTAAATTTCAAATTCAATTAGTTAGAGTCAAATTAGGATAAGGTAGATTTGAATTTTTATTCAAATCAATTAGAGTCAAAGTAGTATAAGTTGGAATTTGAAATTGATTTGTTTCTAGTTTTGTAATCCCATCCCTCCTATATAAAGGGATGGTAGTCTATTGTTTTAGACAATTCAAGTTAAAGTAAAATTGAGATTCTTATCTCTCTATCTCCCTCTCTCGTCTCTCTCCTTCCCTACGCGATCTCCGCGATTCTCTTCTCCAAAATCCCTCATACTCCGACGAGTCTTCTCCACTCAACCCCCCTTTTTCTTCTCCACTAAAAATCCACAATTAAATTTAATTTTTCCGTCGTCGCAAACTCCTATTTGCATCAGGGTGGCGGCAATGAGGAATGGGATTTCGCTAGGGTTGCAGAGATGACGGGGAGGGGGTTGGCAGGGAGGGCAGTGGGACTCGTTGTAAGGGGTGTGGGGGTAACGGGAGGGGCTGGGGCTGCGGGTGCAGAAAGAGGGGGGCGTGGTTGCAGGTGCAGCGAGAGGGGGGCTTGGGGTTGCGGGTGCAGCGAGAGGGGGCCTGGAGGTGCGAGGGTGGTGAAGGAGGTCTGTGAGAGGGCCGCAGATGGGACGTAGGTCGGTTTCTGCGATGTTTTCAAGTCTGAAATTACCTGGAAAATGAGCAGATCGACACTTTTTTCTCCTGCCACGGCCTGGACTGCGAGCAAATCGTCATTGACGGCGAGATTTTCGTGATTTTCTTCCTCGTGGGTCTGGACAGCGACTTCTATGATCGAAGATTTCGATTCGACGACGCATAGAGTCTCGAAATTAGCTATCAAATCTCGTAGCTTTGATTGGAAATCAAGCAGTACGCCCATCATCTCCTTGTCGTAGGCTTCTTCGGCTCGCCGTTTACGCTCCGACGAATGATGGTCATTCGTCGCATGTCGGCTCGAACGTCTACACGGATCATCAGATCGTGAGGACGATATGTATGACATGCTATGATATCAAATGATGCAAAAAGGAATTCGCGACGGTGGAGAAATTATTTTGATGGTGGATTTTTGGTGGAGAAGAAATAGGAGTGGTTGAGAAGAGAAGACTCGTCGAAGAACGAGGGATTTTGGAGAAGAGAATCGCGGAGATCGCGTAGGGAAGGAGAGAGACGAGAGAGGGAGATAGAGAGATAAGAATCTCAATTTTACTTTTACTTGAACTGTCTAAACAATAGACTACCATCCCTTTATATAGGAGGGATGGGATTACAAAACTAGAAACAAATCAAATTCAAATCTCAACTGATCCTAATTTGACTCTAATTGATTTGAATAAAAATTCAAATCTACCATATCCTAAATTGACTCTAACTAATTAAATTTGAAATTTAAATTGAAACCAACTAACTAATTTGAGATCACATGCAATCTCTTATATTTAAATAAAATTACGACGACTCAAATAAGCGTAAATAAATTGTAAGATAAAAAGTGGAACATGAGGACCTATTTATCCGTTTCACGCCGCATCACCCTTTCTCCCATACTGGTCGGAATGACATTGTTGACCAAGTTGGGGGAAAACAAGATAATACATAAATATGGGGAAAACATGAATATTCTAAAAAAATCCGTGCTGCTTTTCTTCATTTTTTAATAAGTCGTCCAAATTTTTTTAACATTTCTTATTTTAAGCCGTGTCAAATCTTTTTTTCGGCTTTTCATTTTTTTTACGTACGATTTTTTTATTGTGCGAGTTTTTTTTCATTCATTTTTTTAAATAACAAATCAACCCACATGGTTGGGCTCACGTCATTCTCCCCTCTCTTGTTTCTCTATTCTTCCTTTTTTTAACTCACAAGCCCAATTGGCCAAAAAAATCAGCAGAATTTAAAAAAAAACATGAATGCCCTGGCTTATTTCAGGTTCCCAGTGGGGAACCCCTTTTCCAATCGAGCGCTGCCCACGACATGGGCTTCTTCTTTTGTTGTCGCATCCTTGATATCATGGGGTAGGGACTCCTGTGGATGCACCGTTGCATCTGTCAGAGATGCGACCGGAGGGAAGGATCGTGCACGACCTGCGAGCTTCATGTGCGCCTCTTCCTGGAGTCTGATGGAGGCGTGAGGCCGCCTGTGCGGTCTTGTGCGCTTGTGCGCCTCCTCCTGGAGAGCGCGAGACAAAGTCGTCGCTTGTTCTGGCAACGCCACCAGGAAGGAGCACTGCAGCGCATCGTCAAGGAGGAGCACCTGGACTTCTTCAGTTGCACATGTGGCGTGAGTTGGATCTCTTGGATGACTGTCTCCTGGAGCACAGCCATGTGCTCTGGTCATGTCTGGTGTGTTGGGCCTCGAGTAGCGATAGGAGATTCGCGCTCCTAGTTCACGTGCACTGGAGATGTGCACGCCGCTTAGGTTGGTTGTGCCCTGTGCGCCTGCGTGGATGAATTCAAAACTTGAAATGAGAGTGTCGTTTGATCGAAGATGAGTAGCACAGCCTGGAGGTGATGCACTGCCTAGAAGGTGGCTGGAGAAGATGCGATCTGCGACTGAAGTGGCCACATGGGATATGGAAAGTCACGCAACGGAGTTGGAGATGCTTTGCAGGGCTCATGCCAAAACAGATCGCACAGATATCTTCGTGTTTGAAACATATGGTTCCAAAACACAACCCTATGTCCTTTATCTTGAACGTGGGAGAAGCGCCGACCTGCGGAATGATCTTGCAGCCCTGGAGAGAGGCCTGAACATGAACAGAGATTAGGGTTCCAGAACGAAACCCTAGAACTTGGATCTTGGACTTCAAAAAAACACTCAAATAATTTCCCGCTCGAACAATCTTCAATATCAAAATCGAATCTCGAATAAAATTAAGAACACGAAAACTTCAAGAATCAATCCGCTCTTATACCATGTTAGAAAATAAAGAATGCGGAAGCTAAATGGTAAACAGAGCATAAATATAAAATATTGATGCAGCATGATACCAACTTTAGGAACATTTGTTTTGTTCTTTTATTTATCATTTGTTATTTATTTATTTTCTATGTAAAAGGCTCATTGTAAAAGGCCTTTATCCCTCCCTTCTTTTTTTTGTTTGTTTTCTTCTTTCCCTAATTTAGGGAGTTGTTGCTTACTTTGAGGGGGAATAGCCTCTATAAAAGGCCCCCTTTGTATTAGGGTTAAGTTAAGTTGAATTGAGTTATTTTTTTCCCTATCCCTAATTCTCTCTCTCTCTCTCTGTTCCCGTGACCCTCTCCCTTCTCCCCCGTGCGCCCGTTCCCCCTCTAACCCTACCCCTTGCGCCGCCTACCCGCCCATCTCTCTCCCCGCCGCTTCTTTTCCCCCTTTACCGCACCCTCCACGCCGCCTCCTCCCTCCCTCGCCGGACCCCCCCTCGCCTCCGCCAATCGCTCAACCCTTCCCTCGCAACCGCCATCATCCCGCACCCCTCAACCCGTCGCACCTCCCCTTCCCGACCCTCCTCCTCTCCCAATTTCACCGTGCCGCCTCCAGCTACGCGGCTACCCCTCCTGCACACCGGCCTCCCCGCCTCCCGCCAGCGCCTTCTCCTCCCCTGTGCCACCCTCCCTGCCGCCTCCACCTTACCTAGCCCCACGCCTTCTTCCCATACACCCGCAACCCTCTCATTCCGCCTGCGCTACTTCGTCCAAGGCTACAACCAGCGCCCCGCCAGACCTGTTGCTGCCACTGTTATCAACGGGAAACAGTCCGAGTGCCGTCAAGGGTGCCCCGCCCCTCCCGATTCCAGAGATCAGATCTGAAGCGTGCATGTTCTCCCTTGCCGGTTGTGGTAAGAGTGTCAACTCCACCGTTTAAGTTCCACCATATCAAATTAGTTTGTGGATTGTTATATTGTTATTTGGTTTGGTGAACGATTGAGATTCCGTACCGCAAATATCGCTATTTATTTCCCATAATTGATAACTCTGCGTGTTGCCCTAAGCTTGTGGATAAACCGATGCTAAAGTCGAGTATCTTAACGTCTATTATTGCTGATTTTACGCATCCCATATCATTGTGTTCATTGTGGGTCATTTTAATTCCATAATTCCATTGCTCGGATTGCCATTTAGGTCATTACTCCATTAGGTTGCATCAATTTGGTATCAGAGCATCACGATCTTGCACCTCACTTGCATTTCATTTATTAATTGCATAAAAAAACAAAACAAAACAAAAATCCCCAAACAAAGAAAGCAGAAACCCTAGGATTCCCATGGCCGACAAACCAAGTGCCTCTAAACCCACCTATACTTCACACCCTGAGTTAACATTAGAGGCTATGTTTGCCCAATTACAACACATGAACAATCAACTGAGCACACAAATCGCCGGAATAGATCGTAAAGTTGCTGTCGCCTAAGAACAAATTGCCACATTGAATAGTCGCGTGCTAGGACCAGATATTAGTGATGAAAACCCCAACAAAGATCGACGTACTGGCCGGAAACCGCACTCCCGGAATAGCACTTCCCGTAACTCTAGCTCTTCTACTTCCGACAGACATGTTAGCGAGTATCATTCACAAGAAAGTGAAGAAGAAGGACCAAGAGACTACAACCCTTTCATCCCCAAGACTCTAGATCCATATACCTCCGGCTATACTCCACAAACTAATGGTGAATATCAATTCCCACCACGAAATGGACCCAGGTCTGACGATGGATGGGATCGAAGTATCCGTCTCGATGTCCCAGAATTTGACGGAGGACGAGATCCTGACGTCTTTTTGGATTGGCTACAAGCCGTCGAACACTTCTTTGTGTGGAAGTCCATGCCTAGCGAACGAAAAGTCAAATTCGTCACTATAAAATTAAAAGGGCATGCGCTGCTATGGTGGGATCGTTTGCAATCTGAACGCAAACGAAAAGGAAAGAGTAAGATCCGCGGCTGGAGCAAGATGAAAGCCAAACTGAAAACCAAATTCGTGCCGGAAGATTACAAACGAGATCTATACGCAAGACTACAATCATGGAGACAAGGCACCATGAGCGTGAGGGAATACACCGAAGGGTTCCAATCCCTAGTCCATCGCAACCGTTTGCAGGAGACTCCTATTCAGGAAGTCACCCGCTATATGCAAGGCCTCCGCCAAGTCATCCAGGATGAACTCTACCTCCACAACTGCCGAGATGTCGACGAAGCCTACAAGCAGGCTGAACGGGCTGAGATCAAGCTTGCTAAAGCCCAGACAAGGAAGATACCTTTTTATGTGAACTCCGCTCTTCGCACCAGTACCCCGATGACATCCTCCAAACCGATAGGTTCCTCATCAATTGTGGCGGATAAAACCCAAACCAAACCATCAACTCCTGCCGTCGTGCGACCACCTACTGGAAACCCCGGCCAAGGCATCTTGGGAAGCCGACCTATTGTAGGACCTGATACTTGCTTCCGATGTTATCAAAAGGGACATCGAGCAGCAGAGTGCCCGAACCCTAAGGCTAGACCCGTCCACTTGTGCACCACCGACGACCCTGAAGACCCTGACCCTGAACCACAGGAATCACCTGAAGAGGAACCAACTGCTTTGACTGCTGACACCACGGGAGCCGATGACTACGAACCTCTAGGAGTGGATGGAGACAAATCCAGTCCGTTCCTGGTAATTGAACACGAGAAATTTATCGCTCCTGACAGCGCCCCTACAAACATCCTACTTACACCTGTTGCCCATGATGCTGATAGTTGGTTGCGACGCAACATCTTCCGAACCACCTGCACCTCAGGATGACGTCGTTGTTCGCTGATCATTGATGGAGGAATCGTTGAGAACTTCGTTTCCCAAGAAATGGTCGACAAGTTGGGTCTGCCAACTCAACCACTCGAGAAACCGTATAGTGTGGCATGGTTTCGAGGTGGTACCCAACTCCCGATCCACCGTCAAAGCCTCGTTAGCTTCTCCATTGGTCCTTCATATAAGGATGAGGTGTGGTGCCATGTCGCCCCTATGGATGTCTGTCACATACTTCTAGGGAGACCTTGGCAGTTCGATCGAGACACGGAGCATAGAGGCAAGCTGAACACTTACACCTTTCTCATAGACAAAGTGCGCGTGACCCTTAGACCACAACGTGAAGCCCTTAGCCCTCGCCAAGTGGCTACACTCCGAGCCGCGACCGCCCAATCTGGTAAAAACACCCCATCGTCAAAGACTTCGACTACGGGCCCCGTGTTGCTGATGGAAGCCCAGACATTCCAACGTGAAATTCAGGAGAGCTCCACCATCTATGCATTAATGGGACGTGAAGTGGACAATCAAGAGGCAACTACACCTGAAGTCCTGCCTGAGATAAAGCCCATCATCCAAGAGTTCGCTGACATCATGCCTAAAGAGTTGCCTGAAAGACTACCCCCGTTGCGAGACATTCAACATCACATTGATCTAGTCCCTGGAGCCAGCCTACCCCACTTACTCCATTACCGAATGAGCCCAAGTGAGCATGAAGAGATGAACCGGCAGGTTTCTGATCTGCTACGACGTGGGTATGTTCGAGAGAGTATGAGCCCCGTGGCGGTTCCTGCTCCGCTCACCCCGAAGAAAGACGGCACGTGGAGAATGTGCGTGGACAGTCGTGCTATCAACAAGATAACGATCAAATATCGTTTTCCCATTCCACGCCTTGATGATATGCTTGATATGTTATCGGGTGCCAAATTGTTCTCCAAAATGGATCTCCGCAGTGACTACCATCAGATTCGCCTCCGACCTGGAGACGAGTGGAAGACTGCTTTTAAGACTAAAGAGGGCCTGTATGAGTGGACGGTAATGCCCTTCGGCTTGTCGAATGCCCCCAGCACTTTCATGCGAACCATGAATCATATCTTGAGACCCTTCATTGGTAAGTTTGTGGTTGTATACTTCGATGACATCCTGATCTACAGCTTGACCAAAGAAGACCACTTATCTCACTTGCGACAAGTCCTGGAAACCCTGAGAGCCCAAAAACTGTATGTCCACCTCAAGAAGTGCTCTTTCAAGTCTGACACGGTCCTCTTCTTGGGATACATTGAAGGTTGACCCCTCCAAGATTCAGGCCATTCAAAGCTGGCCCGTACCCAAAACCCTCACTGAAATTCGTAGCTTTCTGGGATTAGCTTATTTCTGCCGACGTTTCATTCGGAACTTTAGCACTTGTGCAGCTCCGTTGGTAGATTGCACGCGTAAAGACGCACCCGCTTGGACTCTTGAAGCAGATGGAAGGCCGTATCCCGATATATCGGCGATATATCACCGATATATCGATATCGACATGGGATCGATATGGAAATCGATATATCGATATATCCGATTTCAGGCATTTTCTTCAGAAAGATTCATGGATATAGCGATATATCGGCGATATATCACCAATATATCGATATCGACACGATATCGAAACGATATCGATATCGATATGTCCTTCCATGGCAGAAACGAGCTTTCAAAATCTAAAACATCAATTGACACATGCTCCTGTTTTGGCACTTCCCGACTTCACCAAGGTTTTTTTAGTCGATTGCGACGCTTCACATGTCGGGATTGGTGCTGTCCTAAGTCAAGAAGGACGACCTGTCGCCTTCTACAGTGAGAAATTGAATGAAGCCAGATCACGGTACTCCACTTATGATGTCGAATTCTATGTCGTGGTACAAGCCCTCAAGCATTGGAGACATTACCTGATCCAACGAGAATTTGTCCTTAACTCTGATCATGAAGCCCTAAGGTATCTGAACTCTCAGAAGACCCTTAACAAACGTCATGCTAAATGGGTTAGTTTCTTTCAGGAATACACCTTCCATCTCAAGCACAAAGCCGGAACCCTGAACCGCGTGACCGACGCATTGAGCCGGCGAGCACATGCCCTGACCACAATGACCGTCAGCACAACAGGATTTGACACTCTCAAGGACCTCTACCCCACTGATCCTGACTTCGGTCAAGTTCATGCCGAATGTGTTGGTACTGGGCAGGACCCAACAGCCACCTATGTTCTTCATGGGGGTTTCCTATTCAAAGGCCACCAACAGTGCATCCCTGCCACGTCCCTTCGTGAGAATTTAATTTCAGAACTACACAACGGAGGTTTAGCTGGACACTTTGGAAGGGACAAAACCTTGACTCTTCTCCAAGAGCGCTTTTATTGGCCGCGGTTGCGAAAGGATGTGACAAAATTCGTACAGAAATGCCAAACATGTCAAAGATTCAAAGGCCACCAGCAGAACACTGGACTGTATACACCCCTGCCAATTCCTCTGCGACCCTGGGAAGATATCACCATGGATTTTGTGCTAGGCTTACCCCTCACTGTGCGGAAAGTTGACCCTATTTTGTGGTTGTGGATAGATTTTCAAAAATGGCACATTTCATTGCATGTAGAAAAACCTCAGATGCATCTCATGTCGATGATCTGTTTTTTCGTGATGTCGTCCGTTTGCATGGTGTGCCTCGTTCTTTTACTTCGGATCGTGATACCCGGTTTTTGAGTTACTTTTGACGCACGCTTTGGTCCCGTCTTGGTACTCGTTTGCAATATAGCACCGCTTATCATCCACAAACAGATGGACAAATCGAAGTAGTTAACAGATCATTAGGAAATTTATTGTGATGTCTTGCAGGGGACTCTCCGTCCAAATGGGATCTAATTCTTCCCCAAGCTGAATTCGCGTATAACAGTTCCACTAATAGGTCCACCGGAAAATCCCCTTTTGAGAGTGTGTACGGCTTTCCACTTACCCAATTTTTAGACCTAAAGCCCACAACCATGCAAGGGAAAAGTAGTGCAGCTGCTGAGGATCTGGTCGAACACCTAACCCATACCATGCTGAAATCCGAGCCAAACTCCAAACCATGACCCAGAAATACCAAACCCAAATCAACCTACACCGAAGAGAGAGCGAGTTTAGAGTTGGAGAATTAGTGATGGTCCACCTAAAAAAAGAGAGGTTTCCTTTGAGAGTCCACCAAAAATTGAGTGAACAAAAGATTGGCCCGTTCCGAGTCCTCAAGAGGATTGGGCCCAATGCATATTTACTCGACCTGCCTCCAGACGTCCAGACATCACCAGTCTTCAATGTATCAGATCTCTTCTTACATCATGGAGATGAACAAGCCGATGCCACCCCAGTAGCAGTTCCCGCCGATGACACGCGCCAACCACCAGCCGCGAATGATGCCGGTCACATTGAAGATATTGCCCACATCCGAGATATGACGGCTAGACGTGGTCTCTTCCGACGATATCTAATCAAATGAAAGGGACGACCTCTTACCGATTGCACCTGGATTGACGAGGATGAACTCCAACAACTCCGCCCCGATATACTTCAGAACTTCCACGATGCCATCTCGACGGAGCGAGATTCTTTTCAGCAGGGGGGAGTTGATGCATCATGATACCAACTTTAGGAACATTTGTTTTGTTATTTTATTTACCATTTGTTATTTATTTATTTTCTATGTAAAAGGCTCATTATAAAAGGCCTTTATCCCTTCTTTTCTTTGTTTGTTTTCTTCTTTCCCTAATTTAGGGAGTTGTTGCTTACTTTGAGGGGGAATAGCCTCTATAAAAGGCCCCCTTTGTATTAGGGTTAAGTTAAGTTGAATTGAGTTATTTTTTTCCCTATCCCTAATTCTCTCTCTCTCTCTGTTCCCGTGACCCTCTCCCTTCTCCCCCGTGCGCTCGTTCCCCCTCTAACCCTACCCCTTGCGCCGCCTACCCGCCCATCTCTCTCCCCGCCGCTTCTTTTCCCCCTTTACCGCACCCTCCACGCTGCCTCCTCCCTCCCTCGCCGGACCCCCCTCGCCTCCGCCAATCGCTAAACCCTTCCCTCGCAACCGCCATCATCCCGCACCCCTCAACCCGCCGCATCTCCCCTTCCCGACCCTCCTCCTCTCCCAATTTCACCGCGCCGCCTCCAGCTACGCGGCTACCCCTCCTGCACACCGGCCTCCCCGCCTCCCGCCAGCGCCTTCTCCTCCCCTGTGCCACCCTCCCTGCCGCCTCCACCTTACCTAGCCCCACGCCTTCTTCCCATACACCCGCAACCCTCTCATTCCGCCTGCGCTACTTCGTCCAGGGCTACAACCAGCGCCCCGCCAGACCTGCTGCTGCCACTGTTATCAACGGGAAACAGTCCGAGTGCCGCCAAGGGTGCCCCGCCCCTCCCGATTCCAGAGATCAGATCTGAAGCGTGCATGTTCTCCCTTGCCGGTTGTGGTAAGAGTGTCAACTCCACAGTTTAAGTTCCACCATATAAAATTAGTTTGTGGATTGTTATATTGTTATTTGGTTTGGTGAACGATTGAGATTCTGTACCGCAAATATCGCTATTTATTTCCCATAATCGATAACTCTGCGTGTTGCCCTAAGATTGTGGATAAATCGGTGCTAAAGTCGAGTATGTTAACGTCTATTATTGCTGATTTTGCGCATCCCATATCATTGTGTTCATTGTGGGTCATTTTAATTCCATAATTCCATTGTTCGGATTGCCATTTAGGTCATTACTCCATTAGGTTGCATCAAATATGGAGACCAAGATTTACGTGAAATCCTACTCCCTAAGGAGCGGGATGAAACCATGGGAGAAGCCCTTAAAGGGATATTGCATCCCTTTTTCTCTATGGATACAGGAGGCCTAGGGCTCTTTATATAGCCTCCACAGAGCCTCCAAGTCCCACCGTTAGTAGATGTGGGACTAAACATATGGATGGTGTAAATGGATCCTGGAGAGATGCATTTGCCCTCCTACAACTCATATGGTGCACAACCAAATACTCCAACAGTATCGTAGATCATGAAAAAGATCACGAGGAGGGACCGTATACAAGATGGTGATAGACGAGAAGGCAACAACCATGAAAGGCAGTGATTGCGGATGCCATTGGCGAGTTGTTGCAAGGTGATGCACAAGGCAAAGAGTGGCTGCAATGGTGGACGACATGCGGGTGGGGGTTAGGGTTTGAGGAGAGGAAGTGCTAGAGCTCTTATCTGGGATGACCACTCTTATACCATGTGAAAGGAAATGAATGATATATTATTCATGAGGCCATTGGGGCTCTCTTATATAGATAGGAGAAACCTTAGAGAGCAAATTACAAAAGAAGAGAGAAGAAATACATTAATACTAATAAAAGTCAATAAAACTTATCAACAACAAAGTTTCCATCACGATCAATTAATAGAAAAAGATAACTCGTCATGAAACAAGCTTTTATGAGAGAAAGGAAGCTAATGCAACAAAATAAAAACAGCCAATGCAACAAAATAAAACCTTTAAAATGTTTGCAGTCCATTAGACTTTTTCAAATTTTAAGGTCTAAAAATAAATCCCAAAGTTTGAAGAACTTTGTTATGTATTCTATTTTAATTTAATAAAAGAAAAGATCTCCACTCCTCTTCATCCTCTCCAGTACGAAATCTCTAGAATCTTATATTTTTCTAGAATGGTGTTGTACTTATCAAGAGATTTCTCCTCTTTTGTTCTCTCCTTTATAGGTTTAGAATATTCTAGAATAATATTATACTTTTTACCATGTTCTATGGTTTATCTATAAAATAGGCACCTGGTTAATACAATGAGACCGCAAAGAAATAAGACGATTACATGTTGAGTGAAAGAAGGCATCTTTCATTCTCCTTCCATTTCATCCATTTTATTTCCCTATGCTCCCTTCCTTCCTCTCCATCATCTACAAAAGTTTTTTCTGTTCCTTTTCTTCATAATCAAAGATTGCCCCCCCCCTTCCCACGGTCTCTTATCTCTTCTCCATCTCTCTCTTTCCTCATTCTTCTTTACCCTTCCATCTTTTATTCTCCCGAATTCCCCTATCTCTCATTTTCTTCCGCACATCTTCACTCTGGCTTTCCAAATCCCCTTTATTTCCTTAACCCTCTATCACATTCTTAACTTCCCATTATTCTCGGTATCGATATGTGTGTACTAGGATAAGGCGTAAGATTGCATTGCATTATATTCGAAAAATACATATATCTCCTAAGATTTTGCGTGCACTGTACTCCTTTCAACATTGCGAATTTCATTCATCCAAGGTTTTGCTCCCTTCCACTCTGGCAGGAAATTCCCAAGTCCCAACTAAAATCACTGTGCCTCTTAATAGATCGCTGTGCAATGGGCTGCCGGTTGCCATTGTGATATTTATACTTCTTCTCACATACAAGGCCGACATCAAACAAAACGAGTTATGCAACCTTTTTGCCTTTCAATTACTACTACACATCTACATCTCTCATCTCGCGTGGTCTTCAGCATCCCCCTCGGATACATGGAGTTCAACGTGTCAGATTTTCCTCTAGAATCTTCGAGTTCTAATTCCTATATATGCTCCCGCATGCAAGGGTTTTCAATATGTTCCTACTTGCAGGGATCCATCGAGCGGAAAAAACAATCTAAACCCACACGACCACTCTCCGGATCGCCGAACGCGCTTCACCGAGCTTCACAAAACGCAAGACGGTTCAAAATCAAGCACTCGATCATCGCATTGCTTCTTTCTCCCGGATCCGATCTAAACCAAAACATATAGAACTGCATTTTCATCGATAATATGCAAATCCAAAACCCTGTCTGCATCTCAACGAATCACTGATGCGGCAAAACATGCATCAACAACTCGAGATCGTTCAAACAACAATAGCAAATGCAGAGACGACGATTCCGAGGAACGATCAGAGGATAAGACGAACCTCGGGAGAAGAAGATCGATCCGGTCGACTGCGGTGAGTTCCTCGCGGAATCCGAATGCGAAGGGCGACGGCGTTCTCTCTCCCTCTCCCTCTCTGGGAGTAAAGTAATAGTAGCAGCTTTCAGTGGAGTGGAGGCCGAGGAGAAGAGGACAAACAAGAGACGCACGGAAATGGGAATGGTGGGTGGGGTCAGAGCCGAGCACAGACACCCTACTTACCGGAAAGGATTTGACGGCCGAGATCGGCCGAGGAGCGATCACTCGACAAATCGCGGCCGTGGAGGGTTAGTGGGATGTGACTGTAGCCAACCCGCCTCCCCCGTACATCTTCGGGGGTCTGAAGTTGGGGGGATTTACGGATGTGGTGGGAATAAATGGTGAGGAGTAGGGGTGTTTTGGGGAATGCGGCGTGGACAGCATCTCTGCGTTTTAGTATGGGGCCTGTTTTCCGTGCATAGTACGAAAAGGGTTTTTTTTCTCTTGAAAATTACTCGAATTTATTTTAGGGATTTTTATCTTATGAATCTTATAAAAAGTTTAAATTATCTCATCGACTTTCGAAATAATATGATTCCTCTATCGATTCCGTAAACTTGTTAATCCTTAACCCGTGAATCCTGCGGTTAACTCCCATCCTTTGTACTGTTAAAACTAATTAAGTTACGCTAATTTCTTATATAGAGTACCCTTTCATTTTGCAAAAATTACATTATCGGTCATTCTCCCTTTCTCCCGCTCCTCCTCACCTCTCTTTCCCCACCCAGAATCTCCTCCCACCTCTGCCTCTTCCTCCTCCTCTGGCCGACCATCCACCTCATCCACTCCTTCGCCTCCTCCACCCTTGTTCCCCTCCTTCCCCGCCTCCACCCATAGCAGGGCCCCCTCCACCTTCACTCACCGCCTCCCCCATTTCCACTCGCGACAGGACCCCCACCCCTCCACTGTCTCCTCCACCCCCGCTCCCCTCTTCCCACGCATATGCCTGCAGCAGGGGCCCATCCACTGCCTCCCCCACCCTGCTCCCCTCCTCCCTCGCCTCCGCCCGCAGTAGGATCCCTCCCCCTTTACCACCTCCTCCTCCCCTTGTTACTCGCTGCTCCCTCCACTGCCTCCACCCCTGCTCCCTTCCTCCCCCCGCCTTCGGACGTGAATCGTAATCCACTGCCTCACGAATAAAC
Source organism: Ottelia alismoides (assembly GCA_037367405.1). Lineage (NCBI taxonomy): Eukaryota > Viridiplantae > Streptophyta > Magnoliopsida > Alismatales > Hydrocharitaceae > Ottelia > Ottelia alismoides. The sequence continues at coordinate 381,028 of JAZKJV010003959.1, read as the reverse complement.
AGGAATAATGATGGAGAATAACGATCTATTATTTGTTCAGCTAAAAAGATAGGAATAAGAAGAATAAGGTAGAATAAAGGCAAGTAAGGTGGAATAAAGATATGAATAAGGATGGAATAATGTGCAATAATGGGATGCGGATAGGAATAGCCATAGTCTAAGAAACCACACCAAACATGAAATTGACCCCTTATTCGAGTATTTATTCTCCGAATGAGCATGGCTTAAAGTTCAACATCCACTATACTATAAAATCACTTTATGAAAAAGTGAGGTCTTTACCTTTCAAGATAATTTAATCAACATAAAATTTGATTTACATACAGGGGAAAGAAACTTCAATTGGGGGCTCCATTTACTCGGACGTGAGTCGTGACCCTCTATTTGTTTTTGATTACTCACTTTATCTTCCTTTATGAAAGAAAAAGGACAAAACAACAAAAGAATGTTGAGCATACAAAGCGACCACGTTCATCTAAACATAGGAAGGCCATAAACCCCATTTCCCATTGGAGACGTCAAGAGGCAGAAAATAGCCCAAGGAATATTTCTACGGGCATAGGCCGTTTCATTTCCCTTTCCAACCTTTGGCATATGCCCACATGGGTTCATTTAATCAGCTGATAATATAGCCCCATTTTATTTGATGTATTACAAGTAAATTTTACAAAATCTCAATATTGGCTCTATTTGCAAAAACTGTGAGAATTTTGAAAATTTTGCTTTAAGGGGAAGGACAAAAATATTTGATGAGTTTATACGTGACAAATTCTATCCTCTACTTTATTGGTATAACAAAATTTGAGGTAGAAAAAAAAGTCTTGAAGCAAACAAGAATTCAACTTCCCATTTATCCTCCCTTCAGCACATTTTTTTCGAAAAATACATTACCGATTGGTGTATATTGAAAGTCTCATTAAAGGGTTTCTACATCTTCCAAAATGGGGAAACACTTGTGGTTATGTATTTGTATAGGTATTAGAGATTGGAAGAAGGAGCATTGATGTTTAGGTTCCTCCTTTGTTTTCTCTTGTTCTCTTAAGCATGTCTTCTTCGTCCTCTTCTTCACAATAATTCAAACTTGTTCTCTCTTATCTCGTGTCTTTGAGAGTGTCTCAAAGCTCGCCAAGACTGTAAAATCAAGCAAGGGTGCATACTAGGATTGGATAAAAATTGAATTTCAAGGCCACGTGGTGTTTCTCTAATGGCCTCAAACGTTAAATTCCATCGAATTTTTCTAAGATTTTCACTTTCCTGATCATCTAAATTGAAATGCAACCTTATTTCTTTTTCTTCAATTTCAATGAAATATAAGTGAAATGTCATCAAAATTGCATGTTGCTTCAACGAAACAACAAAAATAAGAGAATCTACACTTCACTTTCATCAAAATTTGTATACATCAAAATTTGCATATATTAATGAATATCACTTATTTTTTCATCGATTTGTTGAGTTGTGAGATTGCTTTACATTATTTGAAGAAGTGTCTTTAGTTAGTTTCTAAATTTAGTATCTAAATCCAGATCAAAACACTAAAATTAATATTTTTCTAAGTTGACAGTATTTTAGTAGGTACAGATTCAAAGCTATCATTTCGATTATCAATGTCTTACATAAGATAACATTTTGTTAGTACTCTTTGTTGACCTATGTTTTTCGCTATTTTTATTGTACATGTCACCATTCTCTTCATGTTTAAGAGGTGAAACTAATGGCTTCTATTTCGCTACCGAATCCATTCTAATTCTGAGCAGCACATTACTTTTTAGTGTGTGGAGCCATTGGATGGAACTCTAGTGTTAAACATATAAATTTCACCACAAAATACAGTGATAGCTCTATAGTAATCTAAAACCTTCCTCCAAGCATCCCATATTCATCTTTTCCACAACATCCTGTAACAATGAAGGCTGCCCAGTGATGATTGCATCCACGCACTCACTCAGCATTCTTCGCATCGACATCTCATCATCAATAGTCCAGGAGTATGCCTTCTTAGACCTCCTGGAAACAGTTTTTTTTTGTTGAGAGGAAAAACCAAAAAAAAAAACAATGCAGCTATAAAATCGGTAGACAAGCAAAAAAAACCATCTTCACCTTTGAAATTAATTGCCTTAAAAGAGATCTTTTAAGATGATGTCTGAGGATTGGACACAAAATTCTCTTCTTTGATAAGTGCACGGTGGTTTGAAAAACTGGGTTGTGAGTGACAGATAATACGTTACGAATTGTTCAACACCCTCATATATTCATGTTTACCTGGGACGATCCACTCTGTAAATTTGAAACTTTAAACCTATGAAGAAAATGAATTGAACGAAGTAATTACCTGTGTAAAACTTTTACAAGTTTTTCATCTATAAGTGGATGGTAAACTCCAACTACGTGTGCGTCTTTGATCCTCAACAAGTTACTTCACCGTCCATTTGAAGGATCATTCATGACAATGTATCCAACCTGGATGGAAGTATCAATGAATATCAAAGTAGACACAAAAATAAGACATACAAGTGGAAACAATTTGAAGGTCGTGTAAAGTGGATAATTTTATCCCTTCAGGAAAAAAGTGGGGTTTTTTTTTGAAAAAAGTGGGTTTTTATATTGTGCTAATTATGCAACAAACAGATTGAAATAGACAAGCAAACCCTTGATTTAGTTTACAGGGGTAAAAGAAGTTACTTTTTCCATTTGCAAAAGAAAACAAATCATGTTGACAGATTTCATACCATGGCATCTCGAGATAGTTCAAGCACATCCCTGACTAACGTATCGCTCTTTGCCCACACAAGACAGTTTCTGCAATTTGTCATCTCGATCTGGAAACCCACAAGTCAAGTGTTGGAGATTGGCATGGAAAACAAAGAAATAGAGACCAATCAGAACAGAGGTCCGTAATCAGAGGAGATCAGATAAGCCTGCAACCAGGAGCGAACCTATCTACATCGGACTGGAAATCTAGGACCCTTCAGTGTATTCAAGCCCAACCCAGATAAATAGTTACAGAGGTGGAACAGATACAGCCGGTATAAGTTATCTTCATAAGAATGATCACTAGGGAAGCAAACGGATATGGATTTTTTTCAAGGAAAATATGAGATGCGCATCATGGAGATGGAAACCCTTACCCGCAGATATGTTCATACAAAACAAGGTACATAGTGTTACATTGACTAGGCACCCAAAAAGTGCACAAATAAGGATATATCCGTGTCCAATCCACTACCGTACCTGTTTTATACAGATTTCGATATTCGTATCCATTTTGGAATGGATATGTATGAGGATATCACTTTGATATCCGCAAATATCTACATATGTATTCGTATATCAGTTGTTATATATAATTATAATTGAAGATTTATTTTTAACCACATATGGCATAATTTTATATATTCTTTAACCATATTTACTATGTTATAACTTATAAGTTCATTTTGTATATTTATATTACATGCATTCCAACCAATAAATGTACGTTTCAGCAAATCCATAGAGTAGGTCGGATACTATACATATGTGATCACTTTCCGTTCATTTTTATCTGTTATTAAGGACATGGTAACATAGTTTTCATATCCGCTAATATCCGCATCCGTGTTCGTATGTAAACACAGATAAGTATATGGTAATACGATCTTATACGAAATCCTTTAGTATTCGTGTTCGTATGTAAACATTCATATTACTCATATGCCCACATACTTAGTCCTACTTATAAGAAATCCGTTAGTCTCCAATACGTGTCTTCAGACCTCAAGCTTCTCATTTACTCCATCTCTAGTCTCATCAATCAACACAATATCATCAGCGAATAACATACACCAAGGTATCTCATCCTGAATGTGCTCGTCCATAATCAAAGTAAAAAGGAATTGACTCAAAGTTGAACCTTGATGCAAATCAATGTTGATGTCAAAATAGTCACTCTTTCCAGACTGGATCCTTACACAAGATGAAGGCCCTATCATACATATCTTTTATGAGGTTAATGTATTGGATATGTACTTGTCTCTTCTCCAAAACTCTCCACAATATCTCCCGTGGGACAGAATCATAAGCCTTCTCTAAATCAATAAAAATCATATGGAGGTTTTTCCTTTTAACTTTATAAATCTCCATCATTCTCCTCAGCAAGTTGATGGCTTCAATAGTTGAGTGGCCTAGCATGAATTTGAATTGGCTTTCTTTTACTTTGGTAGCTTGCCTCAACCTTCTTTTGATCACACATTCCCAAATTTTCATAGTGACTCATCAGCTTGATACCTTTGTAATTTGAACAAAATTTGAATGTCTCCTTTGTTCTTATAAAGAGGCACCACGATGCTTCTCCTCCAATCTTCAAGCATTTTCTTGTTTCGTCAAATAACATTGAATAAATTTGTAAGCCAAGTCAAATCACGCTCACTTAAAACTCTCCATACTTCTATAGAAATGTCATCAGGTCCTACACCTTTCCCAATTCTCATAACCTTCAAAGCATCCTCTACTTCATTTATATTTGTCTATAGCTTGCACGATTCAAGTAACTTTCACTACTAGCTAGATCTCCCAAAGTGACCTCTCTACTTCCTTTCTCAGTAAAAATTTTATGGAAATATGGCTTCTATATAGTCTCTATATCCTTCTGAATAAAAAGCACGTGACCTTCCTCGTCCTCAATGCATCTCATTTGAGAAAGGTCTTTGGTTTTTCTTTCTCTTGTTTTGGCCAACCTGAATATATCCTTCTGGCCCTTCTTACAATCGAGATTTTTTTGCAAAACTTCATAAGCTTTGACTTAGCTTCGCTTACTGCATTCTTTGCTTCCTTCTTCGCTATTTTGTAGTTTTTGAGAGTTTCCTCTGTTCTATCCTTAGACAGCTTTCAAGCATGCTCTTTCCATTTTGAGCTTCTCTTGCACCCCTCTACTCCACCACCAAGCATCCTTTTGTCTTTAACCTCCTCTTTTTGACTCGTTTAGCATCTCTTGGGCTACCCTTCGGATACAAGATGTCACCGCCTCCTACATCTCGTTTGCACTTCCGTACAAACTCAAGATAAGTCTTCTAAAACCATCTCCCTGAAGCTTGATTGCTTCAATTGAAGATTCCACCATCTAGTTCTAGTGATCTTGAAAACCCTTCTTTTCTTTATCAACCCTTCTATTTGCACATACATGACTAACAAGTGATGTTGGGTTGTCAAATTCTCTCATGGGATTACTTTGTAATCTTTGCAACACAACTGATCCTCCTCAACACAGAGTAATCTATCTGTATTCTAGTCGGGCCACTCTTATAAGTAATTAAATGCTCCTCCCTCTTCTTGAAGAGAGTGTTTGCTATGAAAAAATCATAAGCCGTTATAAAATCCAGAATGAATTTTCCCTCTTTATTTCTATTCCCGAAGCAATGGCCTCCATGAACACTAGCATACCATGAAGCATCCTTTCCCACATGTACATTAAGATCTTCACCTAGGCAAATCATCTTTCTTTGTGGGATTCCTTACATAACATTATCCAAATCCTCACAAAAAGCTTGTTTAATCCTTTCATCTAAACCAATTTGTGGTGTATAAACTAAGATTATATTCAAATTTTCTTCTTACAACACCAATTTTAGCAAAATAATCTGATCCTTGAATCTTTGCACATCGACCACATAATCCTTCAAATCCTTATGAACTACTCCAACACCATTTATGTCCTTATCTTTACATGAATACCAAAGTTTAAAGCATGTATTCTCGATCGTCCTTGCTTTCTCTCCAACCATTTTGTCTCTGGGAGACATAGTATTAGAATCTTCCTTTTTTTTCCATCGTATCTACAATCTTCATCGATTTGTCAGTCAAAGTACCAATATTCTAACTACTTATCTACAACTTCATTTGCAACCTCTTTTGGACTAACTTCTTTATTCGCACACGTCCATCATGCGAGAACTCTTGAGAGGTGATTATTTTGGTGTATGTTATTCGCTAATGACATTGTATTGATTGATGAGACTAGATATGGAGTAAATGAGAAGCTTGAGGTCTGAGACATGCAATGGAGGCTAAAGGATTTCGTATAAGGCTAAGACTGAACATATGAGTGTACTTTTGATGGAAGAAATGGTGAAGAAATCGAGGTGACGATAGGTGATGATAACATTTAGAAGCGAGATTATTTTAGATACTTGGGATCTATTTTGCAACATGATGGGGAAATTGATGGATATATTACTAGTAGAATAAATGCATGTTGGTTAAGACGACTCTTTAACGTTCTCTGTGATAAGACAATTCTTTTGAAAATCAAAATTAAATTTTTTACAAAGCATCCGTGAGACCTGTTATGCTCTATGGATCTGAATGTTTGCCTGCGAACCATAGACATGTGCAAAGAATATCAATAGCAGAAACTAAAATACTAAGGTGGATGTGTGGACACACATGTAAAGATCATATTCGAAATGATGTAATAAGAAGGAAAGTTGGTGTAGCTCCGATCGAGGATAATATGTGAGAAAACCATTTAAAGTGGTTGAACCATTTGCAAAGGAGGTCGACTGATGCACTAGTTAATAGATGCGAGTTTTAGGATGTTGAGCTGGTTAAGAAAGGGTGAGGAAGGCCCAAGAAGTGTTGGGAAGAGAATATACAAAGGGAACTTAGTTTTTTGGAACTAAGTTCGAGATTGATCCAAGATAGATCTGAATGGAAGCAAAGAATCCATCGAGCCAACCCTACTTAATATGGGAAAAGACTTTGTTGTTGTTGTATATTTATATTATGCATAAGACATCTAATACATTTTTTGAAGAAATAAATCCATTACATGTATATTTAAGCTCACCTATAAAGTATTTCTAATATTATCCATATCCAATTCGTATTCATTTCTAAGGATACAATAGCATAATTTTCATACCTGTGAATATCTATTTCCACATCCCTATTTGTTTTTAGAGTAAATTACACAAAAGTTCCTGAACTATACACCCAATTTCAATGTCATACCCAAACAATATAACACATTATCTATTAGTTTGGTAACAATGCGTCCTTTATCTAATGGAAGGACCTCATTGTTGTCATCTTTTCAATCCTAAGGACAAAAATGCCCCTCATTTATAGATGTTAACCTCGGTCAACATCTCCTTCCTTCCCTCTTTCCACGGAGGCGGACACCCACTTATTACATCCTTGTTTCCATCCTTCTTGTTGCGCTCCTTGATTCCCTCCACCTGGTGTGATCCCCGATCTCCTCCTCCACCTAAATGAGTCGTAGTCTCCTTCTTGGTCCATGTGAGCCCTCACCTCTCACGAGCCCCCACATCCTCCGCCTTACGCATGTTAACTCCAGCCTCCTCCATCGTCGTGAGCCTCCTCGATCATGTGTAAACCCCAGTTCCGTCCCATGCAAGCAACATTCTCCTCCGTCTCCTTCGCATGAACAAACGTGTACAATTGTTTTCCATCGATTTGTGGTTGAAGCATAAACACAGAAATTTTGTTTAGACGGAATAGAATCCATTTACTTTTATTTCCTTTTCCATCATTCTCTGTTTAACCATAGAAATGAATCCCGACGATTGTTAAAAGCACAAGCACCTGGTACCATTGGGTGTCAGGTTTTTATTTGCAATTTTCATCTTGAGAACTTCTATTCTTGTTATTTTAATTTCTTTACCATGTTCAAAGTTCTCGCAATATCACTTCATAGAATTGCGTTTGATTCTTTAGTTTATGTGATTGTTGGAGTTAGGGATTTTTATTGGATTTCAAGGCTATATGTTGATGGAGTTAAGAAGGAAATCGGAATGTTCTTCATTCTAATTGTGGCAAAGACTTGATAGCATGTTTTAGTTGGAGTGTTTGTCGAATTTCGAGAAAATGGCCCTAGTCTCGATCTTCACGACTTGAAGCTGAAGTTGAAGACCCACTAAAGGAATCCTCACGCTCGTGGATGTAGACATATGACTGTCTTCACGAAGCAGTAAGAACCATAGCCGGAGCGTATCAACGCCAACATCTACATAAGAACAACCTCGCTTTTGGGTCGCGAACCCACAATCGGAAGAGATGCTCATTGGGGCTCTACTTCTCGCATCTTGAGTCTAGCATTCCCAGAAGAAGAAGAAAGGGGGAGATCCACATAGTCAGAGAAAAAGGCTACGACTTGTGTAGGCAGAGACCGAGGATCACACAGAGCAAAGGGGCCCTGGGAACGTGACGGGATGGATGGAAACGAGGATGCAACATGTGGGTGTCGGCATGCGTGGAAAGGGAGATGGAAGGAGATGTTGACCAAGGTCAACATCTATAAATGAGGGGTATTTTCATCCTTAAGATAGAAAAGATGACGGCAGTGAAGTAGTGAGGTCCTCCCATCAGATAAAGATCACATTGTTACCGAACTAATAGATAACATACAACATTTTTACTTTTTTAAAGTTTAGTTATGGCATTGAAATTGGTTGTATAGTTTAGGGATTTCATGTTATTTACTTTTATTTTTTAAAAATGATAAGAATATGGTAACACCTATATCCACATAAGTATATGATCGTTTGCATCCCTAGTTGGAGGAAGAAGATAAAGAAGAGGGGGGATTAATAGTCCTATAATTATCTTTATTAGGTTTTACTTCTTAGAATATTAGATATAACGGTTTGATTGACAAGAGATATTAAATTGTAATTACATATGTTTTATAGGGGTCGCCGTGTCATTATGAAAAAGTAATAATACAAGTGTCATTGCAATGTTTTGCAAAAATACAAAAAAATGTACTAAGCCTTCTCCCAGTATAAGTATAAGTAGGGTCGGCTACATGGATTCTTACTCAATCCATGTTGAAAGATTCGACTATTTTTTACATTTATATTTGACAACTTTATAGGGCCTGCAGTCTAATTATGAAAAAAGGAGGGGCACATGTTACTGCAACAGTTTGTAGGGCTGAAATGTAAAATCCTTAAAATATTTTCAAAATTTAAATCAGCAGGATGAAATAACACAATAAAATCAGTCAATGCTTGTCGATGTCAAATCATTATGCACTCAATTGAAAAACCAACAAACTCAATTCAGTTCATAGGAAATGCTTAGTTTTCGTTTTATCATCATCAAACGCTTACAATAAAATATAAACTATTGGAATCATCACAAGTGAACGAAAACATTTAAAAAAAGGAAAGGCATGAGTAATAATCTTACAACAGAAAATATATCTTTTGCCAAACCTTTTTCAAAAAGTGGAGGTCCAACTTTTGCATCAAGAATTACCTGCTTGACAGGGTCGGATACTAACTGCAAATTAAATTAATAATATAGATTAAACATTTCGAAATCCGATACTTTGGAATCGATGTAGTATAGGTACTAACATGAAACTCTAGCATGTAGCAAGAAAATATCTTAGTGAAATGCCACAACATATAGGCATATTAATGCCAATAAAGTAATGGCAGATAATGCTTTGAAAGAAGGGATAGCTTGTACCGAAAGAGCTTCCTCAACTGTGGGGACACGTTGTCCTTGCTCCATATTCGGTAGTCCACGCCCTGCATCCAACTCTTTTATCTACAATCAAATCAGAGTATAAATATACAGCAAAATCTGCAGATTCCTACAACTATTCATAAATAATTTAACTTATACAAGATATCCGCCAGGAACAATTTTGCTGGTTAGCCAATATGAACTGATTAAATTAAAGGTGCAGCCCAGTGCACAGAACTCCGACTAAGTGCAAGATTTTGTTCAGCTTAACTTGTACCTTTGCAAAATATTGTTCGCAAACTATCTTGATATAGCAGATGTCAAATTATTATTTCTAGACATCCCCTCATGCATGACCATCTGATTCCAACGTGAATTGTGAACAAATCAATGTGTCACATGGAGGTTCGATCTCAACCACTGGGCGGGTGTTACTCTAATGTCAAGCCATAAAAGCATGCAACTCCAAACAATAAGAAAATTGTGAAATTACCCAATCATTTGTTAGGTGAGGCATTATTCTTCTGTATTATTCTGCAAATTAATCCCAGGAGAGAGTTTGACAACCCAACATCGTTTGTTAGTCTTGGATGTACAAATGAAAGGGTTGGTAAAGAAAAGGAGGGTTCCTAAGATCACTAGAACTAGATGGTGGAATCTTCCACTGAAGCAATCGAGCTTCAGGGAGAAGGTTTTAGAAGACTCATCTTGGGATTGTAGCGGAAGTGCAAACGCGATGTGGGAGACAGTAGCATCTTGTATCCGAAGAGTAGCTAGGCGAGTCAAAGGGAGGAGCTCCAGGTCAAAAGGAGGCTTGGTGGTGGAGTGAAGGGGTGCAAGAGAGGCTAAAAATTAAAAGAGCATGCTTTAAGGCTATGTCTAAGGATAGAACAGAGGAAACTGTCACAAACTACAAAATAGCGAAGAAGGAAGCAAAGAAGACTGTAAGCGAAGCTAAGTCAAAAGCTTATGAAGTTTTGTATAAAAATCTCGACTCTAAGGAGGGCCAGAAGGATATATTCAGGTTAGCCAAAGCAAGAGAAAAAAGACCAAAGACCTTTCTCAAGTGAGATGCATTAAGGATGAGGAAGGTCGCGTGCTTGTTACTCAGAAGGATATAGAGACTAGATGGGAGCAGTACTTTCATAAACTTTTCATTGGGGAAGGAAATAGAGAGATCACTTTGGGTGATCTGGCAAGTAGTGAAAGTTACTTGAATCGTGCAAGCTATAGACGGATTCAAAGAAAGGAAGTAGAGGAGGCTTTGAAGGTTATGAGACCTGGGAAAGGTGTAGGACCGGATGACATCCCTGTAGAAGTATAAAGAGTTTTAGGTGAGCGTGGTTTGACATGCCTTACGAATCTATTCAATGTTATTTGGCGAAGCAAGAAAATGCCTGAAGATTGGAGGAGGAGTATCGTGGTGCCTCTTTATAAGAATAAAAGAGACATTCAAAATTGTTCTAATTACAGAGGTATCAAGCTGATGAGCCACACTATGAAAATTTGGGAACGTGTGGTTGAAAGAAGGTTGAGGCAAGTTTCTAACGTAAAAGAAAATCAATTCGGATTCATGCCAGGTCGCTCAACTATTGAAGCCATCCATTTGCTGAGGAGAACAATGGAGATTTATAGAGCTAAAAGGAAGAACCTTCATATGATCTTTATTGATTTGGAGAAGGCTTATGATTATGTCCCACGAGAGACATTGTGGAGAGTTTTAGAGAAGAGACAAGTACATGTCCTATACATTAACCTCATAAAGGACATGTATGATAGGGCTTTATCTTGTGTAAGGATCCCGTCTGGGAAGACTGGCTATTTTGACATCAACATTAGTCTACATCAAGGTGCAGCTTTGAGTCCATTTCTTTTTACATTGATTATGGACGAGTTGACAAGTCACATTCAAGATGAGTTACCTTGGTGTATGTTATTTGCCGATGATATTGTGTTGATTGACGAGACTAGAGATGGAGTAAATGAGAAGCTTGAGGTTTGGAGACATGAGTTGGAGAGTAAAGGATTTCGTATAAGTAAGGCTAAGACAGAATATATGGAGTGCTCCTTTGATGGAAGCAATGGTGAAGGAATCGAGGTGAAGATTGGTGATGATAACATTCGGAAGAGAGATTCTTTTAGATATCTGGGATCTATTTTGCAGCATGATGGGAAAATCGATGGAGATGTTACTAATAGAATAAATGCAGGGTGGCTAAAGTGGAGAGGAGCCTCTGTTGTTCTATGTGATAAGAAAATTCCTTTAAAAATTAAAGGAAAGTTTTACAAAGCAGCTGTAAGACCTGCTATGCTCTATGGATCTGAATGTTGGCCTGTGAACCATAGACATGTGCAAAAAATGGTTGTAGCAGAAATGAAAATGTTAAGGTGGATGTGTGGACACACACGTAAAGATCGGATTCGGAATGATGCAATCAGAGAGAAAGTTGGTGTAGCTCCGATCGAGGATAAGATACGAGAAAACCGCTTAAGATGGTTTGGTCATTTGCAAAGAAGATCAGTTGATGCACCAGTTAGGAGATGCGAGTGTTGGGATGTGGAGCCGGTAAAGAGAGGGCGAGGACGACCCAAGAAGTGTTGGAAAGAAACTATACGAAGGGATCTTAGTTTTATGGATATATGCCCGGGTTGACCCAAGATAGATCTGAATGGAGGCGAAGAATCCATGTAGCCGACTCTACTTAAATGTGGGAAAAGGCTTTGTTGTTGTTGTTGTATTATTCTTCAAAATATACCCAATCAGAAATATATTGTCTATGAAGATATACCAACATAAATTCATGTGAGTGATGACCAGCATATTGACATCTAAAAAACAACTCGTTCCTGATTTTACAGCTCAATTGACAATTTGTGAAATTACCCAACAATTTGTTAGGTGTGGCATATTATTCTATATGATCTTCAACGAAATACCCCAATCAGAAAAGATATGCCTATTAAGGTATACTAAAGATAAATTCATCTCAAGTAATGGCCAGCATAGAAACATCTAAAATCAATTCAGTACTGCTTTAGAGCTCAAGTATAAGAGAAGTTATTTTTTGAAGAAACTGACGGCATTTCTAAGGCAATGATCCTCACTTTTCTCATAGCCAAATGGCCAACTTTCGCAGTACTATTGCCCAACATCCTCTGCAGATCCCTGCCTGCATAACAAGGAAATATACTTATATAACGTCAATGAACGGATGGCACGTAAGAGCTCCACGGACAGCCAAGCCCGTGAATTATACCTCAGCTACTATGTGCATTTGTTAAATTTATGAACCTACTTCAATGGTGTAGTGTTTGAGCAGCGTGGTTTCCACCAAACAACCATAATTCAATTCCAACAAATTACCATTTCCTCAAAAAAATTGATGGCACATTTTATTGGTTATTTTGATATTAAATTGACCTATTACAGTTACCAGATAAAAATCATAACGACGGAAGCATTTAATGCAAATTTAGATTTTACATGTTGTCCTTGTATTTGGATACCATAAAACTGTAAACTGTCATCACAAACAAAGACTCGGACAAACTAAATCTTTGCCCCCACCTTGTTAATTAGTTAATGTTAGGATGATATAGGATCTTTTAATGTGTTTAAGAGGAGGGAGATCTTGGAACATGGTTATAAAGTAGATATGAGTGGACTAGGTTGTTATCCAGGACAAGGTTTAGGATGTTAATTATGTTGTCAAAAACCTAGTTAGAGGTAATCAATTAGTTTTCCTTGAAACAGACTGTTAACTTTAGTAGCCAAAGCCTAAAACATGGTTTTGCCACAGATTCAAACAGGCCCTGAAGAATTTAAAATTCAATTCCACATTGTCCATGCTGTCAACATAATATTACTATTGGAGTATTTGGTTGTGTGCTACTTGAGTTGTAAGTGGGTAAATGGATCCCTCCAAGATCCATTTACCCCATCCAGAGTTTAGTCCCACATCTACCAGTTTGGAGATGTGGAGACTCCATTGGTGTTATATATAGAGCCCCACACCCCTGTAGTTAGATGAGAAAGCGCAACGCATAAACTGGCCCTTTGAGGCCTTCTCCAGTGGTTTCATCCTGCTCCTTAGGGAGCAGGGTTCCACATAAAATCACATGTGTTCTTAAAAAAAATTCTTTTATATCTGATACGCTTACGCATTCTCTATTTTCTAACATGGTATCAGAGCGGATCGATTCTCGAGGATTTTATGTTCATTCATCATTATTCAAGAGTGGTTTTTTTGAATTATTGTTCATGAGAAGTGTTCTTGAAATTTTCTGCATTGAAGATTGCTCTTTATTTTGAGACCGTGCAAACTAAGGTTTCCTAGCGGAACCCTAATCTTAACAGCAACGATGTTTCTCCATCTGACGGCAAGATCAACATGGAGGCACTCCAACCCATCGCCCTATCCTCTCCAGGGCATATTCCAGGCAGCTCCCTCCCCTCCTTGCGTGCACAAAAGCCCCATCGCGCATAGCATGGCCTCCATCTTCGAGCCCCAAGATCGGCATCAATGGCTCATGAAGACCGCAGGTCCATCTCCAGCCGCAAACCCCAGGTGATAGTCCCCGATGCGGCACAGCAACCCCCCTCGCGTGCAATCCCAGGCAAAGCATCCCCTGCTTCAGATCGGCGGCTCCTTTTGTCGCAACCCTCCAGGGAGGTGGCGACCTCCAGCAAGCTCCTGGCGGAGGCACCTCCAGACATCGTGCCCAATGGCAGCGCTCCAGGCAACCTCCAGTTCGAACATCAGAAGTGAGGCAATGACCACGCAATACTTGCGTGGGCGGCGCTCTCGGGCGATAGCAGACTCATCCACCTAGTGAAACCTATCGCAAGCGCCGCACCGTCGAAGCCCACGGGTGACTCCAGACCGCATCTTCGGCGAGCAGTTGAGTGTGTCCCCTCCAGGCGGCAAATCCACCAACTACTCCAGCAGGCGATCATCTCTTGCGCGTGTCGCCCGCGCCTCTCCAGGCCACTACCCTTTTACACCTCTAGTGGAGGCTCCTCCCGATCCGATCCAGGCAGCGGTAGAAGCAGAAAGCCCCTAGGGGGCATTGGCGATACAAAAAGTGTTCCCATGATGGGAACCCTAAGGGTAGCAAGGATCATTGTTAAAAAAAGAGCAGATAGCCTACACGTTAAAAAAAGGGGGATGAAAGGCCCAAGTTGGCCTTGCTCGATTAAAAAAAGGGTGATAAAAAAGAATAAAAAGAAAAGAAGGAGAGGCCTGATTTGAGAAGAGAGATGGATCGAGTTTGAGTCCCACATTTGGGTCAAGTGTTCCAAAAAACAGAGGCGCGTACAATTAAAAAACGTATGTAATTACAAAAAAAATTTATGATGAAAATTCGTAAAGAAAATTGATGGAACAGCTTATTAAAAAAATGTGCGACGATTAAAAATTTTGGAAATACCCATAAATATATATATCGGCACTTGAGATATTTTATTTTCTCTATGTTTTATTGTCTTCTCCCAATGTAGTCGATGTCATGTATTCCGACTAGTAAGGGAGAAAGGGGAGTATATGTAGAGTCACAGGTCTATTTAGATTCTCCAGATCCAGATATAGATATTCCAGACCAGTCAGTTTCCAGACTCTACAGTTCAGACTCGACGTCAGATATTGCCGGAGTCTTCAATTTCAGACACGCACATGCTTGCGGTCATTTTCAGATGTGCAAGTATTTGCCATCTTTTGTAGTGGTTCCCATCATCTTGTTCTATCGGCCAGAGTTTCCATGTGAGACATAAGGACTCCAGAGTAGAGGACCATTCCCTATGTCATGTTGGCAAGGGTTTCATGTGGTACCATAGGGACTCCATAGTAGGGTATCATTCTCTATGCCAAATGGGAGAGACCCAGAGTACTCCGACGAGGAGACTCATTTCAGTTGCAGTGACTCTGACAGACGTAGTACAGAGCACATGCTCTCCGACGAGGAGATTCAATTGACTCACACTTCAGCCCGTTCGACCTCCTCACCTGCACGGCATGAGAAGCAACGTCCTCGACAGCAGCCGACAGTTGTGTGTATTGAGTAGATATTGTCTGTAGTGTCATGTATTATGAGTTGAGTTTCTTTTTGTTTGTCCAAGCTGAGCATTGCATGCTCCAGCTTGAGGGGGAGTGTTGGAATATTTGGTTGCGCGCTACTTTAGTTGTAGGTGGGTAAATGGATCCCTCCAAGATCCATTTACTCCATCTAGAGTTTAGTCCCACATCTACCAGTTTGGAGATGTGGAGACTCCATGGGTGTTATATATAGAGCCTCATACCCCTGTAGTCATATGAGAAAGCGCAATGCATAACTTAGCCCTTTGATGCCTTCTCCTGTGGTTTCATCCCGCTCCTTAGGGGTAGGGTTCCACGTAAAATATCGTGTGTTCTTAAAGTTTTTCTCTTTTATTTCCGATACGCTTCCGCATTCTCAATTTTCTAATAATTACCATTTACCGATAGAGACAACTCATAGAGCATTGAGAGTAGACTATAAAACACAATACACTCCTGTGGAAAGACGTCAAATAAAAAGTCATATTCATCATAGCCTTAGAGCTCTCTTATATAGGAGAAAAGCTCTAAAGGGAAATTACATAAAATGGACAGAAGAAATAAAGAAATACGAAATAAAGATAAAGAGATATAAATATCTCAATACTCTCCCTCAAGCTAGAGCATATATGTCTATCATGTTCAGCTTGGAACAACAATAGTGAAAAGGACCTCTAGCAAGAGCTTTGGTAAACATATATGCAAACTGGTCGCATAAAGCAACGTGAGAGGTGAAAATAAATCGCATCCGAATTAGATCACGAGCGTAATGGCAATCCACTTTGATGTGCTTTGTTCTTTCATGGAAGGTTGGATTATTAGCTATGAATAAAGCGGCTTGGTTATCACATTTGAGGTGCATAGGAAGAGGCATCTCAATAGTTAGATCAGTCAAGACAGACTTGACCCACACCCTTGGGCCATGGCTCTATACTCCGATTCAGTGCTAGATCTGTTTGTTTATTACTCTTCCATGAAACCAACGAGCTACCTACAAACATAGTCAAGCCTGACATGGGCTTCCTATCCTTGGGACACCCAGCATAGTCCGCATCAGCACATCCAATAACAGTGAGAGATGTGTCTCTTCTTAACAGCAGCAAACACTAGTGGCTACTGCATGTAGACTTCCTCCTGCAAATTACCATACAAGAATGCATTCTTGACATCTAATTGGAATAGAGGTCAATCACGTACCACAACGACAATAATGAGAATCCTTAGCGTAGAATGACGAGCAATAGGAGAAAATTATCCTAATAATCCACCCCATAAGTTTGGGTGAACCCGCGAGCAACAAGTCCGATCTTATACATGTCCACAGTACCATTTGCGCGGTGTTTCACCATAAACACCCATTTCCTACCAACAACAGATGCATCATGGGGATCATGTACAACACTTCAAGTACCGCGAGACTGTAACGTTGCCATCTCCTCCTCCATAACCAGATGCCATTGAATGCTCTACAATGCTTCCTGATATAACCGTGGTATCTCTACGACCAACATATCACAACAAACCTCCGAAACTCCTCTGAAAGACGTGCCAGAGAAACAAGGAAAACAAGAGGATACATAGTGCATGTACGCCTCTTCTTCCGTAAGGCAATAGGCACATCAAGATCCTTGGCTTTTTCAGTGGCTGAGACCAAAACATCTAAGGCCTCATGCACATCATGTTGTAAACGCAAATCACCAATGCCATCAGTAGAAATCAAATGCTCATAACATACTTGGGGCGTGCTGGATGATGGAAGAGGCACATGAGCATGAGATATGCGTTAGTAAACCCGGAGAAAGCAACTGGGTGTGGCAGGTGGTGGAGGTGGTGGTGGTGGTGGTATCGAAGGTGGTGAGAAAATGGAGCCTAGAATAGATGAAATCGAAGGTAGAGGCATGTATACCTCTTCTCCATACTCCGAAGGAATCAGCTTGTCACTTGTAGGGGAGAAATAAATAATAAACTCAAAGAAGGTGACATCCGCACCAAAATAATACTTTCGTCGAATAGGGTCAAAGCAACGGTATCCTTTTTGGATCTTGGAGTACCCCACAAAAACACACTTGATAGCTCTAGGAGAGAGCTTGTCATGATCTGAAGACGTCTGATGAACAAACAACTGACCCAAAAATACGAGTAAGAGAGAAAAGATTAGTCTCAGAACACGCAATCGAGAATAGGATCTTCTCCCCCAAAACCGATGAGGGCATACAATTCACTAGGTAGCAAGATGTTAGAACTGCATCCCCCCAGTATGAATGAGGAGCACATCTCTGGATCAAGAAAGTCCTGGTAACATCTAAAAGATGGTGATGTCTTTGTTCAACCATCTCATCCTGTTGAGAAGTATAAGCAGAAGAAGTCTGATGAACAATATCAAAGGTTCTAAGAAATTGAGAGAGTTGAATACTGCAAAATTCTAATGCATTATCGGAACTAATATATTTGACATTTGCAGAGAAAACCTTCCTTATTTCATTAATAAAAGACTGAATAACAGGACCAGCACCGTACTTGTTTTAACAAGAAAGACCCAAGACAATCTTGAAAAATCATCCACATCAACTAGATAAAAAAATATGCCCCTGATGGTCTGGGACACGACTTGGGCCTAAATATCAAGATGAATTAACTCAAAAATATTATGACTACTTCGATATTAACAAATCTGGAAGGTAGACCGATGATGCTTCCCAAGCTGGCAGGCCTCGCACTGAAAGGTAGAGCGAGGAGAAATATGTGGAAGTACGTGGCACAACTTTAGCAAAGGAAGATGACCAAATCAAAGATGTCAAACATAGGGAGAAACATATCCAATGTGAAGAGATGAAGAACTAGCATATGGAGATTGTGCCAGCCTATAGAGACCTCCTTGCTCACGACCAAATCCAATCACCCTGTCGTAAGAATGTCCGAAGCACCGATATATAGAGATTGTACCAGACTACCAAGTCTACAGAGACCTCCTTGCTCACGGCCAAATCCAACCACCTTGTCCGTAAGAATGTCTTGAAACACAAGAGCTAATGGGTCAAATATGGCACGACAATGTAAATCCTTGGTGATTTGACTAATTGACAGTAAATTCTTAGAAAATTCAAGAGCATAAAGAACATTCTGAAGTCGCATTGCAGACGTTAACTGCACCTCCCCTTGACCAGTGATGGGAGAGTGCATCCCATCTGCTATTCTTACCGATTTCCATGATTGAGTCAGACTGTATGTACTAAATTGTCCTCTGTAACTGCAAAGATGATGGGATGCCCCTGAATCCATAATCCATTCTAACAAATCCGCCATGTAACAGCTAGTAAGAGCATATGTTGTACCTGATGTGGATGTTGATGTTGTGGCAGCTACCTCTGAGGATCTTGAAGGAGAGCCGGTTGACCCAGGAGCAGGCACAATTTCTCTGAGTCGCACTACAAGCTCATCGAATCTATGATCAGATGCAGGTGAAGGACTACCAACCTGCTGAGTCTGCTCTACAACTCGCGTTGAAGCAGGAAACCCATGCTTAGGGTAGCATGTTTCCTCAAAGTGGTCTGGCCTATGGTAGTAGGTGCACGACTGACGGGGTCGACTACCCCCTTCCCTGCCACGATTACTACGACCACAGTCGTGTGTAGGGCTCACCCTACCACGAGATGCAGCCATAACTGAAGAGGTTTGAGACTGCTGAAACCACCATGAGATATAGAGAGCCTGCTTAATCTATGATATGCCTCCTCCATTGGAGGTATAGTGGCCTCAGTAAGAATCTGTACTCGAGCAGCCTCATACTTAGGATCAAGAGCTGCTAAAAAAACACTAGTCATCACCAAAACTCTGGATGTATTGAGATGCTCTGGTATGGCAGTCTAGAAAATGAAATCATGAAGCTTCTCAAACATACCCCTTACAGAAGTGTAAAGGATATGGAGAGGACGACCATTCTACTTCGACGTAAAGATATCATCCTGAAGTTGCAGTATCTTCGAAGAGTACATAATGGCGAGAATGTCATACATAGCATTTGCAGTAGGCTAACTCAGAATATCGTTGGCTATCTCCATTGATACGGTCCCAGATAGCCACACACGCACATATGCTTCGTCTGCCTCCCATGAGGCATTAACTCCAACCTTGTCACTTGGCTCCTCCTTTGTGAGGATGTGTTTCTTGCCATTACACTGCATTAGGCTCATGAACTGCATGGGTCGTAATTCATAAGTCATTCCATACATCTTGATGATGGGTGTTGGATCTTTGAAGGCACTGAGGGATGAAACATTTGCTTTGTTGTTTGACATGATGACAACAATCTCCAAGACTGAGGCTGCAAACTGAAATACATGTGTCTACACTGACATATGAGAAGATGGTTGTGGATGTAGACTCATATCACAACTTCTCTCATCCGTTGGATGCCTCTTTGGATAACTAGGGTGATTTTAGATGATCAAATCGCATCCTAGAAACCCAGAAACAAGCCTAACATGAGATGGAGCCCGCATAAGATGACAAGGATTGCGGGAACGAAGGCGGCGGCCTTAGGGCTCCTCCGCAACGTGCCGGCGGCAGCAGCCTAGACTGTTGCAGCCGATCCGGCGACGGCAGCGGCTGCTGCCGCTGCTCCGATTGTGCGCGGCATGGAAACGGCTGGCGGCGACGGCAGGTTGCGTGAGGGGATGCTACCGTTGATCCGACTGTACGCGGCACGGGAATGGTCGACGGCAGCGATCGGTTGCGCGAGGTGCACTAGGGTTTAGGTGAGGTGGGGTATCTAAGGTGCAGCTCATGTATAGGACCATCGTTCTAATACCATGTAGAAAGACGTGAAATGAAAAGTCATATTCATTGTAACCTTAGAACTCTCTTATATAGGAGAAAAGCTCGAAGGGAAAATTGCATAACGTGGACTAAAGAAATAGAGAAATACGAAATAAAAATAAAAAGATATAAATATTTCAATGAATAAAAAAACTATGACAATTCAAAAAATAGAGTTTCTTATCTTTGGAATCTAATGGAATTTCCCGTTGAGTTTTAGTTTTAATTTTCTTATTCATTAGATGGTTAGCGGAACGAGTACTTTCTTTTTACAATTCTTAAATACTTTTCTATTGGGTTGTTTTTTTAGCAACTAGAGGGGTAGTCACCCATTTAGAGTGCCCACCCAGCTTGTGATTTTATTAAGCATTAAAGCCGAGAGTTAAAACATGATGCACGAGATTTACACAAGTAGGGTGCATGTGCTAATACATTCTCCACATATGGGAGACAACCTTACTAACTAGATTTCAAAGAAATATCTTCACATGTGTGTGGAATTCTGATTTTCTTCTCTTAGAATTATTTCAGAAAGCATACATTTCTTTGATAATCCCCCTAATGCATCTGACTTTGGTTTGGCATCATTACCTAAATTTCGTGGCTGCTTTCACATGCTTCCCCTGTTGTTCTAGATGGAGTTTCTCATTTTCAAACTCTATAATATTGGCATCCACTATTAAGTACTGATAAAAAGTCTCAAAAAATTATGCGATTATTTCTACTATGGAATGAGTCAATCATCGAGCATTCTACCTCCATGCGGCATTGCTCCTTCATGCCTTCACACATTGTGAAAAGTTCCCCAATGATGCCTCCCATAGGAGTCTAGTTCATGTCTCAGTCCCAGCATGGTTGATCATCCACTAAAACCAGATATTGATCATCGCCTTGGTAAGTTATAGCCTCACTAACTAGGTGACTGGAAGAGACATCAAATCAGTCGAGTACTATCGAAGGTGGATTTCTCCAAAGTATATGACTACGTAAGATGGCATTACCTATGGTCAGCTTTGTATAAAAGAGACTTCCCAAATATGTAGATCTCTTGGATGAGAAGATGTGTTACAACGGTGTCATATGTGGTCCTCGTAAATGGGCGATTGAAAGGGGTTCTTTCAACAGTAGCGAGGTGCTCATCAGGGTTGCCCTCTGGCACCTTTATTTTCATCTTGGCCGCAGACGTTCTAGCTTGGATGATGAAACAAGTTGTGCACCAGGGTTTCTCTACAGCTTACCCTTGGTGATTTGTCCATTCCTATCCTATAATATGCAGACGACATAATCTTTTTCATTGAAGGGGTAGGAAGGAGGCGAGGGGAATAGTCGATGTCCTTGATATTTTTGGAGAGATGTCTAGTCTAAGGATTAATCGGAACAAATCGGTAGTAGTTCTAGTTCTACTTAATTCCTCTGACATGGAAGCAGAAGAATGTGGGGAGGAGTTAGGCATTGCTTAGATTGCACTTTCGCTTTGGTACTTGGGTTTTCTTCTAAGTTATGGTCGCATCCGTCTTGCTGAATGGTTATCAGTTATTGGGAAGTTGGAGTGAAAACTCTTCGAATGGAAGGCATCCCTCCTATCCTATCACGAGATAGGCGTTTGGTTTTAGTGAAGGTGGTCCTTGTTGCCATCACAATCTCTTAATGTCACCGAGGTTGTTGCTGGTAGGGATACCTAGTCATTTGGAGCTGATTATGAGAATATTCTTCAAGGGTGCACCAACTCAGAATACCTATTTGATGCATTTGGTAGATTGGGAGTCGCTAACGCTCCTTAGGAGGAGGGAGGTCTCAGGGCAATTGTGAAGATTAGTATTGTAAACTGATTTGTGATATATATGGTATTCATGCTAGATGATCCGAAATTCCTCATCCACAAGATAATTCCCTTGCATTTTAGAAAGGGATATGTTTTGTAATGCCACAATTCCCAACTCTTTTTCTCCCAAGTTCAGGGGCGAGATCCTATTTAAGTTTTGGACTAATGATTACTCTTGTGGTGGGGCTCTATCGGATTGTTTCTCGTGCTTGTTTGCTTTGGCATCTAATTTGGGAATGTTGGTCTTGAAAGCTTGGGTGGATAGTACATAGACCTTATCTTTTAGCTCAAATTTTTCTGAAAATTTTGAAGGAATACCTACAACTTTCCGAGACCATTGACTCCATTGGCGGGCCACCCGGAGGATGTGATCACTGTATTTCGAGGGTTGGACCATTTACTGTCAAGCGAGCTTACCTGGCCTCAACTAGACCACGAGACACCAATCCTAAGATGTTATTCTGTGATTGTATATTCATGTAGGAGCTACAGATCCCTTTACTAGTTAAAGTCTCATGTGGTTATTTCGACGAAGATGAATTCTTACCAAGGAAAGGTGGTCAAGATTATGCTTAGGTGATGACAGTAGTTGCATCCTATGAGGGGCGTATGTGGAATCGAGGGAGCATCTCTTCTTCTCATGTGACAAGGAAAGGAAGCTTGGAATGTGCTTAGTCCTGAATGTTTGATTCCTCCAATAAAACATGTTTCTGTGACTCCCTCATTAACACTCAATTCTGGCCCAATTATGTGTTTTTGTTGTAATTGGCGGTGGTTTCAGTGATTTGACTTATTCATAATGGGTCATTTTCCATGTGGGGTGTTTGTAGATAATGTTATTCGTTTTCCTTTTTTAAGAGAAATGGGTATGAGCTCGAGATAAGTCATGCCTATACATTAATTAATCAGATTGTGTAATTACATGGACCAAGACTCTTCGAATGACATTCTCTTGCCAAGACTCAAAAAATGTTATTCATGATACTAGAAGAGGTGGAAGATCAAACTCTTTCGTCAATGAGAGGACTTATCTTCCGAAACAACCCCCAAGGGCTCGGATTTCGACAAGGCTTCCATAAACGAACGAGAGTTCCATTTCCCGTCAGTCTGCAAAAACTTGCAGACGCCTGAAAGATCGCTTAGATTGAAATAGAAATGTTTGGACATAAAATAGAATTGAAAATGGAAGAGCTCTGTTGACAATAGTCAAAAGATGGGATGTCGAATCCCCTTCCAATAGGGGTCTATAGCGCAAGTCAGCTTCACACCCTTCGAAATGAGTGGGTTGTCTTGCTAAAACTTTCCTCGACTCCTGGCTTTTTGTAATCCCTTTGTTTAATTAATTTATGTGAGGCGGTTACCATATCGTGTTTCCCCCTTTTTGACTCAAAAAACTAGTTAATCAAATGCGAGCTCCTCGAACAGATTTCCATATGAATGAGTATGTAACTGAATGCAGCATTGGGTGATTTCCGATCTTAAAGAGAACTAGGATAGCTTATTATACGAGTTATCTTCTCACTCTTGGTGTTTTCCTACGATTATTCATGATAACCATCGAGACATAGTAATATACGCTTACGTGGGGATCTGAAGTGCTTCTGTAGTCAACAGTTATCAAAAGGTTCCTGCGTCTAGCATCCCTAGGAAAGACGATCAAGTTGGCCCTTGTGAACAGCTTGATGCACTATCTCCCTTCAACCCTTTGAGTGAAATGTGGAAAAGCAACATGAAAAGTCTCACTCTCGAACATACCCATGTTTTCCAAATTAGATGACAATACCTGACAAGTTTTGCTTCCATGATGCAATGTGAAACAAATAAATAAGGCTTTATTTTTCGCCCGTTTATTAAATTAGGGTTGAGTTAGTTTTATTTAGTCCATTGCAATTTTATTTTAAATAACGAGGTAGTGTGATCTCGAATCAATTAGTTAGTAAGTTATATTAAGTAGTTAGTCGATTAGATATATTTAGAATCTAAATTTGGGTTTTATGTTATTTTATCATTTTTCTATTTGTATAATCTCACCCCTCCTATGTAAAGGGGATGATAGTCAAATGTTTTATCAATTCAGAGATAATTAAAAGTTGAGATTTATCTCCTCCCTCCCTCTCCATTCTCCCTCCACGTGATCTATGCGCTTCTTTCTCCAAATCCCTCGCAACCGGTGAGTTTTCTCATCTCCTCCCTCCAACTTATTCACCAAATATTTTCCACCACCAAAATAATTTTTCACCATTGCAAATTCCTATTTGCATCCAACCACATGCACCCTATGACTATTCAAAGCATAAGCCACCTTCAACAAGAATTCTCGTCCTCCCAAACCTAATGGTCGATAACATATCTCGAGAGCCCCTAATCAGGCCATAACATCCCCAAAAGATCCAAAATCTTTCATAACCTCTAATAGAAGTCATGTAGAGAAAGAAAGGCACCAAATAAATAGGTAACTCACTAGACATGACCTAGCAATCCTCCGCTAAAGCATCATTGTTCCCTACCATTGTGAAGAACCTCTCAAAGTTGTCTCATAATGGGTCTCCCTCCATCATCCCCCCATAAATGGGCGTATAAAGAAAGACACCAATGGTAAAGTCGCAGCGAGCCCCTTCCTAAAGCAGAATGGGTGTCTTACCCCAGACAATGAGATTTCTAGGCCCCCAACACCTTGTAAATATTTCTCATTAAGCATCACAGAATGTCCTTACTTTTGCACCAAAAGCGAACAACTTACTTCATTGGCAACACATGTATTCATCTCATGCAAATGAATAACCCCAAGACTAATCAACGAGCGAGAGACCACACTCTAGCAGCAACATCCACTCTTTTGCTTTTGTGGTCAAGCCTTTGTTGTATCCCTACCGACAACTTCCACATGGAAAGGAATAAAATCGAAATGGTCGATAAGACAGATCTTAATAGGACACCCCTAGAGGCATCTCACCTTCCAGCTTGCCAACTACTTATTCATTAAATTGTTTTGAATCAAGTTTATTAATTTTATTTCAATTGTTTGTGATAATAATCATAAGCTTATTTAAAACTCCTTTGGTTGATGAAACGATGGATCAAATGGAAATAGCATCTGGAAGTTCTATTCACTATCCCTCTTTGGTTCCATCACCTTCGCACATATTTAGCATTTCTCCTCAAAGACCCCATGTGGTTTAGCGTGTTTCCATCTTAACTTGCACATTTTCTTACTTTCTTACCAAAGCACCACACTGCACTACAGGTATACTTCCCCTTCTTTTTTTCATCCTTTAATCTTTAATCTCGCCACATCCGTGTTATTTACATCAAATAGTATAAAAGCATGATATTCAAATCATGTACATGATATGATGATCATGCGAGGTACACAAGGAGGACCAAAAAGAAAGGTAAGGTTAGATGGTCATCATCTTATCGCTACAATTTGAAGGAATCCTTCAACTCCCACTCAAGGAGTTGGGATGTGTATTCAAAAATCCATAAATCTTGTTTGGAGAAGAAGAAAACATGATCTAAGATATTGAATAACTTGTCTTATTGACAGGAAAAATTTAAATTTTTTAAAGAAAAACAAGGAGGATCTTAATGGTAGCAAAGCTTCCTACAACCTCATGATTGTCGGCAAGTCATGAGAAATTGTGACTGATACTAACTAATAATAAACACCAATTTCTTGGCAACTCCTCACAAGTCGTGTTGTCGTGTGATGACAGCTGTCTATCGTGGCTACCCATGTTGCCGCTTGATGTTGCCACCTCCCCTAGCGGCATCCTTTTCAACTTCTTATTATTCCTCGTCTGCAAGTGTTAATCATTGCAGTTACCGATACATGAGCAAACAATCCCCGTCATACCCTTATAGTTATGCACTAGTAACCACATCATTTGCACCTTGTCGGATGCTACTAACCTCTATATTTGTCCCCCATGCCCACATGCCTTGAGTGCTTCTTTGGTGCATTCCATGACCCTCAGCATTGGCTCTTGCTAATCTATGCCACGAAATCAATCCATATAAATTGCTTGCAGATGTCTCTCCAATGTAACTAGCATCGATCACCCATTGTTGTCACTACAGTTGTATAATTGAAGGCAAGATCTGCCATCACATCGAACAACCTACGGCATAAAACCATCGCCACCTTCCTCTTGGAGAAGCCTTGATAGGTTGGAGACCAAGGTTCAGGAAAGCGGTGTGCGTATGCGTTCGGACAGGTCACTGAATAGAGCTTAAGCGGTATGCAGGGGCATATGCAGGGTATATGCGGTTCTACATGGTTTCCTAATTTTTTATTTAAAAATAAATAAATATATACAAAAGTGACTACAATAGAATTAAATTTATGTATGATTGTGGTCCAACAGAAGATCTAAGAAAAATAACTTTCATATAGAGTTCAAAACAATCTCTATCAATCAAATATCAATACTTCAATAGAAAGGTTAGCACACAAAATAATTGACAACAATCAACAAAATAGAAAAGTTAACACACAAAATGCCTCTATTATTGAATATAATGTTATTTATCTCTGTAGTTATATTTATAATTGATCCTCCATCAAAAGTACCAAACTTTACATATAATATATTACATTCATAATAACTATTAGTTTACTAAATTAGTTTGCTAAATTATTGATACATTATTCTTTTTCTTCCTCGTGTGTTTGCTCCAATCTCGTAGTACAACTACTTTGACGATGGATTTAAATGGTTATGTAATGCTTGGTTGGCATACATGTAAAAGCAAGAAAAAACGTGGCACAAATAACACAATAAAAATGTGTCACAAATCAAAAAATAGAAAAAAATTAAAAAAATGTGTATGAGACCGCACAACCCACATATGCGGCCAGCATAAACGCACAGGGCGCATAATGGGGGGCTTCATGAAAGCGGTGCATTGAAGGCATCGCATACGCATATGCGGCCGCATGGGCCGCTTTCGTGAACACTGTTGGAGATATCAAGCCCATGAGTAATTGGAAAAGGATTTGAGGAAAAATTGAAATCTAGAACGAGATAATTTCATTCTAGGAATAGCGTTTTTTGTATAGAGTGAAATCCTTCAACCCTAATAGCACAAAAGAGGAATATATAATAGAGTCCTTAATAACACTACTAGAATAGAATGAGCAAAACTAGATAAAATAAAATGTCTAGAAAGAGAGAACATTAATACTCCCCGACAAGTTGAAGCATATATGTCAAATAGTGAAATGTACTTCATCGGAAGAGCTCTGGTGAAGATATATGCAAGTTGCACTTCTAAAAAATGTGAGGGTGATAATCTCTTCCCTTCACATACTGCATCCCTGATAAAATGACAATCTATCTCAATGTGCTTGATGAGTTCATGAAAGATAGGATTAATGGCAATATAAGGGCTAATTTGTTGTCAAGATAGAAATGAATTGGAGTCAACATGAGTTCCTGTAGAAAGGTTACAAGCTAACTAATCTCACAAGTAATTTGAATCATAGCTCTACATTATGTCTCTACATTGGATCTCAAAACAATGAGCATCAAACAATCTCCTCGTTATGCCAAGTGACAAGATTTCCACCAACAGCATGGCAACACAAGTGATGAGGCTTAGCCAAGGTAGACGATGTTTCTACAGTCACTCAGAAAAAAACAGATGTTTCTACAGTTGTACCTATCGTGAAGAGCAAATAGAACTCCATCGGCAGAACGAGAAACGTCTATTTCCATGCAATCCACATGAGATCGGATGGCAGAGTGATACGCATCCATCTGCAATCATATCAAGCTTGTGATTGTTTACAGAAATGTGTGCATTATAAAATAGAAAAGAGAGGGGAGACGGATCGGGAGGGCTTACCGTGTTGGGGACGGCATTGGAGGAATCGCCGCCGTAAGCGCAGACCATGGGAGGAGGGCCCTGCAGCCAACCGCAGGTGCGCTGCCTCAGCTGGTGGAGTCGGGTGAGGCGAAAGTGGAAGAAGGCGGGGGCGGCGAGGGCGAGGAGCGCCAGGATCGGGAGGAAGCGGAGGAGGGAGCGCGTGGAAGAGCGGGGGAGGCGATGGGGCCGTGGCTGATGGGGCTTCCTCCACTGCCGCGGGGCCAACAGCCCTCCTCTCATCCTTTCCCTACGTCACCAGCACCTGCTCGGCTCAGATCTCATCTCCCTGTTTGAGTGGAGCGGCCTTTGGGAGGAGAAAATGATAAAATAGCAGTCATTCACAGTGACACATTTTTCACACATGGGTTTAATTGCTTCTCAAATCGAAAAAATGTTAAGGAAAATTATAGCTATACTGACATCGGGGTTTTGACGGTGTTAAAATTGTGTAATTATTAATGTAACGTTCCGAGCTTAGATCTTCGGTCCGTTATCGAGGAAAATTGATCCTAACAATTTGTTGAATTCGAGCTCAATTAGACTCGTTGGCAACCATCCAAAATGCATAAGTCTAAGTTGTCAAGTAGTAATCCTAACCACTTTTAACTCGCTCTCACACTTTGTGAGTTTTAGATTTTAGACTATCTTTAAAGGTATGGGTGCTACGATTAATCTTCTCATGATGAGGATATATGTGGAGACATGTCATTAATACATGCAATATATAAGGAAATTATTTGCAATTTTTGTGAAAAATATTGAGGTAATACAAGAGACATGATCAATGTGCTTCAAAATTTATCAAACTATAAGATATAGTATCTTGCACTAACATTTAGCATTTTCTATTCATATCCGCACTTACATGATTTCCTTACTCGTTTGAGTTTGCTTATTCTAATTCTCAAATAGCCCCTTACATTAACAATTGTATGGAATCAAATGATGTGATGGTGATTCTCTTTTCTTATATCATCTTTTATTCGCATCCTCCATGCATTGTTTTTCTTTCATTTTTTACGCTTGCATTGTTTTTCCAGGTCCTCTCATTATCTTTCTCATCAAGTCGTTTCTTCGTTAATGAGTATTCCAGAAAGGCAAAAGCATTTTTATTTCTCAATAAGTGAAAACTCAAGCCTCGAGCTCAAGAATATGGATCTATGTCAAGCAATTTCTTATCTTATTTTAGTTCATTTATCTCACGAGGGTTTATACGATTTTAGGATATAAGACTACATTAATGAATTTACATTAAATAATTATATTTAGTATCAAAATTCTTGTCTAATTTCTTAATTATGTATTGTAAAGTTAGATTAAACATTGAAACTTTTATGCTTTTCTTTTTAGCTTACAAATTCTTTTGGAAAATTAACAACTAACTAATATAGAGTAGTCGTAGACATGGAAGTTTCTGACATCTTTGTATCAAGAGTGATCATGACTATCCTTCATCATTCTAGGTCAAACGACAATAGTAGTGGTGATGGAGCTGCAGGCGAGACAAGTATAGAGGTGAATGTTGTTAGTATGTATGTAGCTTATAGTGGTGATGATTAAGAGTCGCCACCAATTAATAATCTCATGGCGTAACTTTGAAGTGCTTAATCATTCACATATCAATGCAACCTCGAGTCAAAGGTTTACTAAATATTAATACAATCAAATATAGCTAAATTGAGAGTGTTGATATCTTATTCGGCTAGTAGAAACTCTAATGTTGTTGAGCCCAAATACTCGATTTTATAAGATTTTAACAAACCTAACTACTTTTTGGTCGACATGACTTTGATCATTTTTAAGGTTCATATTTTTATCAACATATCTTGTAACTTTTATTTTTTGAAAGTTCTTACTCGAGAAGGGTAAGGTTTTAAGTACAAAGGTGTGAATTCTTATTAATTACAAAGCTGCATCGAGCTTCCGTTAGAGAAATAAACATCTCTAAGCTCATTTGTATGTCACACGCACCTTCAAACTACCATTTCCACATGAGAAACTCTCACCAATTGGTCGTAATTCTTTTAATAGTAGGTCTGATAATTTCGAGGGTCCGAAGCGTCTTCCTTGAGATTCGAACCCGGGTCCTTTAAGACATGTTTGGTTGTCACGGTACACCGAGGTACCCTGGCATAGCCTAGCTCCAACATGTATTTTTGGGTTCGGATTATTTGTATTGACCCCACAATTTCTTTGGTACAATATTTTTTTAAACATATTCAAATAAAATTATCAACATAAAAAATATATTATAATCATTAAAGAAGTTAATATAAGATATAATCAATTTCTCATCATATCACAATTATCATTCCAACCCTCTCTACTATTCACAGGAGGATACCCCAACACAACCCAATCCAGTAACCAAACATGCCCTGTAGGTGGAGACTAGGGATGCAGACGATTATGAATATATATGTATTTGATCCATCACCATATCCGTTTTATACATATTTTGACATCCGTATCCATTTTAAAATAGATGGATATGGATACGTATATTATATCCATATCTGTTTCCATCCCTACTTGTGCCCCCATCATTTATGAAAGTCGTAGTACTGGGAATTAGGGCATTCCTTTTTCATGTGAGGAGGTTCTTGGATCTAATAAGTTACAATAACAAACAATTCCTCATACATGGAATCGAATATAGTGAACAATGGGATGTACTTACCTACCTACTATGAAGCCGTACATCTTCTTTTCCAAATATCATGATCAAATGTTGGTCCTTTAATTGGTCTAGTTTGGTATCATCTATTCGTGAGAATGTTATCCTCTAGACTGGTTTGGAAGATATGGTGCACTTGAGCCCATACTTCAACCATCATCCTCAGTTTTCAAGTTATATACGGAATCCCACCATTTTTCCTCCTTCGAGCTTCGTAGGAGTGCTCTAATGGCAAAGTCAAAGTCATGGGATGGACTATTACACTTCATGGGTTCTAGTGATGTAGTATACATCTAGAGAGGCATATCTCTTATGTACAATGGGACTGCTCGGTAGAAGAAGACGGTAAGGAGATAGGAAGAGATAAGGAGGGATAAGATATTGTTTCTGTTCGATTAGAGGGAGAGGATAAGGACGAATAATGAGATACAAGTGGTAGTTATATGCTATTCTCTATTCAGTAGTAGGAGAGGATAAGGAGGTCATGTTAGATAAGTTGTAGTTATTTATATTTTTTTGACAGAAGAGGCCTATGATGGGGGAATAATGAGGGAAACTATATTCCTCATTCATGAATCGTTATTTGGCTATGTTAAGATCATATCATTGTAATACAAGCCAATAACAATATATCAGAACCACATTTAAACTATCTCATTAAAGACAATATGACCTAATTTATATCTGGATAAGGCAAGGTCAAACACAAAGACACGATCTAATCGGGCTATCGAACTAGGGTTTAAATAATATACGTTAAGCGACTTAAGTGTATATAGGTTAGTGAGAATGCATGCACGATTTTTAGGGTTTTTATAATGCAAGTTAATCTAAAGATACAAAATGATGTGGAATGCAACATAATTACATTCAATATACATAAACAAACAATTACATATTAAATTTCTTAATTCGATGTTAAATAAATTCAAGTTGGTTCCCTAGATTAATTATGCCAATGATGAGTAAACTTAGATGCTTTCTATATTGATTAATCAAGTTAATAACTAATCATCTCCGTCCTTAAGCATAAATGCTACTCATCATGTTTAACCAAAGCTAACTTTGAAATTACTTAGGATCACTTAAACATGAAATATTGTGACAAGGATCAATTCAACTTAGATAAATTATCCAATTTAAGGCTTAAAATGAAAGGAAAATTATTTGACACGTGAGAAGCACTGATTTTGTTTTGTAAATAGATAATCAATTTCACTTTAAATTATAACATACATGGTACAATCATGTAGAGCATAAAGATATGATTCCAACAATACCAAAATCACTAAATTTGGATAACAAATGCTCAAGTCATTCAACAACGAATGTATGTGCTTGATTGCAAATAAAACATAATGAGAAAGATATAAATCACCCCAAATGGATCAAAATGGACGAAAATGTAAATAAAAATAATTGTAAAGGTCTTATTTGTAAGATTCCATGCATGTAGGTGTAGATCTGGAATTTAGAGGACCCGATCGGGTGGTTATGCAATTTCTCGTGGAAACACGTGAGGCGGGAGTGTGATGTAGCTTCAGCACACAATTTGGATGAACGAAGGCTTGAGCCACATGGATGGATGTAGGCACTTCGGCTCCAATCTGTATCCACCCAGGTTGGAGGAGTGGAGCGATACTTCAGGAAATGTTTGGGTTATGGGACCAAACGAGGAGCGCTTGATCTAATGACACATATATATCCTAAAGGGTTTATGCCTTCACACAAGGAGGCACTCGGGTTGGGATTCCGATGAGCATACTGCTCCTCCTCCGGGCTCCTCAGACCTCGAGGAAGGTCAGAGAAGATGGCTTGAGTCCTGGAGAAATAGGTTGAGGGTCTAGGAATCCTCGGCAATAGCATGATCCTTAAGACAACTCCCCCTCATTGGAGGTGGAGAAGTAGATCAGAGGTACTTTCCAATCTCTGATCAATGAAGTATCCAAGGTACATGCGGATATTAATGCATAACCGAAGCTTTAGGGAGTTTTTTTGGGTGATCTGAGGTGGAGTGAAGGGATGTAGGAGGCGGGGCGAATGGAAGCCCTAAATATGCCTTCAACCTTGCAGGAAGAGGATCTAATCAAAGTGGTGGAGGATCTAGAGAAGATGAAAGTGGATTTGGAGATGTACAAAAGTTGCTGGATGTGTGGCGACGGTGTTGAGATGATTGAAGTGGAGTGAGGGTGTGTGAGTGTGATGAATTAATTGGGAGAAAACAAAAAAAAGGAAGAAATGAGAATCACCCGAAGGATAGTGAAGGGTCGGAGATGAAATCAGAGCTTAGGATGAAGCTTTGGAGCTTTGAGTTGCCACTTGACACACTCGGTGGTGCTGTGAAGCTTGAGAAATGCTTGGCGGAAGGCTGCAACACGGTGGAGATCATTGTGGATCTCGCGAGAGTCTAACTCGGTCAAACAGAAGGGCAGAAGGTGGCTCGAAGGAGACTCGTGCAAAGGCGTATAGGGGTCAACTATCGTCCTTCCCTTAGTTTTTTAAGGAGAAATTGGGGGAAGGCATTGGTTTCAACCCCCATTAAGTGGTTGTGTTGGTATGGGAAGCTACAACGAGCTAGTTGGCGAATGAGAGGAAAGAAAATGCTCCCGATCGATATCCAATTCAATCCATGAATCCATGTAGAGTGGCAGTGGGGAATGGGATGAATGCCACCGACGAAAGGACATGTCGCTTGGTAGGCAACCAATGAGAGGTTGGTGACGATCATGGACCGTAGGGTTTGATGATCCAACATCTCAGATTTGGTGCATTTGAATCAACTGGGATCGCCTAATCAAGTGATTAGACACTACAAAGTGGAGCATGCATGATTAATCAAAGACTGTCCTGATCAAATGATCAGACGACTAAGAAAGGAGGCGGCATAGACTAAAGATCTTGTCACCAGGCCATCCAAGAGGAGACCACGTGGCCCAATCAGAAATTAAGAAAATGTAAAAAATAATGTAAAATGAAAATAAAATAGCAAATGAAGTCAAATTAAAAAGTGTTATAGAAGAAGGATGTGTATTTTTTCAAGATCTACAACTTTCATGAGAATCCAAAATCAAAATGCATAGTATATAAAAGTATTATTTTTACAAGTATTTTTATGAATACAAAAATATCAATTTTATTTGGTGTGTTATTTTTTATTTTAAAATAAGAATTAGATTATATAATGGTTACAAGGTTGTATTAATTTTTATGATTTTTTATCAAGAAAACACATAAAATAATAAAGGATGATGAGACCACACATATAAAATTAGAGAATTTATTTACTTAATTAGCATTTATTCTTTACAGGCTGTTAAATATTAATTATATTTAATTATTAAATCAATTGAATATGCTAAGATAAAGGTATAATTAATTAGAATAATGCTGATGAATCTAAGATTCATTATCCCCCATACTTAAACCTTGTGCGTCCTCAAGGAAATAAAGAATGAATAAGTAAGTTGAATCACTGACTCTGCATGTGAAATACAAGACTTGAATCTCAAAATATGAGCTTCATGTGACTCTTGAACTCTAAGTTTAACCAAGTCTCACACAAAGAAACTCAACTTCCCTAATTATTAGACTCTCTGTATACATATATGTATGGAAGTATGACATTTAGTGTTTATCACAAATACAAGTGTAGAGTCTCAGTTTTGCCTGAGGTCCTAGTCTAGGAAGTCATCCTCAGAACCCAACCCTCAACTCTACGGAACGAATATAGGTTCACTTCACTCCACCATCTCTTTAGTTGTAAGGCTTAAAAGTGTAAGGTGGAGAGGCCAAGTATGGATGATTTTAGGATTGTGTCATTTCTTTTCACCTCTCATAGGAACAAGGATCACTGGAGTGCCTTATTAAACACATACTTGTATTTTGGGTATTAATCGATATGCTCGTCAAGAACTTTGAGTCGTCTGCACTTGTTTTTCTGGGATATACCAGGACATGTCTCTTTTGAGTATCTAATATACCTTCAACGCTAAGACTTGTATCACTTACGATGTAGAGCCTTATTATCATGCTCGTACAACTCATATGGCATAATAGCTTTGATCAAAGTAGACACTTTGAAAAGGTTGGGAATGCTTGCTAATCATATATGTTCTTTTATATTGTCTTGAAATGTGTGAGATTTTCTCTTTTGATATATATATATATATATATATATATATATATGG
Source organism: Ottelia alismoides (assembly GCA_037367405.1). Classification (NCBI taxonomy): domain Eukaryota; kingdom Viridiplantae; phylum Streptophyta; class Magnoliopsida; order Alismatales; family Hydrocharitaceae; genus Ottelia; species Ottelia alismoides. The sequence goes on along the minus strand of JAZKJV010003959.1, from coordinate 346,111 downwards.
CTAGATCCACTACTTTTACTAAGTTGACACATACTGATTAATAATTTAATGATTTTACACACACCGGTGATGAGCGTGTATTTCACCTCTTTAAAAGTCGATGATTGTAGTATAGATATGAAAAGTGATATATCAAAACTACAATTCTTGAATATTGTGGAGAATTTTTACTTGGTAAGTATACCAAGATCGAACACAGTGTATGAACAATTATTAGTTGTGTGGTTCTCAATTTATTTAAGTAATTAATTAATAACAATGTTAATATCTATGTCAAAGAAGTGAAAATACAATGAAAGAAATGCAATGATGCAAATGCAATGCAAAGCAGTTAGCCCCGGATATGTGATTTTATTTAATTTTAACCCAATAAAAATAATCAATATCCTCAAAAGTTAATCACAGATCAAAAGAGATTAAATTCATAAATATATTTAATCAAATTCAAGATGCAAATACTAAGTAAACAGGTTGATCGATGCTCCTGTTAAATAGATCAATAATAATTTTGAAGCAGAATATCTATCCCCAAAATCCTGTGATTTAATCCGCAAAGGGTGAACAATAATAATTGAGGAAGTACATCTAAGAAGTCTCCTCGATTAATCCCTGCAATCAGATCAAATTTCTCCCAAATCACAAAATATGTCAGGGAAAATAATTATTTTTTCCTCTTTGAATAAACCTCTGCAAAGATTAATCCCTTAAAAAATCAATTATCAAAAGATACTTGATCACATTAAAATCCTTAATCGAGTACTTGCAAAAAGTGAATCAATATTTTTCTTAATAAAAAATCATAAATATGACAATGATCAATATATGTATATCCAAATACTTTGCAAATAATATTTTGATATAAATCCAAGTCTGATATATTCACAAGTATGTAAAATGGTAGAGCACGGAATAAGCGTTAAAATGATATATTGTGTGCTCTGCAACTGTGCAAAATCGGAGGGCATCTTGTGTAAATTGCCTACACGTACATGCACAGGGCACGTGATCTGGATGGCAGTGGTTTCCTTGCAGTTTTTGGAACCAACGGTGTACATGTGTGATTCCCCCTCACACACGTACTTAGCGTGTGACATAGGAAGTGATGGCGGCTCGGGTGTCGAGGATGCATGCATTATGCGTCTAGAGATTCGGGGCACAGAGGGTAGACTCGGGCACTAAGCCTACTCTTGGTGACTTCAGTTTCTTCGAAGGTGAGCATGGTGGACCCGAGCCTCAAGGTTGGGGTTAAAGCTCGGGGCAGGCAACGTGGAGGTTGGAGGGCTATCGGATCAAGGAAGTTTGCCCAATTCGATGGTCGTGATGGCAGAGGCAACGAGTGTGGTATTGGTGGGCGGAGGGCGTGGCTAGGCACAGTAGAGCTTGGCCAAGGACAGAGGAGCCTGAGCGGTCGATGTGAAGGTTGACGCTTGGGAGATGGAGTGGCTAAGGCCTACTCAAGGTGATTGCCTCAAAGGTCCAGCGAGGCGACCTCGAAGCTCTACCACTCGTCGGAGCTAGAGAGACAATAGAGGATTGGGGGTCCTCCGGATATTGCCCTAGGGGATCGTCGCCATGAGACTTGGCTATTTTCACTAGCTAGGTCGGTAGCTTCTTCTTTGATGAAGTATTGTAATGGTGGATAAGGATATGGCTGGCAACGATGTCATATATAGATGGCGAGGGGACGATTATGGAAGAGGAAGTGATGCTTGATGCCACAATGGCTGGAGAGGAGGTGGCCGTCATTGCGGAGGTCATCACTAACAGTTACAAGGGAGGGGAAGGGCATGCGCAGAGGGCAGGCACAGTGCACGTGTCGCACACGCACGCGTTGAGGGAGATGGTGGCACGTACGGACAGAAAAGGGGAAAGGGTTAGGTGCACGTGACTGGAGATGGAAGAGGAGAGAGAGAGTGAGAGAGAATAAGTGCGAGAGAGGGAAGATAGAAGAGAGAGAAAGGAGAGAGAGAGAGAGGAGAGAAAGAGAGGGAAAAAGAAGAAATAAAATAAAAAATCGAAATAAAATAAATTATAAATTAAATTATAAATTAAAAATTAAAATTAAAAACTAAAATTAAAATTAAAATTAAAAATAAAAAAAATAAAATTTAAAAATTAAAAAATAAAAATAAAAATTAAAAATTTAAAAATAAATTAAAAATTAAAAATTAAAAATTAAAAATTAAAAATTAAAAACTAAAATAAAAATTAAAATTAAAAATTAAAAACTAAAAATTAAAAATTAAAAATTAAAAACTAAAACAAAAATTAAAAAATTAAAAATAAAATTAAAAATTTAAAAAAAAGTAAAAATTTAAATTAAAAATTAAAAAAAATTTAAAAGTAAAAATTAAAAACTTAAAAATTAAAAAAATAAAAATTAAAAAAATTAAAAATTAAAAATGAAAATTAAAAACTAAAAAATAAAAGTAAAAAATTAAATTAAAAATTAAAAAAAAATAAAAGTAAAAATTTAAATTAAAAATTAAAAACTAAAAAATTAAAAAATTGAAAATTGAAAATAAAATAATTAGTAGTAATAAATAAAATTAAGGATTAAATAAATAAAATTTAAATAAGAAAAAAAATAAAAAATAGTAAATGAAGTCAAATCAAAAAGTAGTCAACATTAAAGTTTTTCATCGATAAGATCTACAACATTCACGAAGATCCCAAAACAAAACAGGTTAATTGTACAAAACATATTTTTAGAGGTACCTAATAACTAGGAATTTCCAACGGTCTTGTATTCCACACAAGGCGGGAACACGAAGGTCGCTGCGGCGATCGCTGAAAATCCCTAATTAATCAACAATTAACCCAAACTGTAGATCAAGCAATGAGAAATTAATGTGAAGTTAAAATTTATTTTTAACTCTATATAAATGGGGTATAGAGAAAGTATGCAGAGAGTTCGAACAAAGGGAGCAAACAGGATAGATCAAGCAAGTGTATGTGTGTGTGTGAATGTGATGTACTGTCTACACTATGCAAGGTAAATGTTTTTGTGGGTTTTAATTTTATACTTTTTTATCTTCTTTTTAATTTTTTTTTAATTTTGTATTTTGGTTTTCTTTTTACTGATTTTATATTTTATTTTTATATTTTATACATTTATATTTTCTTTTTCAATATAGGAATATATATACAATGTAAGAGAGAGAGGATCAAGGTATTTGTAAAAATAGGCAAAAATAGTCAAAAATCCAGAAATAAAATCTTTTTGGATTTTTTATAGTTTTCTACTGTTTTTGTGATTTTTGGGAATTTTTCAGAATCTTTTTGGTATTTTTAAATATCAAAATAAGGGAAAACAGTGGACTAGGTTGCTGGCCGAAATAAAAGTGAGGATGAAAAACACTAAACAGTAACTCCTCAAATTAATTTTAAAATATAGAAAATAAAATAAGGAAGACACAGCAACTGAGTTTATATTTTTGTGATTTTTCTTTGATTTTCTATATTTTTTTGAAGTTTTTAAGTGTTTTCTAATTTTTAAGGTTTTTACTTTGAAATTTTTAGTGGTTTTTGGATTGATAGTAATAGATGACAAAACAAACAAAATATATTTTTTTTGGAATTTTTCAAAATATTTTTATAATTTTTATGGATTTTCTAAGATAGACAGTAGCTAAAATGAATGTTTTTGATTTTAAATAAATATGAAAATGCAATAAAAATGTAATGCAAAAATGTGGCCTGATTCAGCAAGTAAACATGAGCTTAAATTAATTTTTTTGGAATTTTTCGAATTAAAATAATGCTCTAAATAAATAGAGACAACACACAAAATATCAAGGCCTAGCAAGGGTATATATGTAATTAGACAGAAATCCAGGGGCCTCTATGTAATTTCCACAAAATTTTATAACTGAACAGACAATTTAATGGACCAAAGATAAAATCCAAGACCCGCAAAGGTATCCTTGCAAAAACACCACACGCACATGCGTACGCACGCGCACCTAGCAGGGGTATGGATGTAATTTTCAAATCTACAGGGGCCTTAATGCAAAATCTCCAAAAGTACTATACTGCAATTAAATGTTTTTAAACTAACCATGAAATATGAAAAGCGTCCGGGTATCCCTACAAAAATGCCAAGTCACGTGCGCGGAGCACGTGACCTGGCAGGGGTCAAAATGGGAATAACACAAAATCCGAGGGGTACTTTGCAAAATATATAAAATATAGTGAACTGCCTCTGAAAGATTATGTGTCACTACGTAAATACAAAAGTTTGCAGGTATGAAACAAAATTACCCACACCAGGGACGCATCCAACGGTTCTTTATATTCCACTTAAGCCACATGGCACCAATCCGTGGCCTCGTACCCCTTCAACGCCAACGACTATGATTAGAAGATCTCAGCGCAATGGATGGTCGCTGGCGCTCGTAATCCAGCGGTTGCTGCTCGTCTGGAAGAGCAGGAGACGATCGGACGGCGCTGGGTTGATCAGGAAGAACTCGTGAAAAACTCGAGCCTGACGAGATTGGATCGGCCAGAGCTCGATCCTCAGCGCCGCCGGGGCCTCTCCGACAGTCGTGGCTGGTACCTGCAGCTTCTACGCCACTCCCAGGTGGTTCAAATGTGGCCAAAGACCATGGAATGGCCTCGGGCACTCGACGTTGCTCCGGCGAGCCTGGGGGGGACGTTCTTGATGATCGACGAGGCTCAGATGCCTCCTTCAAGCCCTGCAAAGACAAGAGAAACGCGACAGAGATGTGCAGCAAGACTTGGCCTTTATTGGCGAAGGAGTGGCAGAGCGAAATGATGAAGGTGGTCACCGGAGCCCAAGAGCTCCGGCGAAGTGTTTGATGGCGAAACCTCGAGTGATTAATCGATGAAACAAACCAGTGAATGCATGTAGCGAAACCTACGACTACCATCTACTAAACTACAAAAGAAATAAGCGGAAAAACGACCTCGAGGGCTGGGGAGCCCAAGGTTCAACCTCACGGTGGCGCAGCCGCCGGAGATGGGTTGGAAACACGCCGCCGAGCTAGTGATGCACCTCGACAAGGTTGGGGATCAACCTTCTGTCACAGGGATCCCGCAGCAAGCCCTCGGAGGTATTGGCTCTGGACAAAGGCGGTTCGAAAATCAAATGGAAGGTGAAGGTGTGGTTTTGAATGGTGGACGAGGGGGCGTGAAGAACGAGGCGAGTCGGACGAACGAGGAGGATCTTGGGAGATCTAATAGGTCGGCGTGGATCCTGGTTGTACTGTGAACAAATCTCATGAAGGTACCCTCCTTCCTCGAGCAACGCAGTGGTGGCAAAAAATTCAAGAAAAGGCGGGTCACGGGCGTTCTGACATGCTGCAGGAACAAAGGCCAGGGAGTTGACCAGCGGGTCAACTTTTCCAGCCACCTGGTTGGTCCACGTGGACCAGCCACCTGGTTGGTCCACGTGGACCAACCAGGAAAATCCACAGGAAAAACATTTGTAAATTCAATAAAAAATAGAAAACGATTTATTTAATTTTTTATTATTTAATAAAAAATGTTCATTATTTTATAAATTAATTTATGGTGATTTTTATTTATTTTTATGAGATATATTTTTACAAGTTGCCTATTATGCCCTTTATAGGTATATTTTATTCTTTTATTTTTATTTTGTGTATTTTGATTTTATTATTTTTATTTATTATTTTATAAAATTATAAAATACTTTTATACGCATAAATATATTTTTATTTTATTTTATTGATGTGTTTTGTATATTTAATAAAATATAAGTATACTTTATATAGGTACAAGTATAGGTATAGTACCTATGTACTTTATTTACATGTATTTTATTTTGAGTTTTATTTAGGTTTTTATTCTGATTTTAATGTACAAATAAATTATAAATAATATTTACAAAATTATAAAAATATAAAAATACAAAAATAATGAATAAATAATAAATTCGATATTTTAATCTGTACAGGTATACAATGAGGGTCCAAAACTCAACTTTCAAACCGTAACTCCGAAAAATACGAAACCACCTCCATTAAATAGATTATTTTATGCCATATATAATTAAAGAAGTTTGGTACATTTGGAGTTTTCATTTGTGAGATACGGGTCTGGGAAGTTGGGATTCTGGATTCTTATTCAGACCATAACTTTTTATCTGTGTATTATTTTTGAGTGAAATCAATTTTGTATTTTTATTTATTTAATTGTCTACAACTTTCATGTACAAAGTTTCTTTATTTGATGTATAAAAAGTGGAACCAAAAGTAGGTCCCAAAATAAATAAAGAATGAATGAGAAGTATAGGTACTTATACTGCATTTTGGCCTTATCTCCCCCTACTTTATTCCTTGTCGACCTATTCATCAAGATGCCTAGGTCTCGGGGTTTTGGGTCATAAAATATTTACAATATTTTATTCTTTTTCTTTTCTTTTATTTATTCTATAATTTTGGCTTTAATTACAGTATTTTATACACTATTTACATGTACACGCATGAATGCTAATATGCTCTATTTAATGCTATTTACAAGCATTTACTAGGGTTTTTGATGCCAAAATGATAGAATAAAGATGATGAAATGTGACTTCATCATCCCCCTATACTTTACCTTTGCTAGTCCCTAGCAAACACTTATGCAATAAGTGTAGAAAGAAAAAGAAAGAAAAGAAAAAGAAGAAAGATGGATTAAATTTAACTATCAAACTTGTCTTCGCAAAATCAAAGTTTGGAGCTTAAGTCGGACCTTTGGAATTTTAGTGCAGATGGAACCTTAATGAGAATCAGATTTGAAATCCAACAGTCCCTGAGAAATCCCGAAACTCTGTCCAAGTCTCCTCAATAGCCAGGTCAGAAATATTTCAACTCATACGCAAACCCTTACGACTATGAATCTGACTCGTACAGTGTAAGTGATGGTGGCTCTCCCCAACTGAAATGACATAGAGACTGACTTCTCCAATATGACAACCCAATGATTCCCCAATCCAACAACTCATCCCTCAAGGAGCAGGGTATTCCCTTCTAAGTTCAAGTGGCAACCAGCTCAAGAAGAGGGGGTGGAGAGAAGAATGGACGGTAGCCAGTGTAGCTACCTATCCTAGGACGCAAGACCAGTGTAGTCAAGTCATCCAGCTGCAGGCTCACATGATTTGACTTCGAAGCTCAAGCTTGTTTATTTGACGTTACAACATATGTACACTCCGACAGGCATTTTTATTTTTGTACAGGCTTGTCCACTTTTTTTTGGAGTTTTTGCTTTTGCATTTTTTTGAATACTATATACAACAACATTTTCGTAGGGAGTTTTTCCTCTTGAGCCAGTAGACTATCCCTCTTTTGAAGCTTTATTGCAACCCACGATCTCCTATCCTCGAAACTCATCATTACTGGACGGGTTGGGGCGCACTTCCCTCCCTAGAGGAGGACAAGTGTTTCCACCTGTGTGCGTCTCATACCGGTAAATCCAACCTCCTCACCACTCCAACTGAGTTGAGCCATGTGAAAGGTGCAAGTGTCCAAGTTAGGTCATTATCAACAAGAGTCGTGCGTGTGCTTCGAAATACTCTACTTAGGTAGTCAAGAATCCATTGAACCAAGTCTCGTGATCCTCAAAGAATTAAGTCAACTAGACCTGAAGTACCTCAAAACCAGATCCTATAAGGTTCTTGTTAATTAGGTAGATTTTAAGGTCCAACCAAGCTCCAATCTTCGGATTTTACTTAGACTCGTTCAACTGTCAAACTCAATCCGCAAAATGCTCATGCTATGCAATGCTATGCAGAAAATATTTTTGTGATGCAATTTTCAAAGATTTTGAACTTTTTATGGGTTTTTGAAAAGATGATGCATATGCATTTTTTTAGATTTTTGAAAAGTTTTTCAGATGTTTTTGGATTCTAATTTTGCAAATGTTTTTGGAATTTTTGAAAACAAAAAGTTTTTGGCTGAAAACAAGGTTAAAATATTTACACGGGAGTGCTTCTTATATATACAAGAAATGGATTTTAAGAATTTACAAGGGTAAGTGCTCAATTTTATATAAATATAATGGATCTTGGTGTGATGTATATATTCCTCAAACTTATTTGACACAGGTCTTTCAAACTGTTTTGAAAACTGTAGTCCAAAATAATTTTTACAAACAATTTTACACACATGTACACACATTTGAAAATCATTTTGCAAAGGTTTTCCAAACAGTATGTATAGATTTCAAATATTTTTGCAACCATTTTTCAAACCATTTGCAAATCATTTTTCAAACATTTTATTTCACACAAAGAAAATAAACTTTACAATCAAAAGATTTTTACAAAAGTTGAAAACATGTAACAAAACATTTTCCAAATAGTTTTCAAAAGATTTTTCATTCAAACTATTTTTCAAACATTTTGCAAAAAATATTTTCACCTGATTTATTAATCAGTAGATATAGAAAGAATCTGAGGAATAATTACATCTTTTTATTAAGGTTTTTAATGAATTATTAGCCATATTATTTAAGAAAATACGAAAGTACGAGTTATGGCTAAAGTATATACGCAGTATATGACCACCCTATACTTAGCTTGAGCTATGTCCTCATAGATCGGAGAGAAAAGAGAAGACATAACTCGTACTAAGTATAGAAAAGTCAAAGGAATAATTGAATAAGAAATGAATGAGTAAACAAAAGAATGAGAAGTTGACCGTCCCCCCTATACTTAGGATCAAATAATCCTGAGTATAGCTGACTGTACACAAAGCAGGGAGGGTAAAGGGTGGGAATGAACAAATCGTACTCAGACTGTCTCCCCCTATACTTAGGGTCAGATATCCCTAAGTATAGACAAGAAGAGGAGACAATGGAGAGGATCAAAGAATAGAAAAGAATAGAATCGCACGGGGTGCACACCCCCCTATACTTAGGACAAAGTACGTCCTAAGTATGGAAAACTGTCTACAAGGGGCGACACATTTTCGGTAGATATAGAAAATAGAAAAGGAAAAGAAGAAAAGAAGAAAAGAAGAAAAGATGAAAGATCGAGAGGATGTACACGTCACTCCCCCTATACTTAAGGTAAAGGAAGCCCTAAGTATAGGCAACGACAAGAGTGATGACACAGAACGATGAAAGAACACTCGGCTCGTCCACCCCTCCTATACTTAGGACAAAGTACGTCCTAAGAAAGGCAAACATGAGAATGGGTGGATGAGCAATACGGAAGATAGACAGAGGTACACAAGAGAATATACAACAGAGATGGATATACACGGGATCAAGAAGGTAGAAAGCTAACCTTATTGCGAGACCGCTGAGGGATAGATCTAGTGTAGTGCAGGTCGACATCGGGGTCCACAGCGGACGGAAGCCGATCAGGGTCGACAGGGTGAAGGCCCTCAGTGGAATCAAATCAGAAAGGGACGAACGAGTCAATGGAAGTAGTCTGGCTAGGTTTGCCCTTGGTGGTCCTATGGTGTGAAGGCGCAGACGGGCGAGTGGAAGAAGTGTGGTCAGGTCTGGCCTTGGAGGTCTCGCTGATATCAAAGTGGAATGGGACAAACTCATCATCCTCGGAAGAAGTGTAATCGGAGTTGTCCTGCGAGGGATCGTCCAGGTCAAAATCAAAAGGAACGAAATCATCAGTGGAAGTATACGAACTCAGATCGTCCTCAAGAGTCTCACCTGGGTCATCTGTTTCCTCATGAGGTCTCTCAAAATAATGGGCAGCATCATAACCGACCTCAATCATCTTTACTTTTGAGTGACCAGGAACATACTTATCAGTGGAAGTAGTCAAACCAGGTCCGTCCTGTCTAGTCTTGGAATCTGCCCTCCGCTCAATCGGATCAATCACATAAATACTTTGGATTTCATCAACACATCGCCACACACCAGGAGGAGGAAACTCAAGGTCCATGATTTCCGATTTCCTCCCCTTTCGGGGAATTCGTCGGGTCTCATCAGGTTTCGCTAAGCAAACATCTCTAATAGCATCCGATCGGTCACAGGCCTCGGAGTCAGCTATGATCGGTGAAGGTGCATCAGGTGCAGGTCTCTGGTCAACTGTAGGTGTGGTGATCAACACTTCGCTCTCGTCAACAGGACGGAAGCGAACCTCTCCTGATCCATAGTCAATAACGACCCTCGCAGTGGCGAGGAATGGTCATCCCAGGATGATTGGAGATGGCTCCCCTGTGGAGTTCTCCATGGGCAACACGACAAAATCAACATGGTAGCTCGTGCACTGAATAGAAATGACGGCGTTTTCAAGGATACCCTTCGGCCTCTTTATAGATCCATCAGCAAATTGTACGATCATCCTGATTTTCTTGAGAGGCCCTAAGTGAAGAGACTGTACCAGTGAGAAGGGTAGTATGCTAATAGACGCACCGCTGTCTAGGAGAGTGTGATCACATGTATGGTCAGAGATGGTGCAAGTGATGAAAGGAGTAGCTGCTTTCTTCTTCCTGGGAATGGGGCGGTGTGTGATGGCGTGGGCAGTGGCCATGGTCAGAATGTGACGCTCAGATCTGCTCCTCCGCTTTCTCTTCTTGGGAAGAGGAGTTGATAAATGGGTCATGGCCTATTGAAGTGGGGAACGGATAATCTCATGAATAGTAGCCACCACTTCGGGTTCAGATAGCATTTTTTAAAATTTTTGGACTTCCTCCATACAAGGGAGGAAGTCGGAATCAGCATGTACATGAGGAGTGCCCAGAGCAGTCTGTACATAGGCACCCTCGGGGTTGGAGATGGGACAAGAAGTGAGTGGATGTGTGGTCAAATGATTGGGCAATTGGCCCCTCTCCTCACAACGTGGCTCGATCGTGTGACTCCCAAAATCTTTTTGTGTGATTATGTTTTTCTCATTTTTTTGTATATTTAGCGATTGCAATCTCCCATGATCTCCCACAAGGAATCCTGTATCCGCGACGAATGGAGCGTCAATCTCTTGTCTCCTCAAGATAGCCATATCATCATTCATCAAATCAAGACGCTCTATCATTCGGTTCAATATATCACTCATAGAGATCAAGGCAGGTGACTCCAACAAGTCAGACTCGGGTGGATGTGAAAGTGGAGGTGGATAATATACAGGTAGTGGTGGAGGTGGGTAGAAGTTACAGGACTGATACTGTAGCTGAGGCGGGTATGTACAGAAATCAGAAAAAGTAGGAGGAGGATCCTCCTGATAAAAGGGAGGTGGACCGGCTGGAGGGTACGAGGAATCCGTAAAATCCGGATAAAAATCGTTACAGGGATCCATCTCGAAACAAGAGGAAAACGACCGGGAGAGCACGATGGTCAAGGCAAGAGACTGAAGAAGAAGGCGCAAATATGCAGGGATGATCTAGAATATGCACACAAAATAATCACAAGCAAAAATGAATCAATCAAACCCTCAATTCACCTACTCAACTCGATAAAGACCGAAAAATCGGTCCTTTTATCTTGTCTGTTTTAGAGTTAGGTGAGAAGTCAAGAGTTGCACAAACACTTAGGGGCTCAATGGGATTTGGTCACTAATCCTTAGCGTGTGCACGGACAAGTAAAAGCGAAGACAATGAGGGGATTACTCGCCCCAATACAAATTTTTCTTTTGGTGGTTTTTAAGGTCAAGTAATATTAACAGTCCCAATTTTATTGATTATCACTTCTTTTGGATTTTTAATAAAAATGCACGATCTTAACGGGGATTCAATTCCTTTAAGCTCCTAGGTTGGCAAAATCAGAGGGAGAGTCGGAAAAGCAATGCAAGTGGCAAACAATGATGAATGCTAAAGCGTAAATGCTCACCTTTCCTCCAACACTCTACATGCTAGGATGCTCAGTAGAATTGAATCCTAACTATATGCAAATGCAAGCCGAAGAAATCGCCTTAAGTTTCATAAATTGCTATTATCGTGAAGAACCACAAGTCGGTCACCAATCCTCAATCCAAAAAGTTTGGTCTAGACTCACCCCTCCTCTTCTCGACAAATCGAGTTCAGGAGTAGCGCTTGACAGGGTGAGCTCGCGACACGTAGGCTCGAAGATGATGATGCGACTGTTTAAATTTTACTAAGTCCAAACGAGTCTATAGGTACATACAAATATATTAGGTGGTTGGCCTTCATCTATCGCAAGCAATCCTAAAACTAGGGGTTCAATCACACAAAGTAAGGAAAACAAAACCGGAAAAATGACAGTCGAGAAATGCGAAGAAAACCGCGGTGAGCCCCCAAGTGTACAAACACTTGGAAATTGGGCCCGAAGTCTAATGTCCGAGTACCTGTATTATTATAATTTAAATAAATCTCTCTCACACAGAAATAAAATGCAAACTATTCTAACACTCTCTCTCAAGTCTCCCGCTCTCTCCTGCCGGCTTGGCTTAAGAAAAGCCGGCTCCGCTTCCCAAGGTTGCTTCGGATCCCCTAGGCGATCCGCCTCGCTCCGCGGTCCCTCGCAAGAAGACAAGAGAAGATGGTTAGAAAGCTCAACAATATATATATATATATATATATATATATCAAAATCAAGAGAGATGAAATAACAAGCAATAATGTAAACAAACCAACACAATCAAACAAAAGTGAGATCTACTCGTTGTTGCTCCCCGGCAACGGTGCCATTTGATAACTAGGAATTTCCAACGGTCTTGTATTCCACACAAGGCGGGAACACGATGGTTGCTGCGGCGACCGCTGAAAATCCCTAATTAATCAACAATTAACCCACACTATAGATCAAGCAATGAGAAATAAATGCAAAGTTAAAATTTATTTTTAACTCTACATAAATGGTGTATAGAGAAAGTATGCAGAGAGTTCGAACACAGGGAGCAAACAGGATAGATCAAGCAAGTGTGTGTGTGTGAATGTGATGTATTGTCTACACTATGCAAGGTAAATGTTTTTGTGGGTTTTAATTTTATATTTTTTTATCTTCTTTTTAATTTTTTAATTTTGTATTTTGGTTTTCTTTTTACTGATTTTATATTTTCTTTTTATATTTTATACTTTTATATTTTCTTTTTCAATATAGGAATATATATATATACAATGTAAGAGAGAGAAGATCAAGGTATTTGTAAAAATAGGAAAAAATAGTCAAAAATCCTGAAATAAAATCTTTTTTGGCTTTTTTTATAGTTTTCTACTGTTTTTGTGATTTTTGGCAATTTTTCAGAATCGTTTTGGTATTTTTAAATATCAAAATAAGGGAAAACAATGGACTAGGTTGCTGGCCGAAATCAAAGTGAGGATGAAAAACACTAAAAAGTACCCAAAATTCCTCAAATTAATTTTAAAATATAGAAAATAAAATCAGGAAGACACAGCAACTGAGTTTATATTTTTGTGATTTTTCTATGATTTTCTATATTTTTTTGAAGTTTTTAAGTGTTTTTTAATTTTTTAGGTTTTTACTTTGAAATTTTTAGTGGTTTTTAGATTGATAGTAATAGATGCCAAAACAAACAAAATATATTTTTTTTGGAATTTTTCAAAAGGTTTTTATAATTTTTATGGATTTTCTAATATAGACAGTAGCTAAAATGCATGTTTTTGATTTTTAATAAATATGAAAATGCAATAAAAATATAATGCAAAAATGTGGCCTGATTCAGCAAGTAAACAGGAGCTTAAATTAAATTTTGTGGAATTTTTTGAATTAAAATGATGCTCTAAATAAATAGAGACAACACACAAAATATCAAGGCCTAGCAAGGGTATATATGTAATTAAACAGAAATCCAGGGGCCTATATGTAATTTCCACAAAATTTTATAACTGAACAGACAATTTAATGGACCAAAGATAAAATCCAAGACCCGCAAAGGTATCCTTGCAAAAACACCACACGCACATGCGTACGCACACGCACCAGGCAGGGGTATGGATGTAATTTTCAAATCTGCAGGGGCCTTAATGCAAAAACTCCAAAAGTACTATACTGCAATTAAATGTTTTTAAAGTAAACACGAAATATGAAAAGCTCCCGGGTATCCCTACAAAAATACCAAGTCACGTGCGCAGAGCACGTGACCTGGCAGGGGTCAAAATGGGAATAACACAAAATCCGGGGGGTACTTTGCAAAATATATAAAATATAGTGAACTGCCTCTGCAAGATTATGTGTCACTACGTAAATACAAAAGTTTGCGGGTATGAAACAAAATTACCCACACCAGGGACGCATCCAACGGTTCTTTATATTCCACTTAAGCCACGTGGCACCAATCCGTGGCCTCGTACCCCTTCAACGCCAACGGCTATGATTAGAAGATCTCAGCGCAATGGACGGTTGCTGGTGCTCGTAATCCAGCGGCTGCTGCTCGTCGGGAAGATCAGGAGACGATCGGACGGCGTTGGGTTGATCAGGAAGAATTCGTGAAGAACTTGGGCCTGGCGAGATTGGATCGGCCAGAGCTCGATCCTCAGCGCCACCGGGGCCTCTCCAACAGTCGTGGCTGGTACCTGCAGCTTCTCCGCCACTCCCAGGTGGTTCAAATGTGGCCAAAGACCATGGAATGGCCTCGGGCACTCGACGTTACTCCGACGAACCTGGGGGGACGTTCTTGATGATCGACGAGGCTCAGATGCCTCCTTCAAGCCCTGCAAAGACAAGAGAAACGCGACAGAGATGTGCAGCAAGACTTGGCCTTTATTGGAGAAGGAGTGGCGGAGCGAAATGATGAAGGTGGTCACCGGAGCCCAAGTGCTCCGTTGAAGTGTTTGATGGCGAAACCTCGAGTGATTAATCGATGAAACAAACCAGTGAATGCATTTAGCGAAACCTACGACTAACAGCTACTAAACTACAAAAGAAATAAGCGGAAAAACGACCTCGAGGGATGGGGAGCCCAAGGTTTAACCTCACGGCGGTGCAACCGTCGGAGATGGGTTGGAAACACGCCGCCGAGCTAGTGATGCACCTCGACAAGGTTGGGGATCAACCTTCTGTCACAGGGGATCCCGCAGCAAGCCCTCGAAGGTATTGGCTCTGGCCAAAGGCGGTTCGAAAATCAAATGGAAGGTGAAGGTGTGGTTTTGAATGGTGGACGAGGGGGCACGAACAACGAGGCGAGTCGGACGAACGAGGAGGATCTTGGGAGATCTAATAGGTCGGCGTGGATCCTGGTTGTACAGTTAACAAATCTCATGAAGGTACCCTCCTTCCTCGAGCAACGCAGTGGTGGCGAAAAATTCGAGAAAAGGAGGGTCACGGGCGTTCTGACATGCTGCAGGAACAAAGGCCAGGGAGTTGACCAGCGGGTCAACTTTTCCAGCCACCTGGTTGGTCCACGTGGACCAACCAGGAAAATCCGCAGGAAAAACATTTGTAAATTCAATAAAAAATAGAAAATGATTTATTTAATTTTTGATTATTTAATGAAAAATGTTCATTATTTTATAAATTAATTTATGGTTATTTTTATATATTTTTATGAGATATATTTTTACAAGTTGCCTATTATGCCCTTTATAGGTATATTTTATTCTTTTATTTTTATTTTGTGTATTTTGATTTTGTTATTTTTATTTATTATTTTATAAAACTATAAAATAATTTTATACGCATAAATATATTTTTATTTTATTTTATTGATGTGTTTTGTATATTTAACAAAATATAAGTATACTTTATATAGGTATAAGTATAGGTATAGTACCTATGTACTTTATTTACATGTATTTTATTTTGAGTTTTATTTAGGTTTTTATTCTGATTTTAATGTACAAATAAATTATAAATAATATTTACAAAATTATAAAAATATAAAAATACAAAAATAATGAATAAATAATAAATTCGATATTTTAATCTGTACAGGTATACAATGAGGGTCCAAAACTCAACTTTCAAACCGTAACTCCGAAAAATACGAAACCACCTCCATTAAATAGATTATTTTATGATATATACAATTAAATGAGTTTGGTACATTTGGAATTTTCATTTGTGAGATACGGGTCTGGGAAGTTGGGATTCTGGATTCTTATTCAGACCATAACTTTTTATCTGTGTATTATTTTTGAGTGAAATCAATTTTGTATTTTTATTTATTTAATTGTCTACAACTTTCATGTACAAAGTTTCTTTATTTGATGTATAAAAAGTGGAACCAAAAATAGGTCCCAAAATAAATTAAGAATGAATGAGAAGTATAGGTACTTATACTGCATTTTGACCTTATCTCCCCCTACTTTATTCCTTGTCGACTTGTTCATCAAGATGCCTAGGTCTCGGAGTTTTGGGTCAAAAAATATTTACAATATTTTATTATTTTTCTTTTCTTTTATTTATTCTATAATTTTGGCTTTAATTACAATATTTTATACACTATTTACATGTACATGCATGAATGCTAATATGCTCTATTTAATGCTATTTACAAGCATTTACTAGGGTTTTTGATGCCAAAATGATAGAATAAAGATGATGAAATGTGGCTTCATCAGTACCCTATTGATAATAAAATATCATATTTTGCAATTTGTGTTTTTTTGTGTTTTAATTTGATTTTAATTAGTGAAATAATTTATATACAATATACATAATTAATATAATTTTTATGGATTTTTTATAGGTTAGAAAAAGATAAAATAAATTTGACAAAGATAAAAAAATGTACAAAGTATAAAAAGTCATATTTTTGTGTTTTCTCTTGATTTTTTGATTTTTATGGGTTTTAATTCTTTATGCCAAGTCAGTTAATTAATTAAAAATAATTTAGAGAAAGAATTAAGTTAAAATAAATATTATTTACACATAAAATAATAGGCTTCGTTCAAGTTAAGAACAAGGGATATTTATTTATAGGCTTTAAACCCTAATTTAAACACAATTAGTGAACATTAACAAATTGATTTACTGGGTTTAATTAGTGAATATTAAGGAGATTTTTGCTAAGATATCTATATAAAGCAGATGAATCATGGATTTATCAAACCACCCCTTTACTTATCCCCAAGCAAATTTCAATAAGTTAGAAGGTTGAATCCCTAACTGTGTAATCACGAATTTCAAGACTTGTCTCATTAAGAATCCAAGGTTTTAGTGGTCCTAAAATTTTATGCTCAACCAGGATCTAGTCAAAAGGAATCTAACTTCTCTAATTATTAAACTCTCTGTTTATACATATAGCATAAGAGATATGATATTCAGTGTGTACTGCAATCATGAGAGTCGAGTCGAAACATCACTCAAAGTCCAAGCTCGTGAAACTATCCTCAAGACCTAATCCTCGATACTAGGGAATAAATCAATTCTTGCATCCGATTCACCACCTCAGTAGTTTTTCAGGCTTGAAAATCTAGATGGAGGACCCGTTGATGGATGTCTTAGGTTTGTGTTATTTTCTTCTCTCCCACACATTGGAACAAGGATCCTCTTGAGTGTCATATTACTCAACACATGTATTTTTGGCTGTTGATTAGTGCATCCGTCAAAGTTGTTGAGTCATATGTACTTGTTTTCCTGGGAGTACATCGGGGTGTGTCTTCTTTAAGTATCTAACATACTTACACCCATACTTCTATCAATTACAATGCATAGTCCTTTTTGAGATACTAGTCCGACTCAGTTGGCCAGCGCTCACCTTTGTTTGAAGCTCTTTGAGATTGGCTTGTTATTGAGGGCTCTTTTCATTCACGCATTTTTTCTTTTTTGGTAGGCTAGCTCCACTACTTTTACCAAGAGTTGGAGCACACTGATCAATAAATTATTATGTTTCATCACACCCTGTCACATAGGTCAATATCAAAAGATAACATGCGAACTTGTTCACATACTCACTAGGGTTTGCTGACACTCAGGTTTCATGAAGCTTTCATCAACTTTTTCCCATCCCTGAGTATCATAAATCAGGTCTAGACTCAAATCTCAAGTCCCAATCCCTCAGGTAAAATCTCAACTCAGCTCATCATTCATATAGTTGTGCAAGTGATGTGCTGATCATATCCTTAAAGGTTGAGATTAAGCACGCAATATATCTTATCAGTCTTTGATTTATCATAACTATACTTTCTTACTATCTTATGAGAATAACCACTTAATCACAAATCTTCATTAATTCAAATAATCTTTGTCAATAAATCATTCTCTTGTAATTAACCTAACTTGTGTCTATTATTAACCCTTTTTATTTTCTTTATTTTTTCTTATTTTATTTCCTCTTAAAAACTCCCTAAAAATTAGGTTAATTATTGTGGATATTTATTTTGACTTCAAAAAGAAATTAAAAATACAAAAAAACAAACTCCATTAAAAAGTGGTATTTTTATCTATTGAAAATACTTCCAAAAAATATTTCTTTGTATATATGATCATGTTTGACTTTTTTGTTGAGCATGAAACTTGTAGATCTCATCAAGAATACAACTTTCATGTTTTGACTTTTTGCAAATTCTTCTTCCTTTTATTCCTTTCTTATTTTCTATTTTCTTCCTTTTTGTGAATAATATGATTGGGCCACATGGCGCCCTAAGGGTCGCTCACGTCTTCACAGTGCCCTCCGCCCTTCGATCTCCTTCCCAAATGAAATCCAAGCCCTCGTTTCAAGCCTCATTCTTAGACGTTGGATCGATTGATCCAACAGCTCATCTTCATCGTCATCCTCCAGTAACACCTCCCTCATCCCCCTTGCCTTACCACGCTTATTCCCCTTTCTTTTTTAGCACATTACTCTACCACCTATCCACTCGCCAGCTACGCCCCCACGTAACCCTAACTCCCCCGCCCTTTGTGGGACCTTCACTATCACGAATCTCGCCTCCATCTTCTCTAGTCTACCATTGCAAATCACGTCCTCCATTATCGTAACGCGCGGAGACCACGACCTTAAATAGCCATCCTCCGCCCCACTTCTACATCGTACAACAATCCAAGGGTGAAGACCTAGCTATCCTCTATAACCCTGTGACAAGCACAGGTGGATGGAATGGACACGATGGCCCACCACCCGGGTGCGACCCATGGCCGTATTAACCATGTTATGGTTGACCTAGGTGCCGTTAAGCTTGCTGGCATAGCTGGCCCAGCTTGAGCGATGTTTGAAGGGTCCAGTGGAACCTCAACCCAAGCTTTTCCTCTGTCAAACCTTCTTCTCCGGTCAGGTAACCCTCTCTTCCTCATTTTTTTCTTGATTTCTATATTTTCCCCCGCATACACACACACCCTCTCCCACCACCGATCCTCTCTTTACCTCCATTGTTCATGCATCATTCACACCGACCACCTCACCCACCTTCTCCTTCAGCTACAACCCATTACCACCCTAGGCATTCACCTCTGGCGGAGTCGGAGGTGAACCCATTTAGGGTCGATGCCTTCTTCACCTTGTTGCCCTCCGCTCCACCTCACTTCACCCACAACGCATACCTCGTCTATGCTAACAACGACATGCCTTTATTCTATCAATGATCGGAGATTCTGATGCTCCTCTGTTCTGGAAGCTCGCCTCGGTTATGGTGACATCGACTCAACGATCCAAGCCACCCCGATGCTTCTCTACCTCTCTATGATATTCTCCTGCAACTCCAGAACCCTCCCCGACCTTCCGTCTGCCAAAGGGAGCCATGAGGAGGAACTGTGGGCTCTCCAGGGCTCTACTTATGCTAACACGCCAAGGAGGAGCTCGAGAGAGCAGTTGTTGTTGGATCCATTCGGATCCGACGGTCGATAATATAGTCATCCTTGGAGCCAAGCTTGAGCCTCAGTAGGACCAAGGCATCATCAGAATCACTTGGGCCACCCACGTGGCCCAAGCCACCTACACTGGATATGAACCTCGTTCCGAGCCTCCAACCATGCGCTCCGCATGTATATGCTCGAGCGAATTGTAGACAAGACCCAACACTTCTAGAAATTGCAAAATGATCCCACCCAAGCGCATTCATGAACACCTGGAAATTTCGCAAAGAGGTCCAAACACATTTTCAATATTACATAAGTGCCCCTCCTATGGGTTATTATGCAACATTTATCTTTTTATTTCGATGCTTTTTATTACAATTATGCCTTTGCATTATTTCCGTCATAGCTTGAGCATTTGAACTCCAAACTAGATGATTCCAATTTCATTAGATTGAAAATTCTATTCTCTTTCTAATGTCATAGTATACTTCCTGATTTGACATTTAAATTATATGGCTAAATTCGAAAACACACAATGCATCCTGATCCTTTATTTATTTCCTGATTTGCTCAATATTTATTTATTTTAATACAAAAATTATCTTTGAAATTGATATTTATTTGATTGCTCATATATTTGATTTTTAAGAATATTTGTATTTGCTCCTGCATACATTTGTATCATTTCTATCTTGTATAAAACCAAATAAAATTTGCACGTGACTCATTCAATTCTTTTCATATTGTATCACATTTATCTTGCATACAAAGAAATATTTAAAAATATATATGCATCATATATATGCCATTTTATGTGCATGATTACATTGTGTATATGTGCATTTTGTGTTGTGAAGTTGACTGCATATGAAGATATAGATCTATGGTTATAATCACTCAACTTTATTCCTTAATTTTTAATAAATCAATGAGGAGGCTCGTGTCATTATGTTCGATATTGGTAGACTTGACAAGTAAAAATTCTCCACAACATTCGAAAATTGTGATTTTTGCTAAATTTAAATATGTCTCCCATACTACAATTATCGATTATTAAAGAGACGAATTTTCGATTCATCAAATCGTACAGTTGTCAAGGACAAGACTCATCCTTATTTATATATTGGATTTTATCGTATTATTTCTGAGTTGATTATTTTAAAAACTTTAGGTCTTCGCATTGTGTTTGTTTTTGCATTATTTGTTGATTAATTTTCCTTATATTTATCTTACATCTATCTTTTGTGGCAGGGCCCATGGAGATGGAGGATGCTCGATCTAATTGGAGGCATGGAGTTGGGAGCTCTTGCTGCGAGGAGTCGTAGAAGAAACTCATGAGAATTCAAGGAATTTAATTAGCAAACCATCGTTGTCATTTTGTATATATTTGTATGATTGCATTTCCGGTGGTCCTCATTTGAGGGCTCACGTGTGTAAGTTGGACATGAACTTCTGCTTAAGTTGTATGGAGCATGTTTCACCCCAGTCCGGGTGAGGCTCCACGTGAGTATTAAAACCTAGGGTTAGGCACGTGGCTCTCCGAGCTCACCTCATTTTATATATCATGTGCTTGATCCGTAGATAAGACATACAGAATTCACGAGACACATGCAAATCACTTTACTTAGATAAATTAATTAAATTCTTTCCCGCTAATTATAGCATGTTAGGGTGCAATTTCTTAGACTTGCATACATATAGTGTAAAATTTAAATATAGTCTTGCACATGCGTGTAGATTATTGGAGGCACTATAAGTTCTCTCTCAAGCATGCATCATGGTTTTCATGAATGCATCGTTTTTTCTCTATCTTCCCCTAATTTATCACTTCGGATATTAAAGGAAATTGGGAATGGCCGATCAGACGATGAATACTTGACTTGTTCTCACATTAATACAATGATAACCTAAGAATAAAATTAGAACTGTAATGCAAGTTGATTAAATAAAATGGAATAAAAAAACTTGGATTATGAGATAGAAATACCCTCATTGTATGCAGCTTGTGTTTGATTATTGAGAAGTAAGGACATATCTCTAGGATAGTGCCCAAAACCAAGCCTTAAAATCTGCGTAATGGACTTCAATTTTGGGATGATCACTAATAAAATGGTCAAGAAAAATGACCAGCAATTATTGGTATTCACGTTTGAGTTGGTAAAATCATGGGCATAATTGCTTGCTTAGTTGAGCCTGAATGTGTATTTATCCTAACCCCCGTAACCCTAGATACACCCCCATCTCCGCAGATCAAATCATCTCTGTAAATCCACTCTCCCCCTCAAAACTCTAACTAACCTTCGGTTCCCCATCCTTAATTCCATATCCAAATAATTAATCTATTGTTCTACCTAAGTATAGGGAGAACCTTGTATAATCACTAATTATTCACCACGGATCCCTCCATCCTTATTTGCACATCCAGTACTAAGACTATTCACAGCCTAAGTATAGGGGGACCCGAGTCAATTACTTGCTTCCATCTTCTTGTTCTTCTTATACATAGGTTATTTTAACCTAAGTATGGGGGAGCATCCGAGTCAGTTCTGCTATATCACCATGTATTTAACCGAAGATATGGCTTCATATCACTTTTGCTATGAGGGCAGAGCAAAAGTTAGGTATGGGGGTATACCATATATATTGTATATATACTTTAGTCATAGCTCGTATTTTAAAAAATTTAAAACTTTTCGAGGTTAGGGTATAAGTATTTTTGAATCGATTTACGTAAAAAAGCTTGTAAATGCTTTGAAAATTTTTATAATTGTGTGACATTATTTTAATAAATATTTGATGGTGGTTTGAAAAATGAGGGATTTTACTCATTTGAAAATTATTCGAAAAATGTTTTGAAAATATATTATTATGTGACATGGTTTGGAAAATCTTTTCAATATTGAGGGATTAACTTCTTGTTTTGTAATTAGAGTTCACCTTATTCAAAAAAAATCCATAAAAATATGAAAAATCAAAACCTTTTATTAATAAACGATTTTGACCACTAAACTAAAAAATGAGTAGATATTTCTCAGTGAGGGAACTACGGTCTCCCTTAGCATAATGGGTCGTTAAAAGACAATACGAACAACACCGTCTTGAAGTAATACTGGTAGTTGTCTAATGGTCCGTACTTAGACCCATAGTGGCTGGAGATGGATGAAACTATTTATATGAGCTTGGGCTGGCCATTATTTCTCTTAAGATTAAAAAATCATAAAAATTGCAAAATTCAAAAATATTTTTTCACTAACTGTGGAGTTGTTATATTCCTGATACTTTCAATATCACTCAAGGCTTAAGGATTTGAGGACACTCGATTTTTTAGATCTTGAAAGTATGAGTTAACTAGCCCTAGTCTTTAAGGTTTAAGACTTAATAATCCACACTTTCCTAGTTTGATAGATTTGAGCGCTATATTGCACTCTTCATCTCTACCTTCTAAAGAATATGACCAGCACATTACTCTCACAACTACATGAA
Organism: Ottelia alismoides; assembly: GCA_037367405.1. Lineage (NCBI taxonomy): Eukaryota > Viridiplantae > Streptophyta > Magnoliopsida > Alismatales > Hydrocharitaceae > Ottelia > Ottelia alismoides. The sequence continues at coordinate 323,047 of JAZKJV010003959.1, read as the reverse complement.
TGATGAGACAAGATGATGTATCAATTGAGGAATTGAGACTGGTGATTTGAGTTTTGACCCGATTTAATGATGCTCGAGGATGGGATAAGTCAATGAAGGATTCAAGAAACCTGAGCGTCAGCAAAACCCTAGCCAATAAGCTAACAAGTTCACATGCTATCTTTTGATATTGACCTACGTGCCAAGGTGTGATGAAACTAAATAATTATTGATTAGTGTGTGCCAACTCTTGGTAAAAGTAGTGAAACTAAATGACGAGAGATTGTCCCCTTTACCAGCTTGATGTGAAGAAAGCCTTCCACTATGGTCATCTGCAAGAGGAGGTCTACACGCAACAACCACCTGGGTTTGCAGCTGAGGGAGAGTGTCAGAAGGTTTGCAAGCTACAAAAGGCTATCTATGGCCTTAAGTAGAGTCCAAGAGCATGGTTCCAGGAGCTCTTGGACTTGATAGAGCAACATTGGTTTGTGCGATCGATTGCCGATCACTCCTTGTTTGTGCAGAGGGACCAGAAAGGTACTATTACCATTCTTGTTTACGTTGATGACATTATTGTTACATGGGATGACACATGGCATTCAGGGTGCCAAGGAATTCCTAGGTCAGCAGTTTGCGACCAAGGACCTTGGACATTTACGTTACTTCCTTAAACTAGAGTTTACCAGGAACCAACAAGGTCTTGTGATGACCCAGAGGAAGTGCATTACATATCTTCTTTCAGAGACAAGCATGGAAGATTGCAAACCTACCACTACTCCTATTGACCAGAGTATGAAGCTCTATGATGATGACATTGAGGAGGTTGACAAGAGGAGGTAAATTGAGCTTGTTGGCAAGCTACTATATGTGACTATTACCAGGCCCGCCATATCCTTTGCCGTGAGCAAAGTGAGTCAGTTTATGGAGCATCCCAGATATGCACATATGGAAGAAGTCCACTTGATTATGAGATATCTGAAGACACATGGCACAAGACTTCTTTTCAACAGAGGCACATCTCTTTCAGTTACAATATGTGAAGATGCAGATTATGCTAGGTATTCAAAGGATAGAAAGTCTACATCAGGCTTTGTTGTGTTCATATGGAATTCCCTGATTTCATGGAAGATCAAGAAGCATATCGTGGTTGCCAGATCGAGTGTTGAGTCCGAATACATGGCCATGGCGCAGGATAGCATGGAGATGATGTGGGTCAGATATGTTCTTACTGACCTAACTATAGAGTGCCTTTTCCCATGTACCTCCAATGTGACAATTAGTCTGCTCTTTTCATTGCCGAAAACCCAACCTTTCATGAGAGGACGAAGTACATAGAGGTGGATTGTCACTACACTTGTGAAATGATACAGAAGGGTCTTATTGCCACTACGCATGTCAAACCATACACCATACGTTCTTACTAAGGCCCTAGACAGAGGACCTTATCAGAGATGTTGTTCCATGCCGAGCCTGATCTATATCTACGCTCTAGCTTGAGGGTGAGTGTTGAGATATTAGTTATCTTTATTATTGTTTTCTTATTTTTCATTTCTGTTGTCTTCTTCTTGTAGCTTGTGCAGTAGGTTCCTCTCTTATATAAGAGAATCTAGGACCTTTCATTAATGCAATTGATTCTTTTCCTTCTACAAGGATTATTTTGAATATGTACAAGTTAGAATTTTTTTAAGGATTTTTCATGGATTAAGGTTAGTGATATGTATAAAATACAGTCAGTTTCATGTCAATTGGAGTTATCATGAATTAATGAAAAATGGATAAAGTTAGGTGAAAATATGCAGATGCATATGCATGTAGAAATGAATGCTAACTTATGCAAATTAATTATAAGTGCATGAAAATTAATTTTATGATATTAACATATGAATGAATCTAATTTCTCAAGACGAAGCTCTGTTTTCAACAATTGGAGAGTGAATCATAGATTCATCAATGAGGAGGCGCTTGACTTGTACTCCTATGAGCTTGGTGCTGCTCCTCCGGGCTCCTCAGACCTCGAGGAAGGCATGTGAAGATGGCTTGAGCCCTAACAAAACTGGTTGAGGGTCTAGGAAGACTCATCAATAACATGATCCTTGGGACTCCTCCTCGTTGGAGATGGAGAAGCATATCAGAGATAGTTTCTAATCTCCGATTAGTGAAGTATCCAATACCTGCATATGTTAATGCATAACTGAATCTCTAGGGAGTTATTTTGGGGCGATTTAAGGTGGAAAGAAGGGATGTAGGGGGCAAAGGAATGTAAGCCCTAAATGGGTCATCGACCTTGCAGGAGGATCTAATCAAAGTAAGAGGGGGGGGGGGTGGGTGGAGAAGAAGAAAGGGGATTCAGATATTTATGCGAAGGTACTGGATGTCTAGCGATGGTGTTGAGATGATCGAAGTTGAGTGTGTGTGAGTGTGATGAATTAATTGGGAGAAAACAAGAACAATGGAAGGATTGAGAATCACATGAAGGATGGTAAAGGATCGGAGATAAAATTCGTGTCTAGAATAAAGCTCTAGAGCTTCGGGTCGTCTCTTTACGCACTCAACGATGGTGTGAAGCTCATGTAGCGCTTGGCGGAAGGCTGCAACACGGTAGAGATCACTGTGGATCTAGTCGGAGTCTAACTTGATCATCGCTCGGCCTCACTCTTGATCTTTGTCACATAAGTGTAGGATGAGGCTTGGAGGAAACTCACACAAGGGTGGATAGGGATCAACTATCGTCCTTCCCTTGGTTTTGTTCACGGAGAAGTTGGAGGAAGGCATCAGTTTCAACCCATGTTAGGTAGTTGTGATGGTGTGGGAAGCTACACCGAGGTAGTTGGCGAAGGAGAGGAAAGAATGGGCTCTCTATTGGTACTCAATTCAAGCCATGAGACTACGTGGATTGATGGTGGAAAATGGGATAAGTGCTACCAACGAAGGGATGCGTCGCTTAGGAGGCTACCGGTGGGAGGTTGACGATGATCATGGATTGTAGTATCTGATGATCCAAAGACTCTGACTTGGATGTATTTGAATCAACTAGAAGCATCTGATCAAGTGATTAAACGCTCCAGAGTGGAGCGAGCATGATCGATGAAGGACCATCTGATCAAAAGACCAGACAAACAAGAAAGGAGGCTGCATGGATTGAAGAGCCAACAAAATGGTCATTCAAGAGGAGGCCACATGGTCCAATGATAAGTTAAGGAAATGTAAAACATAATGTAAAATGAAAATAAAATAGTAAATGAAGTCAAATAAAAAAGTGCTCTAAATGAAAGTTGCGTATGTTTTTCAAGATCTACAACTTTCATGTACAATCCAAAACCAAAATGCATCATATTTACATAGTATTATTTGTATAAGTATTTTTGTAAATATGAAAATACCAAATTTATTTTATTTATTTTTAATTTTTTAAATAATAATTAATGTTCTATATATTATTTACAAAGTTACATTAATTTTTATGAGATTTTTAATATCAAGAAAGCACATAAAAGAATAAAGGACAATAAACACACATATAGAGAAACTAAAGACTTTACTTATTTACAATAATTAATCTTAATTATCTACAAGATGTCAAATGTTAAGTATAATTAATTATTAAACCAATTGAATATGCTAAAATAGAGGGTTAATTAATCAGAATAATGTGAATCTCTCTAAGACCAAAACGCTGACCACCTACGGAGGGAGAATGGGTTGCTTGATCCAAATTATCCAATATTTCACAATATTTCATGGAAGAGTCAAAGACTTGATGGATTAAGTGGTATATAATGAAGATGTTTCCCCTCTTCATAAAGGAGCACATTCTTCGGATATACTTTAGAAAATTTGCCACATATTCTTTGTATTATTCATTTCTAGAAGACGCCCATGGCGGTGTTGTGACCTTCGAAATGCCCAAATAAGTTAATGATGAGGATGATGGCCTTGTTCGTGAGGAACACATGTCATGTGTCCTTCATTATCTCACAAAATTCCTATCCCTATGAAGATATGGTTAATATTTGAGTTCTGTAGTCAACATGAAGGATAGGGTTAGAAACGCTATCCCTCCATCATCAGTTTTTCCTGCCATAAAAATATAAATAACTATCACTTATCTTACAATTTTATCCAATATAGTTAACTTATATCCATATCTTTTCTTATCCAGTCAAACAAAGAGCATCAAATAACTACCATTTATCTCTCCTTATCCACAAAGCATATCCCTAAAAACAAATAAATGATAGTCTTTTTCCATATATGATTCAATATTTTGCCCCTCTAAAATAATGTACCTCCCGAGTGAACTTAATAGGGCCTTAAATATATTTTACCCTATTATAAGTTTTCCATACAACTCCTTGCAGCTAAGCAAAAGCTTATCAATATCCCATAAGCTCAACTTTATCTCTCTTTGTTCCTATTCTATTTGTTTATTTTGCCTCGAAATAAGAACCCTTGGTATCTTTTTATGATATTATAAACGTAGAAACTAAGTGGAGTCATCCTAAACCAATTAAACTAAGCCACAAATGATCAAACAATTTTATTGCAATTCTATTTTTATTTTATGATTTTTTCACAAATAAGATGGGTATCTCCTTTTGATTTTTCTTCAAAATACTCAATTATTGAAGTTAAATGCAAAATAGCAAAGAGATATATTGGGGAGTTTCTCATATGATATGTGTTTAAGTGTTCTCAATAATTCTAACTAAACAAGAAACAAAATTTAAAAAAAATAAAAACACGTACTAACGGCAACATTTTTTCCAATGAAAAAAACATGCCATGCGAACTTGAAAACAGGGAACACAAAGAGTATCTTTGTGAAGTTTTTATTGGTGGTATTAATTTTTTATGACTTTTCAAATAAAACACAAGTAAATAAGGGATCATTAAATTAAAGAATAGTCACCAAAAAATCATCAAAAATTTCTAATGTGCATTAACAAGCAACTCAACTCCAATAATTTTTTTCAATACGAAATATTGGTCGGAAACCACAAATTTGAAAAGTACTTTCAATTTAAACAAATAACATTCAATTAGCACAAAAGAAATGCCAAAATATAGAGCATTTAACATCACACACCCATGAACAAATATTGAGCTCAAAACAACGTAACGTGTAACGTGTTACCTACACAATTTTTTGAAGCAATATCTGAATATACACATTCACAAAATTTTAATAAATTATATGTACCATGATAAATCCAAAAAAATGCATGGGTAGAGGGGAGAAAGTTGATCACAATGATATTTTTGCATCAACGACATATATGCAAATACTAAAATATTTTAAGCGAATACACATAAATACGTGAAAATAAAGTAAATGATAATCGGAGAACCCCTAATGGTAAAGTGTAGAAGCAGTGTATCCTACTAAAAACGTCCAAGATTCGAATCCCCCAACTCCCCCTAGTACTAAAAAAATGATAATGAGGTTTATTGTTCCATCAAAGTGCAAAAGAGGGGTTTTCTGCCACTTGGCCCTTATCTTGACTGCTAGAGCTCCGACGACGCTTGTTAGTTTCGTGGGATTGAAATACTACTCGATGGAATGAATATAGTAGAATTGAGGCATATTAACATTTTTACAAAATAGACTTGAGCACAATACAATCAACCAAGGAATCAAGTACAATATACATGATGTTACTGTGGAAATTCAACCAGGTGAAAACCACAATCTTAATCTCCTAACTCCGGATTTCTGTTAAACGAGCTAACCAGCTGCTTTACCATAGCATGAGATATTTACGTGGATATCAAATGTTTACAAAGCTTGCTTACTTTGCAACTTCATGTCAAACACCAAAGTCAACACCACAAATCTGATACTGCAGCAAAGTCGAGGGTGGACAAGCTCCGATTATCATATGACTTGCTTGGATAGACCATACTTTGTGAATCCAAGAACAACCTGCAAACTTTTTGATCTAACACCAAAAGTTCCTACAAAGATGGATTATGGAAAGAATATGGAAACAATATATTACAATATTTTTCGCTACAATATCACAAATAATACTCAATGAATAAGCACAGTTATACCCCAACAATCAACAATAGAGATAAATGCAAATAATATCTGAAAATATGCCCAAGAAATTATAGCTCAATAAGCACATGTTGATTACAATATATGAAAAGAAAAATATCACTAGAGTTGTAGTTTGCCAAAAGTGTTTTGAATGATGTCAGAACAACTGGAAGACAGGGGGGTGATTCAATGTTTATTGTTGAAAATTTTATCAAAGAAACTTAGCTTTAGAACTATTCTCTTAGAAATATCAAAGAACTTTAAGATAATCAGAATAAACGAAAATAGCCCTAAAAATTTCTTTCTTCACTTTTAGAGAGATAGAGTGAATTGTATGTCTTCCAACATTGGGATTGGAGTCTCTTTTATAAAGGTCCAATACAATATGATCATTGGAAATAAAATAAGAAAGAAATCAATGGTCGATCATGCAAATTGAGGTGATCGACCATTCAAGTTGGTCGATCATTCTTTCAAGGTGATGATTATCTAAGAGTAGTTGGGGTCTTCTATTCAAAATATGACTAATCAGTGATATAAGGTGGTATATACTTGTTGGTTGAGGAATGAAAACTAATGGTTAATATGTATGATCGGTCAATGTCAAAGGATGGACAATCACATATGGTTGATCTGTGAAGAATGACGGTCGAACATTTGAAAGTTCTTTGACTTGTTTTGATTTGGAAGCTTCTGAAAGTATATCTTGAGATTACAAATTTGCCAAATACGACATTACAACTTTGATTTAACAAGTGAGCTTTGAGCTTTGCAATATGACAATATAGTTTGTAGTTTGTACTTCGTAATTGCTATATATATGTATGTATGTATGTCATCTTTGCTGAATTGTATTACAATCATGTAAACAAGTATACAAACGAGTGTTTGCAATATACGTACGTCATCTTCAAAATAAACTTGGAGTTAAAAAAAGATCTAACAGTCATATGCTTGCAGTGACACATAGTTGAGAAGCTCGTACTGGATTTATACCTCTTCAAGAAATAATGATCTTGTAGCTGTGTTTGTGAGCATTGCTCCACTGTCTAGTGGTGACATGAGGTGTCAATGGAGCTTTCCTCCAGTAGAAAAGCAATGATAGAGGATAGCGGAGAAGCACAACTGTGAAGTTATCTATAGACAAAATGTCAATGGAGTTGTCATGGGAAAAAGGTGACCATGGTGATCATGCAGCTGGAGGTCATTGGGTTGTACCACATTATTCTAGTGGCGAGGGAAAATGGTGGTTCCCAAACAAGCTACATAAGGTAGTGGCTTTGGAGAGTCGCTCAAGCTATGAGCAACACATGTCATCATGCATGGCGTAGGAGGATGTCTTCATCACCTTGGTCCATTGGGATTATTGTTAAGGGAAGGAGCTCCAAGTTCCTTGTCTTGATCCTCTTTAAGCACCTATAAAACCCAAGATACTTTTAATGGCCTACAATCTTCAAGGCCTTCCTCGTGAAGTATTTATAGGCTAAGAATTAGGTAGAATAGCACGCAAGAGTGGGCGTCCTTCCCTCACTTTGATAAAGGGGACAAAAGGTGCATAAGATGTTGACTACATGGTCACTCTGCCATTAGGTTTATTATGGTTCCCCCGGTAGGGAATTAAGCTTTGCTTGGAGGGTTAGTAAGGTGGGTATCCTTTTTGTGAGTATTGAGCATTTGGACGTTTGGGAAGATTGGAATTGTAAATGTGATGCGTTGTTGTAAGTGGTAAAAGCGAGACCCAACATTTATTCCAACTCTGAAATCGAGTAGTTTGGGGGTTCCCTAATCCCAAACATGGGGTAACTTTCAGGTAGCCGATTCACGCTCGAGTAAATCGACTATTAAATGGGAACAAGGGCTTGATTAAATTTCCCATGAGAAGAATTTCGATTAAGCCCTCAAATACTATCATAGGGACTCGAATGATGTTGAAAAATGCTTCCAGAGATGGTCTCTTAGTGATCTCCAAGAATAGAACAAGATATTGTAAGAACAATATGAAGATCCTCTAACTTTAAGCTCAAATGAAAATGTGAAAATGAGGGTCCACGAGCATGACACGTTGAAAAGATTCCCCAAATAAAGGAGGATAACATAAAGTATATCCAAGATTGGAGTAAAGCTAAAATATGATGGTGCTGACTCTTGGATCGTATATTTCTAAAATCAATTCAACTCCTATTCAAATAAGAAAGGGCACTATTGAGATCCATTCAAGATTATTTTTAACGAGTCATCAGATATGAAACAAGGATCACAGTGGAGTTCACAAAATGATTTACTAAATGAGGACTTGAGCATTATACTGGATTGATGTAAAGAAGTCAAACTTGAAAAGTGGAGAATTTCTAACATTTACCCAATATTTATTTACATAAATAAGGGTCATTAATCAAGGACCGAGTTTCTATTAATTGAATTAGGACATAAGCACTGAAATTGGGGATGTGGAAATGAAACAAGAATTAGTTTATATGTATTGGGTAAGGCAAAGAGGTGCTTAAACACCTTGCAAACCTTAGTACTTATACACATGCTATATATAGTTACAACTTATAATAAACATAAAGTAAATAGGTACGAAAAGAGAAAATATGTATAAAGTATTATATATGCATATTTTATAATATTTTAAATACTATTATTGTCACTATTTCAATTAATAACTTGAGATTCTCATGTATATGAATACATGAAAAAGATTTTGCATTGCATTAATTTTTGTTTATTTTATTAACTAATGCAAATTATGTTATTCATGATGTTTTTATATGATTTTATACAATTATTTTTCAACCAAATTCTTGGGTAGAAGTACAGTTTTAGGTAGACATCTTTTGTGTATTTTTGGTAATTTATTAATGAGATTAAGAGGGCTGCCCCGCGCCATTTTCGACGCTTTTTTTATTTTTTTCTTTCGAAAAATATTGCCATGTATATTCATCCCTATATCCCTTCTATATGTCATTTGAATTTCGTCAGAAACAGACTCCTACGGCCTCCATCCAGACAGTCATTTTTTAACGATAGCAGGATTTTTTAAATCGACACCATCTAGATGGAGGCCGTAGGAGTCTCTGTTTCTGACGAAATTCGAATAGCTAATAGGAGGAATATAGGGATGAATATACATGACGATATTTTTCAAAAAAATAATAAAAAATGCTGAAAAAGGCACGGGAGCAACCCCATTTTTCTCTTTATTAATATCCAACTTTTACAGGATTTTGGGTATTAATTCAAGCTTGACATGTATTCAATGAAGAATGTTAATTAAGACGTGCTTGAGTTAATTTTCATAAAGAAAACATGTAACGCTCTTGACTTATGGAGTCATACCCCAACATCAATATGGGTTTGGATCTTCTAGGTAACTTCACTTTTACTTAGAGTAGGTAACATAGAATGGATGGATACCACCTCATCACTTATACATGTGACAATCATCTTATAAAAAGAAATGACTGAAGTGAGTTGGAACATTAATGACAAACCTCTCCCCTCTTAATGTTGGTACTTTTCATAAAGTTTGTATGTTATGTTATATATTTTTAGTATTTAAATATTTTCTATGCACAAAAAATATTCATATCACATCATCAAATCACTTTTCATCTAGGTAATCACTTTTCTATGCATAAAAAATTACAACATCCAATGGATTCATATCATCAATACAATTTTAAATATGAAACAATCAGGTTATTATTATGTACCAATCAAATGTATTTTTCGATGGATGTAGATTCTATATATTTGATGAAGATGGCTACTCATATAATCTGCATTGGTATCATTACGATGGATCTGCAATTTTTTCGATTGAAAACAAATATGGATATCTGTTAATTATGGATGATTATCATATGGTCGATTCCATAAAAAAATACCATGTCCATATTCATATTCTTTAGGAAATTGATACATATTTTTTTTACAAATACGGAGGATCTTTTATGGAAAGAGGTGATATTAATGTACGATACATACATAACATTAATATAAATATATGCCTATTATTGTATGTATTTCCAATTTAAATATTTTTGAAATCATATGTTCGATATATTATTTTTTGCGGATATTGATATATATCGTAATGATAGAAATGCAAATTATATGAGTGACCATCTTCAACTAATGTATAGAAATCTATATGCTACAACATCCATCCATCTGAAAAATCAATTTGACGGGTACATACTAATAACTCTATTGTTTCATTTTATATTTTTTTACCATTAGATTTTGATGATATGAATTCATTGGATGTAATTTTTTGTGTGCAGAGCAAAGACATTACCTAGATAAAAAGTGATTTGATGATGTGATAAGAATAATTTTTTATGCATAGGAAATGTTTAAATACTAGAAATATATAAAGTAACATACAAACTTTATGAAAAGTACCAACATTAAGAGAGGAGAGGTTTGTCATTAATGTTCCAATTAACTCCAATCTTTTCTTTTTGTTAGATGGTTGCCACATGTGTAAGCGATGAGGTGACATTCTTCCCTGTTATGTTACAAACTCTACGTAAAAGTGAAGTTACCTAAAGGATCCAAACCCCCTCGATATAGAGTGCTTTAAAACAAGGGCAGCTCCTCCTTAATTATAACAACTCAGAAACAACTACTGTCAAACATGATTTTATTTTTTCACTTAGTTACTTGATGAAGTCCAAGGTTGATTATAAAGAAGTAGCGCAGATTTTAGTTCTAAATTCGGTCGGTTTAATGTGTTTCCGAATCAATACGTGATTATCAATATCGTGTGCTCAAATAAAATGTTTTTTCGAAGTTTTATACTTCATTATTTCTATATTATGTTATTTAATTTTTATTATTTTAGATGTTGCAATTTTTTATTTTAAATAGAAAATAAAATGGAAGGAGAAAATTTAGATAAATGAGTATATGGGAATTAAATTAATTTTGTAAAAAAAACATTTATTGATGAAATTAAGTCCCAAAAATGCAACTTAGTTTTTCCCCAATAAGGATTTAGAAAACTATTTTTTTTATAATTTTTCAATCAAAACTACATATGATGGAAGATGTACTTTTATTTTTACTTTCAAATTTAAGGATTAAAAGTAACATTTTGAAAACTTAAAATATAATATGAAAATTATGATGAAATTAAACTAGTGTATTTTTTGGAATTTTTGGAATGACTATGAATAAATTAAAAATGCAAAATGAAAAATACCACAATTTAATGTACTCCAATTTTCTCAAAAATCAATCAAGCAATACAATGAATAGCTTATTCTAAGCAAAATGTTCCCTGAATTTTGACAATTTAATATCAAAAGTTTCCTTATATAATAAGCTTAGCAATCTTTTTTTGAAATATAGATGAATTTAAAATGAATAAACGACGACATAATCAATATTTCAAATAAAAAATCATAAATAATCCAATAACCCTAATGTATATATACAATATGTCAAATTAAAGAGAATTAATATTTCTACTATAAGAATTGTATTTTTCTGATCAGTATACAACAAGATATGAATCAATATTTGTAAGGTATACCTGCAATATAAATACAGAATTAAGACTCAAAACTTATCTATAGAAGACTATTTTGTAATTATGCAGAACCGACTACATACTTGTGTGAATAACCAAGAAGACAGGACTCTTTGCTTATTTGAAGGATCTGTAAGGATCTCAGGGCAAAACTCCCAAGTCATGTGCAAAAGAGCACGTGACTGGAGTTTGTGATGAGCTGTTGAGGAGGCTTCTCTAGTTCGATCATGTGGATGATATATGCATACGTGGTTGTTCTTTAAAGCACTAGATTCTAAGGGTCTGTTTGGTTGCTGGGTTAGACTGGGTTGGGTTGGGATGCACTAGTGTACCCCTCCTTCCAACCCTCCCAATCCTCCTCACAATTTACTATTCACTTGGGTAGTCCTGGGGTACTCCAATCCAACCCAACCCAGTCCAACCTAGTAACCAAACAGACCCTAAGGATCAAAGGCGGCAACGGTGGTTTTTTATTGATTCAAATTTTAAGAGCTTCTCGGATCGAATCATTGATGAGTTTCAATGTATCAATGGCTGAGATCATAGCAAGGTGCCATTCCTTTGTTGTCTTCTGCTGGGATCTCCTTCTAAATGTATCGAACCATGGTGGACCTTCCTCTTTAGTGGGTCAATGTGGGTGTCTGCTGCTCCTTGGATCTGCTGCAAGGACAGATGAGGCTCGAGCCTTCTTACTCAACCCATATTGTGAGCATGGATGAAGGGAGAAAGATGGGTGAGGTGACCTTCCTAATGGTAGTGCTGGAAGGAGCGTTTAGCTCCAATCCGATATGAACAGAGGGGAAACGAGTGAAGAGGTAGAATGAAAGTGATTGGGTACGACGATGGCAGCAATTGTCATAATCGAAGTGGTTTGAGAGAAAATTATTAGGGTTTGAAATAAAGAACAGGGGAAGCTTTAATGGAGAAAACAACGCAAAAAAAGGAAATAAAGGAAGATACCTAGAGTTATACGTTGGACTCGCCTGAGAATGGAGTCACGGAGGTGATCCAGTGTCGACGCTTCGATCGCTGCGATGGAGATGGAAAGAAGCTTGATTGTCCTTGGTTTAAGGAACAACAACACGGAGAGAGGAGATCTACCTGTGGATCACATCGAAGTAGAGGCTTGATCACCCATACCAAGGATGTCGAAGATGTTATGCACACTCCTCGCTCTCTCTCTCTCACTGTATTAGATCGAACAGTCAACGGTGATTTTGATTTTGATACAGGAGGATGGGTTGTTTATATAGCAAAAAGAGGTATGATTGGGAAGGTGGCTGTCATCAGTTTGGATTGTAGTTTATTGGATCCGTTGAGACTTGAGAGAGACTGAACATATTTTAGGTTCGACTGGGAAGGAGGCTTTCAGAATCTATGAGCGGTATTGCAGGTGTAGTCGGATTAGGAATAGGGGGGATCTGGTGAGGTTCGGTTCGATGGACTGCGTGATCTGGAGATGAAAACCGAAGAAGGTTGGTGTCTGACTGTGGGTTTGATTTGGTTATAAGTGGTTCTTGGTTGGGAAGAGATTGGGGATTTTTGAGGTGCAAATCAATGGGGATTTGATTACAGAAATGAGAAAAATTTTGGGTGATAGGACTGGGAGGGTGCTGTTCACGGGGCTGGTCAACAGTAAATGGTCCGTGATTGGCTGGGTGTGGTTGAGTGTGGTTTGGTCAACCATGCAGGGCGATGTGGAATGAGGGAGCAATCAAGGAGATCGCACATGGAGGGGTTGATCGGAGATCAAAGAGGAAGAAGTTAAATCACTATATAATAGATAGCCTCAAATGCAAAAATGGTCAACATAACCTTTGTAGATCTTAAAGAGATCCTCGATTTTCATGTTGGGCTCAACGTCAAAATATATCTTCAGTAAAATGTAGGATTTTCTGACTTAAAATACCCAATTTTAGGTGTTGTGAATTTTTGTCATTGATTTTTTTAATTATATCTATGTAATTTTTTTATAAAGTATTAGATACTTAATTATATAGAAATATATTTTTGGATAATTATTTCTTAAGAATAAAGTGCAACATATTAATATGGGAAATATTATACAAATGTTAGTTCATTGTATATGATAAAAAAATATAGTTGCAAGCAAAATAAAATATATAGAATAATAAAAAATACTCAATCTCATTCAAATAAAATAATTAATATATAATTATATAAGAATTAAAAATTATATAATTAAATTGATAATTATCATAATAATAAATTAACTCACTTGCTTGTTTAAACTTTATTTTAATACCAGCAGTTTGGAGAAAAAGACAACTATGTATTATTAACCCATTCTTATGATCCAACTTCAAGCCTTTGATTTCGGTTGCGAGAGAGAATGAGATCGAGAGAGATAGAGAGGGATGGAGATAGGTAAAGGGAAAGGGCTCCCTGTGGCGAGGTGATTCTCGGATGATATTCCCCTCCCGGTGGAGGTAGATATATATAGGGGCGTGAACGTCCCCTCGCCAAGTCCACCCCCACCCCCACGCCCGACGGTTACAATCTTCCCCAAGACTCGACCTCACCGCAACCGCCGAAGGCGATTGTTTGACCACACCGGTCACACACGCGGGCCTTCTAGGATTTCCTCTAACAAACATAGAATATCAGGTGGTCGATTGCCAATCATCCAGAGAGCTAACATAGTCTGCATCAACATAAACACTAAACAGTAATGTGGGTGTGGTCATGGCTTTGTAGAAAAGACCGCATCTATCCTTGTCTTTTCAGGAGACTCCTTCATATAACAAAGTATCAGGAGAACTTCTTGCCAATGATTTCAGCACAGTCTACCTTGTGTTGGATTGTCCTATTGATAACATATGATATGATATACCAACTCCCACCTCCAGGCGACACGAGATTTCTTGAGAACCTCATCAGGAGATGAATTACCCCTAAATATTTATTATAAAATATACTTGTAATTTTACAAAATATAATAAAAATACTTTAAAATTAACGTTTAATGTAAAAGTTGAAAATTTTAAAAAAACTATACACAAGTATTTATTGAACAAAATACGTCATCTTTTGTAACAATAAATGTTATTTTTACCCGACAAAAGAAAGCCAACGAACTGAAGCATCCTATAAGGTCATTAAAAATTTACATAAGAGAAAAACATATTTAATAGAAAATAAAAGATTTAATCATGTGTTGCAATAGCTGTCGTATTAAACGATTTGCCAATCGGATACAAGCCCTCCATTTCATCCTAGTGCTACAGAGCATAGTATAGAATGCCGTGAAATATCATCAATATATCAAAGTTATATAAATATTGCATATTGACCCATATCGATACTACTATTATTATCCCTGATATCGACTGATATCTCGCAAGGTATCTTTGACATATTTGGATATATAACTTGTTCATTATAAATAGCAAATTGTTTCTAACTTGTTCAATATAAATAGCAAACTATGCGTCAGATTGAAGGCTTCTTTATTGCTATTGAATCAATTTGCAACAAATGTATGAGTAGAACTAACGTACACAGTTGCATTCAAGTTCAAAATCCATAGTTACACATCAAGTACAAAAATTCACCATATCCATGGGTATTGTGGATACATATACGAAGATGTACATGACCATGATGAATCAAAACTAAATCCCCGTACATGAATTTATACAAAGTTCACTAAACTAATACAACTCTACTTGAAAATTTCTCAAGTCTTTCTTTAGTGGAGTTAACACAAAGATTCCAATATGCAAGCAAAATAAAATATATAGAATAATAAAAAATACTCAATCTCATTCAAATAAAATAATTAATATATAATTATATAAGAATTAAAAATTATATAATTAAATTGATAATTACCATAATTATAAATTAACTCACTTGCTTGTTCAAACTTTATTTTAATACCAAACAAAGAATGTTAACTAGTTCTACAACTTAATTGACATTCATAATCTGCCAACGTTTGCACGTATCAGCAACCCACAACTAAGAGTGCAAAGAGCATCAGTAGATATTACGAGTATGCCAAATTATTTATTAGTAAAGTGTGTGATCGAAAAACTTAAATCTTAAATAAAAAAGTAACTTTAGATGGAAATTAGCAAAAGAATTAAACAACATAATTTCCTCGTCATTTTTTAAGAAATAATATGCCAAAGAGATTAAAATATAAAATAATTGCAATCTAGAAAAAAACTACCTCTAAATTTGCCGATTATATGTACAAGCAGTATAAAGTTACTATCATTGTCAATTTATTTTTTTAAAGAAAAAGGGGTGCATGCCAATGAAGCATGTACACAAAAACTTCATTAATTCACAAATTTAAGTATTGAATTACGACCAAGAGTCTTTTGGAATTGTAGCATGTTCAACGCACATTCTCTACATAGAACCTCTCACAACGAAAAGGCACCCATTTCTAGCCGGCCAAATCACCTATACCATAGCAAATGCATGGACTCTTTCCACCACCAAAAAATAAGTGCCCAAAAAGATGGCATTCCCATAGACCACATCATTAATTGAGGATGTCCCCCCAACAATTTCTCCAGCTAGCACATGTGAAAAAAGGATAATCAATAGCATCCACTCCTTCGGCACAATGATAACAAGAGTTGTCTGACTTGAAAAATCTTAGCCCCCAGTCCGCTTTCGACCTTGCTTCTGCAACTATAAGAAAATATTGACTCGCAAAAGAACCCTCCACTCCAAGTCCATTTACAAGCTACAGTGACGATCCCATGGGCCAAAAACCATCAATGCATATAGCATTTTGTAACTTCATCGAGAAACTCCCATCCGTCCAAGTTTAACAATCACCTCTGCTTGACAAGCTCAGACACCATCATAAACTCTTGCACCCTCTTATCAAAAGGTTGGAGAGAAAAGGGGAGGAACAACACCATTTTCCCAAGCATCTCCTGCGAAGACATTTGACACTCAAACAAGGGAACCTATAGACCAATTTTCCTGCCAAAAACTAAAATCATGCTTTTAAAATATAATAAACTCAGGGAATCCTTGGAGAGACCAAGCATCCTTTGAAACAAGTGAGGCACTAGCTAATTGGCCACTTCTACGTCTGACGCTCTGTTTCAGTTTATAGCTCCCAATATCACCAACTAAGAAAAGTTGCTCCGACTTGGTCTGGAGTCAAGGCTCTGACTTGGCAACCAATTCGTCCATCTGTGAAAGAAGTTTACTATTAGTTGCATCGACTTTCTTTCTTCGGACCATGATCTTGTTCCCACCCTTCCTCCTGTCATCTCCTAACGAAGGATTCCTCCCACACCAAAGAAGTGACGTCTACCTACCACCCTTTTCCACCCCCTCGAGGCATATAGTATTTAGTAAACCTTCTTTATCGAGAAACTATCATCAGTCCAAGTCCAACAATCACCTCCGCTTGACAAGCTCAGGCACCATCATAAACTCTTGCACCCTCTTATCAAAAGATCCGAGCGAAAAGGGAGGACCATACACCATTTTCCCAAGCATCTTCTACAAGACATTCGACACAAACAAACAAGGGAGCCTATCACACAAGGCCACACCCTTGGACCAATTTTACTGCCAAAAACTAAAATCACATTTATCACCAAAAAGGATGCAAAAAAGACATCTCCAAGAACACTTAGTTGATCCTCTTTCAAAAAGTATACGGCGACCAACCCAAGCTATGTAGGTAAACTAGATGTGACCTCATATATATTATAACCAACTTGTGCAATAAATCTGAACCATCACCCAAAAAGTGCAAGACCCACTTGGATAGCAATGATGTGTTCATTTCTTCAGACCAAGTACCTCCAAACAACATCCTCGGAGCTATGTGTGACCACTTTCTATCTAGTGCACAACATACACCAAATATCTCCATCACGGTTGACCAGGATAACTCGTTCTTAAACTACTGAAGACAATCTCTCATCCAGAAAGCGAGAAGAGAGAAAGAAAATCAAGACAACTAGGAGCATCTCTTTGAGAAGAAGGAATAGTAAAAAGAAACTAAGCCACTATCATAAACTCTTACACCCTCTGATCATAAAAGGTCACAGCAAAAAGAAAAGAACCAAACACCACTTACAGAAGCATCTCCCGCAGAGATTCCAGTCAGCATTCAACATTGACAAAGGAACAAATCTCACAATGCCACACATCCTTGGTCCAATTCCAATCATTCTGTCAAAAAATTAAGCCACAACTATCTTCCAAAACAAGATGCAAAATGAAAAAAGTAAGGTCTTCGACAAGATTGTGCAAATTCTTTTCCAGAAAGCAGGGTATCCCAAGTCACACTTGCAAATTAGATGCCACATCTGCATGTTTCCTGGGTACTCACACCCTTACACAATCTACCCAAAACGTGTCACCACCTTCCAGCATACTAGATGTAGACTCGACATCCCCCTCAAGCTGATTTTTTCTTCCATGATTTAAGACAACCTCTCACCATGGCCCAAAGCAAGCAAGATGAAACGAATAAAATCTAAATAGTTGAGAATATCTCTTTGAGAAGCACGAAGCAACCAGCTCTTGACAAATACGAGACCCTCCACAATCCACAAGCTTCTTCCTCAACTTCTCCACCAACACCCAATCAGACAGTCACATATGACCCTAAGCAGGACCCACTTAACATGCAATACTTTGTCCGTTTCTTTTAAACTACGCACTTCGAAACAATAATCCTCAAAGGTACATATAACCACCACCTTCTGGCACGCATGTGACATGGCAAGAGGTAAACCCGACAACTCCCTCAAGACTAACTAAATTGAGTTTTTCTTTTATGAGAAGATTGCCTATCATCCGCCTAAGCAAGAAGAATCGAATAAAATCAAGCCCTCACAAAGTGTATAAAAGGGCCTCGCAGGCCACTTAACTCCTCCGGCTACATGTTAAAAAGGACAAAAATGGACTTATCCAGGAAGAGGATTTTTTTCAATTGCAAATAAGGGCATCAAATGAATTTTTACTTTGATTATGGACGATTTGACTAGTCACATTCATGATATATTTTGGTGTATGTTGTTCACCATTGATATTGTGTTGATTGATAAGATAAGAAATGAAGTAAATGAGTAGTTGGAGGTTTGGAGACATGCCTTAGAGACTAAGAACCCGTTCGGATAGGGGGTTAACCCCGCTTCGAGGGGTTTTCCCCAAAACCCATATTTCTCTCTCTTATGGGGCCCATTCTCTCTCTCTCTTATTTAATATATTAAATAATTTCTTTCTCTTTCAACCCTTCTAACATAAAAATACATACTATACCACCTTATCATCTAAAAATTATAAATACTCAACTTCTACTCACTATTCCAAACTTCAATACTATCACATCACAACAACTATTCACTTTTTCAAATTTCAATATAACCACGTCACAACAACTATTTACTTTTCCAAACTTCAATACAATCAAAACACAACACCTATTCACTTTAGCAAACTTCAATACAATCACATCATAACAAACCCTCTCAACCCTAAACCTTCTGTCCAAACACCAAACTATAAAAACATATTATCATCCCTTAGGTTACTCCAGAATAGCCTTCTATCCAAACGCATCATGAAGGAACTCATATAAGTAGGGCTAAAACTGAATATATGAAGTGCACATTTGATGGAAACGATGATAAAGGACTCGAGGTGAATATTATATAGGATAACAATCAGAAGAAAGATCCCTTTAAATACTTGAGATCTATTTTGCAACAAGATAAGAAAATTAATAAAGTTGTTACTCATAGAATAAATGCATGTTGGGTAAAGTGGAGAGGAATCTCTATTGTTTATTGTGATAAGAAAAAAACCTTTGAAAGTCAAACAAAAATATTACAAAGCAGCAGTGAGACTTGCTATACTATATAGATCAGAATATTGGCATGTGAACTATAGACATATGCAGAGAATGACAGGAACAAAAATGAAAATGAAAAGGTGGATGTGTGATTATATACACAAAGATCGAATTTGAAATGATGCAATCAAAAGGGAAGTTGGTGCAGCTCTGATAGAGGATAAGATGAGAGAAATCCATTTAAGATGATTTGACCAAATAAGGTCGGTTCATGCTCCGATGATAAGATGCAATATTTGAGATGTTGAGCCAGTTAAGAGAGGGCGACGAAGATCCAAGAAGTGTTGAAATGAAACTATCCGAAGGAATCTTAGTTATTTGGATGTAAACCCAAGAATGACCCAAAATATATCTGAATGGAGGCAAAAAAATCGTGTAACCAACCCTACGCAATTATGAGAAAAGGCTCTATTTTTACTGTTGCACAGGGTGTCAAGCAAGCCCAACTACACAACGTGCTCATGTGTCGAGCTTGGACCAAGAAATTTCATGAATGGCCTGACTCGACCTTTCCCACACTTTGGCCCGCCCATCAACTGGGTCGATCGTGGTCATGTGACAGAAAAGCCCTGTCTGACATGACCCGACCTGTAAATACAAAATGTACTTAAAATTACATATTACAAACATTTAACATAATATACTTCAAGTTTTTGGTTTATATTATCAATGCTACATCCTATTTCGCACTTTACATGCAAAGTAACACATTATGATTACTTATATTTAGGAAGTTTAGATGATGCTCAAAAATTTTATTTATCTCTATACATTAGATAAAAAATTAAGAAAAATACTTTACATTCGACACATAGGAATGCCGAACCTGGACCCCGAACAAGGGGGTTTTGGAATCCTGAGCCATTCAGCCTAGCCCAACCTGCACATTGGCCAAGTGTAGTTGACACCATTATGCAATAGAAAAAAACCACCCTCCTACCGGGTTACTATCACCAAGCATGAACATGTAGTAACCCGCCTTTTCATCCGAGCAATTCGTTCATCCAAGGAAATCACAACTAGAGGGATGCTCAACTAAATCCTATGCAATTGAAAAAAATACACCTTCCAAAACATTCCCTTAATCTTTATCCTTTCTTAATATCAAATACGAACATTATTCACCGAAAGACGACCCAAAATAGAAGCAAATCGAGAAGTGAAGAGAACGGACCCCAAAACATTGGGTAAATGCTGGCTAAAACGTTTGCCAAGATAAAATAGAAAGCATTCAACCATGCGATATGAAGAAATTAAAATTTTTTTATTGGGGATGATAAAGGCAACTTGGTCAAGGACGATTTGCTAGTGGATGACTTGAATTCCCTACACCGATGGATGTGCGAGGGACAGATAGATTGGAAGAAAAAGAGAGTGGAGATGGGAAAGTTGCCTCTTAGAAGAAAACCTTCATTTACGTTGAAGGCAAAAGCAACAAAAGGTTTACATCCTGTCCACCTTGGTGATTCTATTCTCTCCAAAAGTCTACTTTTTATGGATGGATGGTGAAGAGTAATTGAGTTTGCAAAATCTGTTGCATAAAGCTTGCAAAAGCCTTTAGCTATAAGTTTAGCCGATAAACTTTATAATCCAAGAATTGAGATGGAGTTTAGATGAGTCATGCAAGAAACATTTACCTAAACCTTCTTGATGTGAAACATATTTTGATTAGATATTTTGATAAGGACTTTGTAAAAGTAGATGCATTTGGCGATTTCAAGTATTTAAGGGAATGAATTTCTATAATTAGATGATCCCGTATTTCAGGCCAACATGATTCTACGCATGCCAGAATTTGGGTTAGCTTGCCTACCTTAAATGTGGATCTTTGCAATCTTGGCGAGATTAACAGGAGGGTGTCTCCTAGACGTCACACCCTCTTCATCCAAAAAAATCCTGGCAAGTTAAATATATAGCACAAACGACTGAGAGATATATGTACGTAAATAAAAATGAGAGGGACTTTTCACAGCCAAGCAACGTGAGGATCTATGCAGAGATTAACACCCTAAAGCCCAGGATTCCTCATGTGATCACACGAAACAGCAATCAATTGTTCAAAGCAAGAGATGATCTACAAAAAGATACGTAAATTTGTCAGCATTATTGTGCGATTGGATATATAGTAGACTGCTTTGTTGGCACAAGGAAAGATAAAAATGTGTAGAAGAAGAAGAAGAAGACAAATATAAATCAAATTTGGGTTGTGTGCACAAGGAGACGGATATAGAGGAGAAAAGAGCAACTAGCTATTTTAGTTGCTCGTTGTAACTTGCAGAAACTGCAATAGCAAAGTTTTGTTTTCGTAGTATTGAGTCAATATGGATATTCGTCATAGACAACAAACATCTGTGGATTGGCAGAAGCAACTGGATACACAACCACTGGAGTCTGTACATGGATCATAACCACTCTCAAGTGGTGGCAAAGGAGAGCTACAGCCAAAGAGTGGAGAATTCCATGGAAGGTATACCAAATGAGAAGGAAAAACTTTTAACACGGGGGTCTAGTTTTCAAGGATTTGTTGTTTTAAGTATCTAAAAGGAGGGCGTCCGCTCCAGAAGCAGATGGGGATGCAACATTCTGTTGGGAATGATCAGAAGCTGAAGGAGCCCTTGAAGGATCAAGGGGTCATTTTGCAATGGTACTCAAGGTCTACTGGTGGACAGCAGCAACCCAAGAAATGCCACAAATCTAATAGCTTTCGACGCTCAAACTTGGTGGGAGCAGCATCTACAAGGGTGAAAATAATCCTAAAGGGAGTCCGTTCCGATAGTAAAGGATTGCAATGTAGAATATCACATTGATCAAGAAACTTCAATGGAACACAACAATAGCAACAGCCAACCAGTGGCCGTTGCCCCCCAACAAAAGCCGTAATTGCGCATCAATTCTCACTCTGAGCAGGAGCAGCCAGGGAACTAGAGAAGCAATCAGAAACATTTTTTGACTTGAATTTGGCTTCGTAGTAGGCTGAAACACACAATATATGGAAGGCTTTTGAGAAAAGGTGGGGTTGATTTAGACCCTGCATAAAAATATAAAGAATTCATAAAGGACTTGATTGAAGAAGGAATGGAAAAATGAAGCATAAATGAGTCGCTTGGGATGATTTCTAAGCAAAGAATGTTGATATTCCAATCAGTGCATTCATGACGTTGCACAAAGCATGCCTAATGAACATGAAAAATGTATAATGAAGCCATGTTTATTATATATCTTGTTAAATGAAGATCTGAATTTGGCGAATGATCAGCATGAGGAAGAGCCGAAGAGGAAGATTGGGAAGAGGGAATGAACATGTTGGGAGGGATCAAAGAGGGGCCTAACAGAGCACCCCCCTACTTACTCATGCTCTCCTATTTTAGGAGCACAAGTGGATAAGTTCTTTGCAAGGTGTCAAAATAATTTAAACTTCTGTTGATACGAGATTATCATTATAGAGAAGTGAACAAGGCATTGCCAGAGAAGACATAATAATGAAGGGAAGGTTTCTCTATGGTCAAGAAGAACAAAGGCAAAAAAATCTGAGTTTGAATTGGAACAAAGAGGAAACATCATATTCCAGTAAAAATTTGGGAAATTTGGGAAGGAGAGATCCGTGTCATGCTTCTTTGATTCAAATGAAATTAGATCTTAAAAATTTCTTTGCACCGATGACGAAGAAATGCAACCTAAAAACAAGATCCACAAGCTCGTTTTATGAGGACTGCTTTTTATAGGTTGATGGAGAGTGGAAGCTGTGAAGTACTTTGAAGATCTTTGCCATTGGCTCTCCGATTTTCATACAATTTTCCTTCCCTTCAAGGCCTCATGATCATAATTATACACAGTTTTTCATTTTTGCATCAACGACATGTTTCCCAATTCTAGATGTAAAAGATAAGTGTCAGCATTCATGTACACATACGTTGGTAATATTTAAAACATCTGATTCTTATTTTATCATTGTAACCCTCACTAACTTGTGTATTTTTACCTTTCGAGCTCTCTAGGGTTTTGTCCAATATAAGGACCCCTTAACCTCTAGAATAAAGTACGCTCTGTCAATCTCTTATCGCTCTCACCTTGGTATCAGAGCAGCGGTCCTCGACAGGTGTTTTGAGCTAATTCCCTCCCCACCCCACCAGCCAGCCCCGCATTGTGCCGCCTTGTGTGGCCTCTCCCCGCACGCAAGGGCCCCCTCCCCGAGTGCTTCCTCCCTAACGCGTGAAGCCTTGCACCTCGTGCAGTCTCTCCCCACACGTGAAGCCCTGTTGCCCGCACCTCTCCAACCTTGTGATTCTTCCTGCACGCGAGGCTCTCCCTCGATCGCGTGTGAGCCCCCCGCCTAGCAGGCCATGTCGTTGCTCCTGTCTGCACAGTACTGCCACCCTAACAGCCTCCCGCCTGCCGCAAGCCCTGTCGCCCTAGCGACCTAGTGGCCATGTCGCCCTAGCAGCATTTTACCGCACTTGACTGTGCAATCCTTGCCGCCCTAGCAACCTCCCGCCTTCTGCAGGCCCTGCCGTCCTAGCGACCTCCCGTGTCCGTGCATCCCCAACTGTTTTCTAACGCTCCTGTGTACCGCTCTTTCTACTTCTGCCGCACCATATCAATCGTGTGCTCTTTCTCCTCATGTCAGACTATTGAATCGATGTCTTGCTAGGTCTACATGACACGTGAGACTATAAGGACTATCTAGGTCTTTTTTTCTTGACCTTTGCGGCCACCATGGCATCTACAGAACCCAAGGCCATGTACCCTACTCCTTCTATGATGAGAGAGGGCACTTCTATCAAACTGAGGGCTCCAAGAACTATGTTTTATGGTCTAGATCCTTCAAAGTGTTTATCGGTGGTCAGCAAAAGATATATGTTCTTACCAAAGATCCACCCAAGGAAACAGAAAAAGACTACAAAACCTGTTACGCCGACAAATGTCAGGTGGTTACTTGGTTGACCAACAATGTCGAGTCGAATGTAGCCTCCAACCTTCTTTACAAGGAAAATGCAAAAGCGATGTAGGAGAGCCTTAAGAATACCTACTCTCAAAAGATAACCAAATCCAGACTCTCAGATAGGCTTGGCTATTGAGTCACAGCTCGATGAGCCAGGCTCGAGCTCAACTCGATAAGGGTTCGTGAGACTGGCTCATTAGGCTATTGAGCCGAGCCCGAGCCAAATTTTAGAGCTTGATAGCTTAACGAGCGGAGCCCGAACCACGCCTCGCTCGACTTGATAACACAATAAAGGACTCAATAAGGAATATATACATATAATATTTATATTTATATATAATACAAATAAAATAAAAGTAACCTTTTGCAATTTTTCCTTCACTAACTTTGCCCCTCCCACGAGTCAGGAGTCACGTCCCAATTCTCAAAAGCCCATTCTCGCCCACACATTAGAAAATTATTAATTTTTTCTTTTTATAAGCAAATAGAATGTTACAATACATAGTATAATTAAGCTTTTGTATACAACTTGGACAGTGATCTATTGATAAGGAACACAGTCCTCATAAAGTAGGTCGTAAGTTCGAATCTGTACAAAACACTTTTCCACCAAAAAGTACTCATTTTCCTTAACGAGCTTAACTTGGGCTTGATTCCAGACCAGACTCGATAAGGAGCTCGGGCTCAATAAAGGGCTCGGGCTCATCGAGCCCGAGCTCGAGCCCGAGCCAACTCGGATGGGCTCGAACGAGCCCGAGCTCGAGCCCGAGCCCGATAGGGGTTATCGAGCCCAAGCCTGAGCCAGGGACTGGCTTGACTCGTTGGGCTCGATAGCCAGACCCACTCTCAGACATCTACACAAGGATTTGGTCGACAAATCAGGGTGATACATCTTTAGTCGAGTACTATAGGATTCTCACAGGCCTGCTTGAGGAGCTCCTTATTTTTCAGCTCACTTGTTGTGATAAACAGATTGGTGAATGAGCAGAATGGCAAGTATATCGCTTTCTATCAGGACTTCAATCATGATACAAGCCTGTAAAAGACCCATTTCAGACAGTTGTTGCACTACCTACTCTTGAGACCATATATGGTCGACTGCAGGAACTTGAATCTCCCTATAGTCAGTTATCTATAGAGACTACTGCCAATATTGCTAGAGGACGGCCTAACTACCAGGGAGGACACGGTCGTGACTTTGGTCGTGGTCGTGGATTGGAGGTTGGACGTGGACGTGACTTCGGACATGGACGCGGACGAGATCCTGCCACCGTTTGCTATCCGGCATGCACTCACTACGAATGTTGGAATCATCCCTCTGAATGATGTTGGGCAAAGTTTAACATACCTACTAATGCTAGTAGTGCCTATGAGACTACCACATACGAGGATTCATATTATATTGCAGAAACCTTGTCAGATTAGCCGTATGATAATAGCCAGACATCCTTCACTACGTATGACTATGCTCGTCTATGTCAACGTTACAGAATTCTGTCACGTTTGAGTATGCTCGTTTACGGCAGGTCATCCACGTCAGATGTTACAAAATTCTATCAGTGACACTAGTATCTCTACTCCGACTACGAATCTAGCCACTACTTCTTGTACTCTTGCCAATATTGTCTCTGCATATAGCCTGCATGGATCATTGATTCTGGTACATCTACTCATCTAACGAGAGAAGGTAGTCTTCTCACCTCTACACACTCTTCCTCTATTGTGAGGATTGTTCGGGTTGCTAATGGAGCACATTTCCCTATCACTATTGTGGGGACGAGTTCTCCTCCAATCTCAGCCTCACTGACATGCATTGTGCTCTTGATTTTCTGCTTAGTCTCTTATATGTTCACAAGTTATGCCAGGAACCTAAATATCGTGTGATATTCGACGAATTCTTTTATTATTTTCAAGACATCCGAACGAAATAGATTTTTGGTAGGAGACATGAGAAGAACGACCTATATTATCTTGATATCCCATCTAATTCTACTTTTGCTGGTTGCGCATCTATATCTATTGATCCTATTCTTTGGCATACTACACTCAAGCCCTTTAAGTGCGAAGCGTGTCAATTCGGGAAACAACATCGAGCATCCTTCCATGCTCGTTCAGAGCCTCACCGCAAAGTTCCTTTTTCATTAGCACATTGTGATATTTGGGGACCTTGTTCGATCCATACTCTGAGTGGACATAAGTACTTCGTTGTCTTTGTCGATGACTATAGTCGTTCATTATGGGTCTATCTGTTAAAAGAACGATCAGAAATTAACAATATTATAAAGAATTTCTTTCATTATTTCAAGAATAATTTTTCCTCCGGTATTTAGATTTTTCGATCACACACTGGAATTTACTCAACATGATCTAACCACTTTCTTTGCATCCCAAGGCACCATTCATCAAACATCATGTCCTTACCCTTCACAACAAAATGGGGCACAAAAAGAAAACACAAACACCTGCTAAATATTGCACGATCCCTCCTTGCCCAGATGAAAGTTCCCAAAACCTATTGAGGGGATGCTATATTGATATTGTCCATCTTATCAACAAGGTTAAATCTATATTCCTAAATGGATCCACCCTATTCTCACTACTCTACCCAAGTGAGTTGCCTTTTCCACTACCCTTATAAATTTTACGATGTATTGCATTTGTTCATAACTTTCATCCTACTGAGAAACTCTCCCCTCGTGCAATAAAATGTGTTTTTCTTGATCATTCTCTTACTCAAAAAGGTACAGGTGCTACGATCCAACCAAACAACGCTATTATATATATATATGCAGATGTAAACTTTTTTGATCGTACAAGTTTCTGCACACAACATGTTACCAATATTCCTCTTGATCTTCCACCTCCACCCATTGTCTTTAAGCAAAATCAAAAATCCGATCTACCAGTTGTTTCCTTACCTATGCATTTATTGCAGGATGATATGCCTACTTCAAGTTTCCCCTCCACTGTTGTTCAAGATGATCCTGAGGAGCTTCCCATTGCTCTACGCAGAAGTAAGAGGCAGTGTACACTTCATCATATGTCTCATTTCACTTCTACTGCTAGTTTATCAACACCTAACAGATAATATGTAGATGCTCTCACGACCATTTCTATTCCGAGAGACAATTACAATGCTTTGCAGGATTCTGGTTGACGTCATGCCATGAATGAAGAGATGGAGGCTCTTACCTCAAGAGGGACATGGGATCTAGTTCAATGTTCTAAAGGGACTAGACATGTGGCACGCAGATTGGTCTTCACGACCAAACAAACACCCGACGGCTCAATTGAAAGATTAAAAGATCACCTTGTGGATAAAGGCTTTACGCAAACATATGGCGTGGATTACTTTGAGACATTCTCACCAGTTGCACAAATGGACTCTATCAGAACTATCTTTTCTGTAGCCACTAACAAAGCATAGCCTATCTTCCAACTAGATGTGAAAAATACCTTTCTATATGGAGATCTAGATGAAGACGTCTACATAATGCAACCTCCGGGGTATGAAGTCGATGGGGAGTATGTATGTCAACTTCGTAAGGCAATATATGGCCTGAAACAAAGCCTAAGGTCATGGTTTGACAGACTCACTACAGAAATCAACACTCAGCTTTCAGGGAACAACCTCTGACTATTCTGCATTTGTCAGAAAATGAACAAGCGGTGCCGGTATACTAGTTGTCTATATAGATGATATAGTTGTCACGGGTGATGATAATAAAGGGATTCTAGAGTCTGAGACTTTTTTCCAAAAAGTGGTTGTCACTAAGGACCTTGTTCCATTACGTCGTTTCTTGAGCATGGAAGTACTACACGCTACAGAAAGTCATCTCTCTTAGAGAAAATACTGCATGGACATCCTTATTGAAGCTAGGTTACTTGGATGCATGCCTTTGGGTATTCCGGCAGACCCGAAGAAACACTCCACATACTCCGGTCCTATCTACAAAGATGTTACTCGTTGGCAAACTTCTCTACCTCACTGTTACCAAACCAGAGATCTCTTATGCAATAAGCATAGCTAGCCAACACATGGAGCAATCTTGTTACAGTCACTAGCAGGACATTCTTCAGATACTACGATACTTGAAGGAATCTCCGGGGTGTGGTCTCTTTTACAGGGCAAACGGATACACTGACGTTATTGCATATGCTGATGATGATTATACAAGTTCATCAAAGGATTGACGCTCCACCACAGGATATGCTATGATGGTTGGAGGAAATCTTGTCACTTGGAGAAGTAAGAAACAGACTGTTGTATCCAGGTCTAGTGCAGAAGCAGATACAAGGCAATGCCTCAAGCAACTTGTGAGATCACGTGGCTATTAACTTTTCTACAAGAACTTTGCATTGCGATCACCACACCTATACCACTACATTGTGACAACACATCTGCTACTTACATTGCCATGAATGTTGTATTCCATGAAAGAACCAAGTACATAGAAATTAACTACCATTTGTTCGGGACTCCTCACATTATCAGTGATCTTTAGCTTGCAGATGTTTTCACTAAGGCCTTACCCAAGAAGCATCTTCTATGGATAATTTTCAAGTTGGGCATGATCGATAAAAATGCTCCAACTTGAGTGGGAGTGTAAGTAATATCTAAACATGTGGTTCTTATTTTATCATAGTAACCCCCACTAAGGGCACTTATGTATTTTTCCCTTTCGCGCTCTCTAATATGGACCCTAGACCTCTAGAATAAAGTACGCTCTTTCATTCTCTCATCGCTCTCAAGAGGAATCAATGTAAGCAGTTACCCGAGTCATACTATGTCATGCTTATGAGAATAACAAAGGCATTCAACCAAAAAGGTAAAACAATATATGTGAAAACTAAATAAATTGTGACCAACTTTGATTAGAGTGAAGTCGGATGATTAATACAATAAATCAAGTATTATGGCTATAGACTAGAGGTCAAACAAACTTGACAAATAACAAATATAGTTTTTATTCAACCCTGACCTAAGAAACAAACTTTTTCAAAAGTGCACTTTCATCTCTCAATTTTATTTGAATTTTCTCTAATATTAATCAGAAACATAGATGTTTTCATAACTAGAAAGAAAGACTTTACCAAGAATAATTCAAGTATCAATTCATGTTACCACTTCCATTAAGATGTATTATTTAACCGATTGCTATTCTTATAGGATATATATCTCAATAGTATTCTCCTTCCTCAATAATGGCTTACCATAACAATGTATCAACAACGCGGGGAAATAACATCAGCTAGCATGAGGAAAAAATATTACTACCATTTGCATACAAGACAAAATGTCATATTTACATCTGAATTCACCATATGATCTTTTTATGGTTCACTAATTACCACGCAAGAAAAAGCTTCTAGATAGCATCAAACATACATGCCTAGGAATTTCATGCAGATGTGTCATCAGGATCGAATTCTGATTACTGAAAAGGTTAACAAGATTCAAGATGAAAATGTAATGAGCGCTAATCAAATATAGGCAGCAGCAGAATCTCAAAACTGCTAAAAGTATCAAATAACTCTCATTTCTGCCAGATAAGAAGACCTATCAAAGTATTGCTAGAGTGCTACTAAGCTGCACAACTGTATTGACATGTAATGCATACTTACGCTTGAGAACAGAAAATGCAGACCATCACACCATGATAATAAAGGCGCTGGAGTACAATTAAAGCGTCTATTCTTGCTATCAGTTTCCAAGAGAGCACAAACTGAGGGGTTCCCTGAAACCTGAACTCTCGCGATACAGACTCAGCATCCCGTATTGAGGAAAGATCGTAGAAATAGAAGGTAAACAGGTTGTTGCAATAATTCACCAGCCAAATTCCATGCATTTTTCCCACTACATACAGACTACATATCGTGGTTACCATGTCCATAGTACAGGTTTCAGAGATGGCAAATTTCCGACCATTTAGATGAGCACAAGTACTCCACTACATTAGATGGTCAATTTCTGACCTCTTAGACTACTGCAAGTACTTCACTACATTAGATGGCAATCATAGAAGGGTATAAAACCATTAAGCTAGAGCTTCTCTTGCAAGGCATGAACCATCTACAACGAAGTTGAGCATGCAAAGACACAGCTAAAAAGCTATCAGTAGTACGGATAGCCAACTCGAAGCCTCGAGTCTTGGGAATCGATATAATTCATTGTTGAACCAAAAACCCGCCTACTATGTTCAAAATTGCTGGCAATCAATCCATTATTATTGTACCCAAGTGGAGGTGCTGAAACATAGAATAAACTAACGTATGAGAATCAAAAATCAATAGGAAGGGAAAAGGGATGGTGTACCATTAAAAGGTCAAGTCACCTTCAACGAATTTAGAATGTGCATGAGATGACATTCTACAACTACCAGGTGGTGTTGACACTCGGGCTGTTTGCATTTCTGTTTTTTCATGCATGGCATGTGGTCTCAAACTGGGCAAAGGAGTTGTCTGTGGAGTGACTGGCGTTGCTGTATTTGGAGAGGGCTTATCTTGCCCAGACATCTGTTCATGTGCGCAAATGATATAACATAACATAGTATGAGTTACTAATTAAAGTATCAGTAGGTAGAAATATGAAATAGGACAAGCTCCAGTGTGTCCTTCTAGAACTAGTAAATACACTATAAAACAATACTGGTACAACTAAAAAAGATCAAAGTACGCACCGCAAATTTCAAAGTTTTGTTGTGTAGGCGTACAAGGCCAGAAAATAGTCTTACAGCGTAGCTAGCTATTTCTTCTGATTCATACTCGGCAAAGGCAAATCCCCTGGGGCGGTTTGTTTCTTTATCGACGGGTATGTATAGGTCTACAACACGGCCTACCTGGATAAGAATCTCATACAAGACCCTATCATTAACCTTCTCATCCAAATTACCTAATAACATCAAGAACCAACCAGTCAGTAAAGGAGAGAGGGGATCAAATTCTTTCTACACTGACAGAGCAATAAACTAGGCAGCTACTCTGACATCCATACAAAACAACCCTGACATATTCTATCACAATAGCTGAGAGAATCATTGCTCTCAATAACAGAACACATCAGTTCCATCAGTTTCGCCTTGTCATGTTGGATAAATTCCTAAAGAGTTTATTAGTAAACGAACAAACCACAAAGAACCCATCAGTTCCGCCCTGCCATGATTTTTCTTCTCCAGGATCAAGCCTGCAAGCAGCAGCTACAATTGCTCCGTTGAAAGAATAAGGAACACGAAGACAGTGAGTCGGATTAACCGAAACCCTCGAAAGATTCGCGGCCTAATAGCCGAATAGTTTCGGAGAATGGAACGGCAAACATCTACCAGCGAAATAACCTGCCTCTCGAATTACTTAAGCTTCAACCCTCACAGATCCCCAAACCATCCCCACACTAACCGACCTACACAAATCAACCCTGCTCCATCTGAATCCTAAATCCCCAATCTACCACAACGAGATCCATGAAAACCGAAACCCTAAGAATCATCAGATCCACTGTAAACGATCAGCAGCTGTGACGAAAACAAAACCCTAGAGGAGGATCGGAATCCAGGGATTACCTATGTAGACGGTGCATGCCGGATTCCTCGCCATGGCCCACGGGCGGATCTCTCGAACCCTAAGCTCCGCGAGATGCGATGGCTGTGGAAGAGGGATAAGATCGAGAGAATGTGTGGAGGGGAGGAAGCCGACAGCTGCGAAGCGGGGCCCTTCGTCCTGAACCAGCGCGTCGATCAAGACGAAGATGCGTCTCGATTCCGGGAGAATTGGCCTTTATATAGGGAAAGGAGTCCCCCGATTCGGACGGGCCTCCGAGTCCAATCACGAATTCTCCGGAAGCTTAACGATGACGTGGCCTTCTAATATACGGAATCCATATATGATTTGGAGTTATACAGCCCGTCTGATTACACAATCAGATGTATGGAATCCCAATCCTGATTGTGAGTGTGCAAATCACTTGGCTTCATCATCAGTTATCCGTGTGGTGATCCGTGAAGTCTTGTAACAAAAATTAAACATGTGTACTATTGATTAAATACCTGACTCCATTTGGTTTGGATGGTTACAAAAGATAGCATGGTAAATGCGGTGTTGTTTTTTTTCCTGTTTTTATCACTTATGCCCATATGACATACTGCAATATTAGTTATGTCTCTCATTTTTTGGAATATCAGTGGTGCATCTACGTTCTTCAAGTTTTATCATGTGTCCTTCAAATTAATTGTTGTCCACTTCTATCTCAAACGGATGATAACTTTGGGACACCGTGGTATTTTCTAAACAATAAGTAGGATAGATTGATCATTTTCTAAAAGTTATTCTCTTCATTCTCTTCCTCTCCACATCCCTCCTTCTCCTCTGACCACAACCTCCTCCTAAACCTCGGCCCCGCCCACTCCAACCCCTCCTCCTCCTTTGCCCCTTCCAGCCCCCCTCCTCCCCCCCAACCCATCCTACCCTAAGTAATAAACCTACGTAAATCCCTCATGTCCTCCTCAGCAGGTGGAACACTTCAACAGTTGAGCGACTTGAAATGAAACCGAATTGGTTTTTTCTTACTTTGAAAACTTGCCTCAACCTTCTTTCAATTACACGATCCCTAGTTTTCATAGTATGACTTATTAGTTTGATACCTCTATAAATTTGAACAATTTTGAATGTATCCTTTAGGGTTCGTTTGGTTACAGGGTTGGGCAGGGTTGAGTTGGGGTACCCTTGTGAATAGTAAACTGTGAGGAGGATTGGGAGGGCTGGAAGGCGGGTACCCCAAGTACCCCAACCTTGCCCAGCCCTGCAACCAAACGAAGCCTTATTCTTATAAAAAGACACTATGATGCGTGTACTCCATTCTTCATATAGTTCCTTGCTTCACCAAATGTTCACCTAGAACTCTTCATGCTTTCATACGAATGTCATCGTGTCCTACACATTTTCCAGGTTTCATGACCTTCAAAGTCTCCTCTACTTCCTTCATTTGTATGTATGTGTATATACGAAAATAAATCTCCTATCACGGTTTAGTTTAGATAAAATTTCACTAAAATTAATAACTATGATCATTAATTTTAAATTTTAAGAAAAAGTAAACTTATTGCGTCTAGTTGATATTCTTTTTGAAAAACATAATAAGAAAAAATGCACGCAGTTCCTATATATTTAAATTGTTTTAAAATATATGATTTTGTTGGACTTTAGGTATATCTTTATATAATTTGAAAATTGAATATATTAAAGTAAACAATTATTTGAAATAAGAAACTAATATATTAAATAAATATGACAATAATAATAATACTAATAAATCTATTAAACGACCTAAGTAGCATGCACTACTTAGATCCCTCCTTGTGTTCCCGATATTTATCAAAGTATAAGTTTTATTAATGAATAAGACGTAATGTTGAGTTCATAGAATATATCAAATCAGTAATCAAAAAAACACTAAATTTATGCATCAATAAACACACATGTAGATGCACATGATCACTCTCGCTCACTAATATACGAAGACATATATGATATACTTATTATCATATTAAAACCACGCGTAAATATTACTAATATTATAACCCCCCCACCCCACACATACGCGCATACAGAGAGAGATACATAACGCACATGTACAAGCGCATACACGTAGAAGAACTCATCTATATACATGCATATTCACATGCACGCGCATACACCTATAATTATACATTTAGACATATAGATATATACATATGTATAATAAATACAATGGTACATACTTACATCTATGTGTGTAATATACACAACATTTATAATAAAACATATAATAAAAATCCTTTATTTTTTTATAATAAAACATATAATAAAACATATAACCCAAAGCAACCTATATGGGTCAACGTGTGTCAAAACTAAAGCCCTACGAGGGCCATACACTTAAAACACCTCAAAGCTTGCCCATCGCGAGCTTACACAATAGAATTCCATTTTATATCCTCTGTACTAATCTTGGTAAGTCCAAGGCATTGATCCTTATAAAGATGTCAACGCATTTACAACTACCTATGTAGGCTTAAATTCCATGTTACAAAACATGACACATGCATCTCAATTTTCAACAATCAACAAAACCCTCCACCAACCTCCATTTTACATATTCAATATATCAACTTCAGATAGGGTTGAAATCATCTGATATTTGAAGCCTTACATGTTCACATAAAGTTCATATCTCAAGCATGTGTTGGATACACATATGCCATTGGATCTAGTGCCACCATATACTCTTCATGGTGTCACATGTAATGAAACCACATTTCATACACCCAAGATTTAAAAATTGAGCTAGAATTCGTAGGAAACACCGCACTTGCATTTTTATTTAGCATTTTTATCATTCATATATCTAAACTTATAAATAACAATTTCTTATTTATAAGTCGTTAAAAATTTCAAATAGATAAAAAATCAAAAATAAAATAAAAGCGACAATGAAAGAGAGATTACGTACATCTATACACGATATAAAATCGAATCCTCTATATTCATGTAAAAAAATAAATATTTTAAAACTAACTCTTCTTTATTTTTATAAATATATTATGTATATTCATTAATCATAAATAAAGAAAACCAAAAAATACAAAAGCTGAGAAAACTACAAAATAAAAAAAAATCTATGCATATATATATATATATATCAAATTAAACACTACTATTATATATATAGAAATATTTTTTAATTTATTTGCTTTGCAAGTTTTTTATGTATTTAAACTATTTATGAAAAATTAATCTAAAAAGAAATATAAGCAAAGAAAATGATAAAAAGAAAGTCAGTAGATGACATATGTACATAAATATAAATATATTTATATATTGTATCTCCACTATTAATAATATAATGTAACAGATGTATTGATATGACTTGAATCTTAACCACTTGTTGGGGTGTTGATGTGGTTGAGCTTCATCCTATCTTCTGATTGGCTAAGAGCTGTTAGGCCAGGATTGCTGACATATCTGATCCGCCTCTTAAATTCTAATTGACTGAGAGCTTTTGAGATATATTGCTGACACGTCTGTTCCACATGAAATCTGATTGGTTGAGAGCTGTTGGGATGGATTGCTGAATACAAATGGTATTCTTCTATGCAGTATAAAAGGGGCCTTAGGGCAACCAGATACTACAATCCTCATTTTGATCCTGATTCTCATCCCACGTCTGTATCTTCTTAGTATCCTCTGTATTACTTTTTCCCATATAGTGAAGCTGATCACCACCGCCAAAGGATGTAACCCACTTATGGGTGAACCTTGTAAGTATTAGAGCTTCAGGTTCTGTCAAAATCATCTAGTAAGATGGCATCGTACAATCTGAAGATCGATAAGTTCACGGGGAAGAACGGATTCAGTCTATGGCAGATCAAGATGCACGCCCTTCTGAAGCAACATGGCATCTGAACCTTGTTAGATCAGGATCGGGTAAAGGCACTCGAATCATCCAAGTCGATGGTGCAGGAAGAGAATGCGCATTCAATGATCATGATGTGTTTGGCAGGTGAGATTATCGCGAAGGTTGTCGATGAGGATTATGCGATTGGTTTGTGGTTGAGACTCAAAAGTCTATACATGACTAAGTCTCAGACCAACAAGTTGCTCTTGAAGCAATGTCTGTTCTCTCTCCGCGTGTAGGAAGGTACATCTCTTAAAGAACATCTAGATCGCTTAAATATATTATTGATGGATTTAAAAAGCGTAGATGTTAAGATTGAAGATGGGGATGCTGACTTGATTTTATGGGTTTCTCTTCCATCATCATTTGAGAATTTTGTTCAATCATTCATTGTGAGAAAAGAATCCATAACCTTAGAGGAAGTTCGTGTGAGTCTGCATACGCAGGAACATCGATATATGGCTATTGGGATGCAAGACTCTAATGTTGCATTTTGATTATGACTCATGAGAAGAGTCATGTCAGTTCTGACTACACAAAGAATGGAAACAGAAGTCCAAGTTGAAGAATTACAATGCTAGAGATATCTGCAATTATTGCAAGGAACGTGGACCCTAGAAGAAAGATTGCCTAAAGAAGGCCACATTTGATGTTGTGGCTCAAGGTGGTAGAGATTCTGAAGATGATTTTGTTCTCAATGTCACATATCAAAAGACATGGATTCTTGATTCAGGTTGTTCTTACCATATGACTCCCAATGAAGATTGGTTCTGCACCTATTAGAAGATAGATGGTGGAAACGTCATCACAAGGAGTGATGCAGCGTGCAAGATTGTAAGGATCGGCTCTGTGAAGATCAAGATGCATGATGGAGTCGTGATAACTGTGATAGAAGTACAACATGTTCCTGATCTGAGGAAGAACCTGAGATCTCTTGGAGTTTTGGACTCTAAAGGATAGTACAATGCTGAAGGTGGAGTCATGCAGGTTGCCAAAGAAGGGGTTTTGTCATCATGGGCAACAAGCAGAAGACCCTATATGTCTGGCAAGGGTCTACAGTTCCTAGGAGTACGTTCAAGCGTTGTTTGGACTTGCTCAATATCGACATTTGGCAGTAGCCTCAAGGAGGGGCTGGCGGCGGCAAGATGAAGCTCGGTAAACCTTCTCTAAGGGGAATTTTTAAGGTGAATATTGTTTAATTACTTGATTCCTACTATCTGAATTCCAAGTGTGAAGTATAGTAGTGGTTAATTCTACTATATGAGAATTCACCCCCCATGGAGTCTAGCAGTGGCTAATTCTGCCAGTGGAGAATTCAACTCATGGTAGAGTATAGTAGTGGTTCATTATGCTATGTGAGGATTCAATTCAAGGTGGAGATTCTTAACCACTTATTGTGGTGTTAATGTGGCTTATCTTCATCATGCCTTCTGATTGGCTGAGAGCTGTTGGGCGAAGATTGCTGACATATCTAATCTGCCTCTTGAGTTCTGGTTGTCTTAGAGCTGTTAGAATTGATTGCTGACATGTCTGATCCACCTCATGAAACCTGATTGATTGAGAGCTATTGTGATAGATTGCTGAATATAAATGGTATACTTCTGCTACAGTATAAAAGGGGCCTTAGGACCACCAAATATTGCAACCCTCATTCTGATCCTGATTCTCATCCCATATTTGTACCTTCTCAGTATCATGTGTATTACATTTTCTCCATATAGTGAAACTGATCACCGCTACCCAAGGACATAGCCCAGTTATGGGTGAACCTTAAATACATGTGTTTGCGTTTTGCTTGTTTAATCGTGTTTGTGTGTGTTTGCTTCTGTGATTCGCAACAAGATGCATATATTATTGATAAAACAAAAGAAGAAAATGGAAAACAAAAAATACATGTCTTTTAAACCTATAAATTACCTTACTAAAAATATCTATATAAAAAAGATGTATTTGAGAAAATATTCTTCATAAAAGTTGACTTTTTATTTTACGGCCATCTATTATTTTCGATGTGTTTTCATGTATTTTCTTGTTTTTGTGAATTTTGTAAGTCTAGCATTAGTCCAGACAACATCTTAACCTGCCCACACCATGTGGCACAAATGTATTAGCTCACGTTTGTGCCTCTTGACCTAGTCGTTGATTGGTCAACAATCCACTCTGATTCATTCATATACACCCTTTTTAGCTCCCTTTTGTTGACTCGAAGGTCAAAATTACCTTGACCATTATTTTCCCTATGATACGCATGAAACCATAGCCTACTTATCTCCCCCTAACTTCACCCATACCCTTTTGTGAAACCCAACAACTTTTCACATTATTGTTGAACACAAATTTTGCAGAGGTCGTGTTGACTCACAATGTGAATCAACAGTCGCTGATTTGACCTCACGCGAAATCCGAAATTCAAACAACAATTAACTCACAACAGAAATCAAGCAATGAAAAACAGTGCAGAGTTAAAATTTATTATAACTCTACAACAAAGATGTGTATAGGTGTAAGTATGTGTAGAGGTCGAACACAGGGAGCAAACAGGTAGAACGAGGCAAAATGCTCAAAATGTGAATGTGATCAAATGTCTATAAATGCTATGTTTTTGTGGGTTTTTAATTTTATACTTTTTTATTTAATTTTTGATTTTATATCTTTATATTTTGATTTTTAATTTACTGATTTTGTATTTTCTTTTTATATTTTATATTTTTATATTTTCTTTTTCAATAATAGAGTATATATATACAATATAAGAGAGAGGGGAATAGAGTATTTATAAAAATAGATAAAATAAGGAAAAATCAGGAAATAAAGTATTTTTAGGCTTTTTGTATTTTTCTAATGTTTTTGTGATTTTTCTAGATTTTCCTAATTTTTTGGTATTTTTAAAGTCGAAAATACTGAAAACAGTGAATAAAATATAGATCTGAAACTAAAATGGAGAAATAAAATAGCAAATAGTAAAAAAAATCTCCAAATTAATTTTTAATAAAAGGTAATAAAATAAGGAAAATTCAGACACAAAGATTATATTTTTAGGATTTTGTATAGATTTTTAAAATTTTTAGGAAGATATTTAGAGTTTTTTTTGTTTTTAGGAGTTTTCTTTTATATTTTTTAATGACGTTTGTACTGGAGTTAGAACACAATAAGATAAGAAAAATAATTTTTTTGGGAATTTTCTGATGTGTTTTTATATTTTTTTATAGATTTTATAATGCAAACAGTGCACAAAATGAGTGTTTTTGATTTTTTTACAAATATGAAAATGCAATAAAAATGAAAACTAAAAATATGGCGTGAATATTCAATACAATAGGGACTTAAGTCTATTTTTTTGAGAATTTTTGGGGATTTAGAAATGCATGCAATAAGTAGAGATAACAACAAGAAAATACACACAGGTCAGGGGTATAAATGTAATTATATGAAAGTCCAGGGCTTGCGTGCAAAATTTCCATAAAATATATAACCAAATAAATGACTTAATGGGCTAATAACAAATGCACAAAGCCATAGGGTTATCGCCGCAAAATTCCCAGGAGGCACGTGCGTGAGCACGTGCGCCTGGGAAGGACTGTTCTGCAATTCTAAGAAGTTTGAGGGCTTTTTTATAAATATTACAAAAACATAAGAGCTGCAAATGAAAGATTATGGATTAATGTTAAATTAACAAAAACAGATGGGTAAAGTTGCAAAATTCCCACCCCTTGGCGCTGGAGAACGGTGGGATTTCTCCCACTAATCCACGTGTCGGCGCCTCGTCTCACGATGCCGCTTCGCGCAAACGGCCAGGATTAGAAGATCTTCGTGCGATGGACGGCCTGGGCCCGAGCAGATCTGACAACGGTTATGCTTCACGAAGAATTGAGCGAGATCGACGGTGCAGAGGGATCTAGCAAAAACAGAGGAAGAACAGCGGTGAGCTGAACTTCCTCTGGCGATGATGGAGTCTCTCCGACATTAGGGCTCCTCCAAAATGCCCAAGACGACACCTGGGAGCCTCTTCGAACGAGCGGTGGCTTCAAAATGGCGGGGTGATCGCCGACAAGCCGCCGCGACGTGGGAGGATGGGGGTTGCTCCAGGTGACCTTCTTTCTCAAAATCTCGGCCCCAGATGAGACCCTTCGGCTCCAGGGATCTGCATGGAAGCACAAATACCCACAGTAAAAAGTCCCCAGAGCACGAGAGTGGTCGAATGAAGTGGGTTGCGGAAATGGACTCGCCGGAGCTCCAGAGCTCCGGCGAGGTGTTTGACAGTGGAATCGAGTCGACGAAGGGATTAAAAGACCAAACAAAATGCATGAACTAAAAGCTACGACTAATGGCTATTAAACTACAAAGAAAAGCATAGATAACACAACCTCGATTGTCTGGAACGACCAAGAGATAGGGTACCTCACGGCCAAGCTTGGTCGGAGATGGGTGGAGACGCCTCGGCCCTTACCTGAGCTCCTCCTCCTAGCTGGAGGAGGCCTGTCACGCCTCCGGTCATGAGCTTGGCGAGGATGATCCAAACAAGGGTCAAAAGAGGGTTCAAAGAAGAATGGAGGTTTTGGGTGGTTTTCGAAAAGTTGGCCAAGTGGCGAACTTCGAGACACGATCACGGGTAAGAAAAGAAGATATTGGAAGATCTGATAGACCGGCGTGGATCACGGTTGTACCAGGTACAACTTTCGTGAAGGGTCAACCTTCCCTCGAGCAACGCAATGATGGCGAAAAAATCGAGAAAAGAGTGTCACGGGATGTTCTGACAGGGGGCGCAGGGCTAGGACCAAGGAGTTGACCGACGGGTCAACTACCCAAGCCACCTGGTTGGTCCACGTGGACCAACCAGGAAATTCCCCTGGAAAAAACATTGCTAAAATCATTTTAAAATAGTAAATGAATTTAATAAATTTTTGTTATAAAATAAAAAATATTTGTAATTTTATGAAGTATTTTATGGTGATTTTTATTTATTTTTATGAGGTATATTTTTACAAGTTACCTTTTATACCCTTTATAGGTATATTCTTCTATATATTTTATTATTTTATTTTTATTTTGTATATTTAATTTATTATTTTCTAAATTTATAAAATATTTTTATACACTTAAATATATTTTATTTTATTTTTCTGATGTATTTTGTACACTTAATAAAATAGAAGTATATTTTATATAGGTATGTGTATTGGTATTATTCCTAGGTATTGTAATACAAGTATTTTATTTTTGTATTTTGTTGTGTTTTTATTCTGATTTTATTATATACAAATTTATTATATATAATATTTACAAAATTAGAAAAATATAAAATTATAAAAATAATGAATAAATAATAAAATGAATATTTTAATCTGTGCAAGTATATAAGTGGGGTCCAAAACTCAACTTTCAAACCGTAGCTCCAAAAAATACGAAACACCGCCATTAATAGCTTATTTTAAATTATATACAATTAAAGTGAGTTTGGTGTATTTCGAGTTTTTATTTGGGAGATACGGGTCTAGGATGTTGGGATTCTGGAATCTTATTCATATCATAACTTTTTATATGTATATATTTTTCAGTGAAATCAATTTTGTGTTTTTCTATATGAAATTATCTACAACTTTCATGTACAAAGTTTCTTTATTTGAAGTATAAAAAGTAGAACCAAAAATATGTCCCAAAATGAATAAAGAATGAATGAAATAAAAGGTATTTTTATTGTATTTTGGCCCTTATCTCCCCCTACTTTATTCCTTGTCGACCTTGTCATCGAGATGCCTAGGTCTCGGGGTTTCGGGTCATAAAATATTTACAATATTTTATTCTTTTTCTTTTCTTTTCTTTATTCTATAATTTTGGCTTTAAAAAACCGCAATTTATACAATATTTACACAAATATGCATGGATGATAAAATGCATGAATTAACGCTATTTACATGCATTTACTAGGGTTTTTAAGGCCAAAATGATAGAATAAAGATGATGAAACGTAGCTTCATCATCCCCCTATACTTGCCTTTGCTATCCCTTGCAAACACTTATGCAATAATTGCAGAAAAGAAAAACAAAGAAAAGAAAAGGAAGAAAATTGGATTAAGTTAAACAATCAAACTTGTCTTCGCAAAATCAAAGTTTGGAGCTTAAGTCGGACCTTTGGAATTTTAGTGTGGGCGGAACCTTAATGAGAACTGGATTTGAATTCCAACAGCTTTTGAGAATCCCAAAACTCTGCTCAAGTCTCCTCAATAGCCAGGTCAGAAATATTTCAACTCATACGCAAACCCTTACGACTATGAATCTGACTCGTACAGTGTAAGTGATGGTGGCTCTCCCCAACTGAAATGACAAAGAAACTAACTTCTCCAATATGACAACCCAGTGATTCCCCAATCCAACAACTCATTCCTCAAGGAGAAGGGTATTCCCTTCTAAGTTCAAGTGGCAACCAGCTCAAGAGGAGGGGGTGAACAGAAGAATGGACGGTAGCCAGTGTAGCTACCTATCCTAGGATGCAAGACCAGTGTAGTCAAATCATCCAGCTGCAGGCTCACATGATATGACTTTGGAACTCAAGCTTGTTTATTGGCTTTACAACATATGTACATACTTTTGCAGGCATTTATTTTTGTACAGGCCTGACCATTTTTTTTCTTTTTTTTTGAATACTTTATACAACAGCATTTACATAGGGAGTTTTTCCTCTTGAGCCAGTAGACTATCCCTCTTTTGAAGCTTTATTGCAACCCACGGTCTCCTATCCTCGAAACTCATCATCGCTGGACGGGTTGGGGTGCACTTCCCTCCCTAGAGGAGGACAAGTGTTTCCACCTGTGTGCGTCTCATACCGGCAAATCCAACCCCCTCACCACTCCAACTGAGTTGAGCCATGTGAAAGGTGCAGGTGTCCAAGTTAGGTCATTATCAACAAGAGTCGTGTCTGTGCTCCGAAATACTCTACTTAGGCAATCAAGAATCCATTGAACCAAGTCCCGTGATCCTCAAAGAATTAAGTCAACTAGACCTGAAGTACCTCAATTCCAGTTCCTATAAGGTTCCTGTTAATTAGGTAGATTTAGGGTCCAACCAAGCTCCAATCTCCGGATTTTACTTAGACTCGTTCAACTATCAAACTCAATCCGAAAAATGCGAATGCTATGCAAATGATATGCAGAATGTAGAAAATATTTTTGTGATGCAATTTTCAAGATTTTGAACTTTTTATGGATTTTTGAAAAGATGATGCATATGCATTTTTTGTATTTTTTTCAAAAAGATTTTCAGATGTTTTTGGATTTTAGTTTTGCAAATATTTTTTGGATTTTTGAAAACAAAAGGGTTTTGGATAAAAACTAGATACACATATTTACACGGGAGTGCATCTTATATTTACAAGAAGTGGATTTTAAGAATTTACAAGGGTAAGTGGTCAGTTTTATAAATATATATAGTGAATTTTGGTGAGATGTATGTATTTCTCAAAATTATTTGACAAAGGTTTTTCAAACAATTTTGAAAACTATAGTCCAAAATAATTTTTACAAATAGTTTTTACAAACATGTACACACATTTGAAAATCATTTTGCAATAGGTTTTCCAAACAGTGTATATATGTTTTTCAAATATTTTTGCAACCATTTTTCAAACCATTTGCAAATCATTTTTCAAACCTTTTATTTCGCACAAAGAAGATACTTTTACAATTAAAATATTTTACAAAGGTTGAAAACATGTAACAAAATGTTTTCAAAATAGTTTTTCAAAAGATTTTTCACGAAGATTTTCAAACTA
The DNA here is from genome assembly GCA_037367405.1 of Ottelia alismoides. Taxonomy (NCBI): domain Eukaryota; kingdom Viridiplantae; phylum Streptophyta; class Magnoliopsida; order Alismatales; family Hydrocharitaceae; genus Ottelia; species Ottelia alismoides. The sequence goes on along the minus strand of JAZKJV010003959.1, from coordinate 279,484 downwards.
TTTTTTCAAACATTTTGCAAAAAATATTTTCACCTGATTGATTAATAAGTAAGTATAAAAAGAATTTGAGGAATGAAACACATCTTTTTATTAAGGCTTTTAATGAATTTTAATTGTGTAATTAGCCATCGTTATTAGCAAAAATATGAAAGTACGAGTTATGGCTAAAGTATATACGTAGTATATACGACCTCCCTATACTTAGCTTGAGCTATGTCATCATAGATCAGAGAGAAAAGAGAAGACATAACTTGTACTGAGTATAGAAAAATCTAAAGAATAAACAAATAATGGAATGAATGAACGAATGAGAAGTTGACCGTTCCCCCTGTACTTAGGATCAAATAATCCTAAGTATAGCAGACTGTACACAAAGTAGGGAGGGTCAAGGGTGGGAATGAACAGATCGTACTCAAACTGTCTCCCCCTATACTTAGGGTAAGATATCCCTAAGTATAGAAAAGAAGAGGAGATAGTGGAGAGGATCAAAGAATAGAATCAACTCGGGGTCACACCCCCCTATACTTAGGACAAAGTACGTCCTAAGTATAGAAGACTGACAAAACAGGGGTGACACCTTTTCGGTAGATAAAGAAGATAGAAGAGGAAAAGAAGAAAAGAAGAAAAGATATTAAACAGAGGGAAGAAGATAGAGAAGAATGTACGCATCACTCCCCCTATACTTAGGGTAAAAGAAGCCCTAAGTATAGGCAACAACAAGAGTGATAAGACGGAACAACGACTGAACACTCGGCTCATCCACCCCCATCTACTCAGGACAAAGTACATCCTAAGCAAGGCAAACACGAGGATGGGTGGGCGATCAATACGGTAGAGGGAACAGAGATGAACAAAAGTGAATATACAACAGAGATGGATGTACACGGGATCAAGAAGGTTGAAAGCGAACCTTCTTGCAGGACCTATGAGGAATAGATCTAGTATGGTACAGGTCGACATCGGAGTCCTCAGATGACACAAATCGATCAGGGTCGACAGGGTGATGGTCCTCAGCGGCCCTAGGGTGTGAAGGCACAGACGGATCAGTGAAAGAAGTACGACTAGGTCCGGCCTTGGGAGTCTCGCTGATATCAAAGTGGAATGGGACGAACTCATCATCATCGGAAGAAGTGTAATCTGTGTCGTCCTGCGAGGTCTCGTCCAGGTCAAAACCAAAGGGAACGAACTCATCACTGGAAGTAGTCGAACTCTGTTCGTCCTCAATAATCTCAACCGGATCATCTTTCTCATCAAAGGACCGAATTCCCGAATAAAATCAATCAAGTCAAATTCGGCCTTTGTCTCATTCGAATCTAAATGGACAGGAGCGGACTTATCGGTGAAAGAAGTCAAGTCATGTCCGTCCTGTCTAGTCTCTACATCTGCCCTCCGCTTAATGGTGTCAATCGTGTAAATCCCGCAGATGTCATCAACACATCGCCAGTCACAGGAAGCAGAAAATCCAAGGTCTATGCTTTCTGCGCCTTCCTCCTTGGAGAGGAATTCTCGGGTCTCATCATCGGTCATAAAGATGGTCTCTCTGATATCCTCATATAGATCATAGTCCTCGGGGTCAGCCAGAACAGGTGTGGTCGCATCAGGTGCAGGTCTCTGGTCAACTGTCGGTGCGGTGATCATCACTTCGCTCTCGTCAGAAGGACGGAAGAGAATCTCTCCTGATCCATAGTCAATAACGATCCTCGCAGAGGCGAGGAATGGTCGTCCCAAAATGATTAGAGAGTGCTCCCCTGTGGAGGTCTCCATGGGCAATACGACAAAGTCATCATGGTAGCTCATGCCCTGAATCGAAATGACGGCGTTCTCAAGGATACCCTTCGGCCTCTTGATAGATCCATCAGTAAACTGTACAATCATCTTGGTTTTCTTGAGAGGCCCTAAGTGAAGAGACTGTACCAACGAGAAGGGTAATATGCTAATCGAAGCACCGTCGTCTAGGAGAGTGTGATCACATGTGTGGTCAGAGATGGTGCAGCTAATGAAAGGTGTGGCAGTGTTCTTTTTCCTAGGAATGGGACGGTGTGTGATGGTGTGGGCAGTGGCCATGGTCAAAATATGATGCTCAGATCTGCTCCTCTGCTTTCTCTTTTTGGGAAGAGGAGCAGATAAATTAGTCATGGCCTGCTGAAGTGGGGCACGAATAATCTCATGAATGGTGGCCACCACTTTGGGTTCAGTCAATAATTTTTTTAATTTTTGGACCTCCTCCATACAAGGGAGGAAGTCGGAATCAGCATATACATGAGGCATGCCAAGAGCAGTCTGTACAGCGGCATCCTCGGGGTCAAAGGTGGGACTGGGTGTGAATGAATGTGTGGTCAAAAAGTCTTGCAGAGGTTCCCTCTCCTCACAGTCTGAATCGATCACGTGTCTCCCGAACTCTTTTTGTATTTTTAAATTTTTCTTATTTTTTTGTATTTTGGACGATTGCAAGCTCTCATGGAAATCCTCGAGTGAACCCATATCATCAAATGGTGGAATATCATGGTTGCTCTTATTTGTGCTAGTGAGGTGGTCAATCCTCTGTCTCATATGATCCATCATCTGGGTCCAGTGCTCAAGGGTGGACTCCATGAAAGGTGACTCCAACAGATCAGTCTCGGGTGAATGTGACGGTGGAAAATACGAAGGTGGAGGTGGGTGTGGGTAGAAGTCCTAGATATGATACTGCGGCTGAGGCAGGTATGTACAAAAGTCAGAAAAAAGAGGAGGAGGGTCCTCCTGATAAAAGGGAGGTGGACCGACTTGAGTGAACGAGGGATCCACAAAATCCGGACAAAATACGCTCCAGTCGGCCATCTCGAAGCAAGAGAAAATGATCGAGAGAACACGACGGTCAAATCAAGAGAAGTGAGCAAAAGGCGAAAATGCGCAGAAGCGATCTAGGATACACACAAGCAATCACAAGCAAAACAAATACAAACCCTCAATTCACCTACTCAACTCAGTAGAGACCGAAAAGTCGGTCTTTTTATCTTGTCTGTTTTAGAGTTAGGTGAGAAGTCAAAAATTTGCACAAAGACTTAGGGGGCTGAATAGGATTTGGGCACTAACCTTAGTGTGTGCGCGAGCAATGTAAAATGAAGACAATGAGGGGATTACTCACCCCAATACAAGATTTTCTTTTTGGTTGATTTTAGGGTCAAGTAATATTACCAGTCCTAGTTTTATTTGTTATCACTTTTTTGTATTTTTAATAACAATGCACGATCCTATCGGGGAGTCAATTCCTTTAAGCTCCTACGTGATCAAAATCAGAGGTAGAGAGACGGAAAAGCAATACAAGCGACAAATCAATGATGTATGCTAAAGAGAAATGCTCACCTTGCCTCCAGCACTCTACATGCAAAGATGCTCAGCAGAATTGAAACCTATCTATATGCAAATGCAAGCTGATGAAATCGCTCTAGGGTGAGAAGCTGCTATTAACGTGAAGAACCAATGCTAATGACTTAGAATAGAACCGAAGTGTCCGGTCTTGGCGGCCGATCGGTGTCCACCATAGTGGATCCTGCACGCGCTGTATACGACCCCTCCGGACGCGGTGGTTCCAAGACTAAGTGAGAAGCAGTTTAATTTGACTAAGTCCAAACGTCACTATAGGTACATGCAGTGGTGATTAATGTGTTTGGACCTAATGCTATCGACAAGCAACTCCTAAAACTAAGGGCTCAATCACACAAAAATAAGGAAAACAAAATCGGAAAACAAATGAAAAACGCAGTGAAAACCATGAAAACCGCGGTGAGCCCCCATGTGTACAAACACCTGGAAATTGGGCCCGAAAGTCCAAAGTCCTATGTACCTGTAATATTACAATAAAGAGTGGTCTCTCTCTCACAAAAATTACACAAATAACTAAATACAAGAAAGTAAGAAGGAGCTCGGTCTTCAAAATTCCTCTAAGTCTCCTTCGGTGCAAGGCAAGCAGAGTCGGCTTCACGTGGGTGCACAAGCGCCTAGGGTGGAGCGCCTCCCTCGATCTGCGGTTCCTCGCATGAAATCAACAAAAGAGGGGGTTAGACAGCTCAACAGAGATATCAAAAATAAGGGAAATAATAAGAGAGAATAAAAGCCGCAAATATAGACAAATAATCACAAACACAAGCAAAAAATGAACTACGCGCTGTTGCTCCCCGACAACGGCGCCATTTGTTGAACACGAATTTTGCAGAGGTCGTGTTGACTCACAAGGCGAATCAACAGTCGCTGATTTGACCTCACGCGAAATCCGAAATTCAAACAACAATTAACCCACAACAGAAATCAAGCAATGAAAAACGGTGCGGAGTTAAAATTTATTATAACTCTACAACAAAGATGTGTATAGGTGTAAGTATGTGTAGAGGTCGAACACAGGGAGCAGACAGGTAGAACGGGGCAAAATGCTCAAAATGTGAATGTGATCAAATGTCTATAAATGCTATGTTTTTGTGGGTTTTTAATTTTATATTTTTTATTTAATTTTTGATTTTGTATTTTTATATTTTGATTTTTATTTACTGATTTTGTATTTTATTTTTATATTTTATATTTTTATATTTTCTTTTTCAATAATAGAGTATATATATACAATATAAGAGAGAGAGAGGAATAGAGTATTTATAAAATAGGTAAAAATAAGGAAAAATCAGGAAATAAACTATTTTTAGGCTTTTTGTATTTTTCTAATGTTTTTGTGATTTTTCCTAATTTTTTGGTATTTTTAAAGTCGAAAATACTGAAAACAGTGAATAAAATATAGATATGAAACTAAAATGGAGAAATAAAATAGCAAATAGTAACAAAAATTCTCCAAATTAATTTTCAATAAAAGGTAATAAAAGAAGGAAAATTCAGACACAAATATTATATTTTTAGGATTTTTTTATGGATTTTTAGTATTTTTAGGAAGATTTTTAGAGTTTTTTAGGAGTTTTATTTTATATTTTTTTAATGTTTTTTATACTGGATTTAGAACACAATATGATAAGCAATATATATTTTTTTGGGAATTTTCTGATGTGTTTTTATATTTTGTATGGATTTTCTAATGCAAACAGTGCACAAAATGAGTGTTTTTGATTTTTTACAAATATGAAAATGCAAAAAATAAAAAATAAAAATATGACGTGAATATGCAATGCAACAGGGACTTAAGTCCTTTTTTTAGAATTTTTGGATTTTAGAAATGCATGCAATAAATAGAGATAACAACAAGAAAATACACACAGGCCAGGGGTATAAATGTAATTATATGAAAGTCCAGGGCTTGCGTGCAAAATTTCCACAAAATATATAACTAAATAAATGACTTAATGGGCTAATAACAAATGCACAAAGCCATAGGTTTATCGCCGCAAAATTCCCAGGAGGCACGTGCGTGAGCACATGCGCCTGGGAATGACTGTTCTGCAATTCTAAGAAGTTTGAGGGCTTTTCTATAAATATTATAAAAACATAAGAGCTGCAAATGAAAGATTATGGATTAATGTTAAATTAACAAAAAACGGATGGGTAAAGTTGCAAAATTCCCACCCCTAGGCGCTGGAGAACGGTGGGATTTCTCCCACTAATCCACGTGTCGGCGCCTCGTCTCACGATGCCGCTTCGTGCAAACGGCCAGGATTAGAAGATCTTCGTGCGATGGACAGCCTGGGACCGAGCAGATCCGACGGCGGCTGTGCTTCACGAAGAATTGGGCGAGATCGACAGTGCAAAGGGATCCAGCAAGAACAGAGGAAGAACAGCGGTGAGCTGAACTTCCTCCGGTGATGATGGAGTTTCTCTGAAGTTAGGGCTCCTCCAAAATGCCCATGACGACACCTGGGAGCCTCTTTGAACGAGCGGCGGCTTCAAAATGGCGGGGTGATCGCCGACAAGCCGCTGCGACGTGGGAGGACGGGGGTTGCTCCAGGTGACTTTCTTTCTCAAAATCTCGGCCCCAGATGAGGCCCTTCGGCTCCAGGGATCTGCACGGAAGCACAAATACCCACAGTAAAAAGTCCCCAGAGCACGAGAGTGGTCGAATGAAGTGGGTTGCGGAAATGGACTCGCCGGAGCTCCAGAGCACCGGCGAGGTGTTCGACAGTGGAATCGAGTCGACGAAGGGATTAAAAGACCAAACAAAATGCATGAACTAAAAGCTACGACTAATGGCTATTAAACTACAAAGAAAAGAATAGATAACACAACCTCGATTGGCTGGAACGGACAAGAGATAGGGCACCTCACGGCCGAGCTTGGTCGGAGATGGGTGGAGATGCCTCGGCCCTCGCCTGAGCTCCTCCTGCTAGCTGGAGGAGGCCTGTCACGCCTCCGGTCCTGAGCTTGGTGAGGATGATCCAAACAAGGGTCAAAAGAGGGTTCAAAGAAGAATGGAGGTTTTGGGTGGTTTTTGAAAAGTTGGCCAAGTGACGAACTTCGAGACATGATCACGGGCAAACAAAGAAGATCTTGCAAGATCTGATAGACTGGCGTGGATCACGGTTGTACCAGGTACAACTTTCGTGAAGGGTTAACCTTCCCTCGAGCGACGCAATGATGGCGAAAAAATCGAGAAAAGAGGGTCACGAGATGTTCTGACAGGGGGCGCAGGGTTAGGACCAGGGATTTGACCGGCGGGTCAACTACCCAAGCCACCTGGTTGGTCCACGTGGACCAACCAGGAAATTCCCCTGGAAAAAAACATTGCTAAAATCATTTTTAAATAGTAAATGAATTTATTAAATTTTGGTTATAAAATAAAAAAATATTTGTAATTTTATGAAGTATTTTATGGTGATTTTTATTTATTTTTTATGAGATATATATTTACAAGTTACCTTTTATACCCTTTATAGGTATATACTTCTATATATTTTATTATTTTATTTTTATTTTGTATATTTAATTTATTATTTTATAAATTTATAAAATATTTTTATACACTTAAATATATTTTTATTTTATTTTTCTGATGTATTTTGTACACTTAATAAAATAGAAGTATATTTTATATAGGTATATGTATTGGTATTATACCTAGGTATTGTAATATAAGTATTTTATTTTTATATTTTATTGTGTTTCTATTCTGATTTTAATATACGAATTTATTATATATAATTGTTAAAAAATTAGAAAAATATAAAATTATAAAAATAATGAATAAATAATAAAACGAATATTTTAATCTGTGCAAGTATACAAGTGGGGTCCAAAACTCAACTTTCAAACCGTAACTCTGAAAAATACGAAACCACCGCCATTAAGTAGCTTATTTTAAATTATATACAATTAAAGTGAGTTTGGTGTGTTTCGAGTTTTTATTTGGGAGATACGGGTCTGGGAAGTTGGGATTCTGGAATCTTATTCAGATCATAACTTTTTATCTGTATATTATTTTTCAGTGAAATTAATTTTGTATTTTTCTATATGAAATTATCTACAACTTTCATGACAAATTTTCTTTATTTGAAGTATAAAAAGTGGAACCAAAAATGTGTCCCAAAATGAATAAAGAATGAATGAAATAAAAGGTATTTTTATTGTATTTTGGCCCTTATCTCCCCCTACTTTATTCCTTGTCGATCTAGTCATCGAGATGCCTTGGTCTCGGGGTTTCAGGTCATAAAATATTTACAATATTTTATGCCTTTTCTTTTCTTTTCTTTATTCTATAATTTTGGCTTTAAAAAACCGCAATTTATACAATATTTACACAAATATGCATGGATGATAAAATGCATGAATTAACGCTATTTACACGCAATTACTAGGGTTTTTAAGGCCAAAATGATAGAATAAAGATGATAAAACGTAGCTTCATCAATTATCCTTACATGACATCGTAATCTTATCTTCCTTTTTCCACTCCAAAATATTATCTCTAGCTACAAGGCTACACTCGTACCCTAAAATAAAACCTTATCTCTTGCTACGACCAAAACCTCACAACACTATCACCCAATCCTTCTACCAAACACATAAAGCCGTTAACCACACCAACCCACAAACCGTTCTCCATATAAAAGTTCCTTCAATTCCAATTTTAGAGTTATCTGCCATAAATGGAGGCAATTGCTCTAGCTTCACCAGCAATGAAGCCTAGTTTTCTTTGAAGCTTTGTCAAGGCACCCCCCTTAGCTTGAGGCCAAGATCCAAGGTTTATATTTCAAGTTACGAATGCATGTTCCTATCCTTCCCGGGTACTTAGTCACATTTGCTTTTCATTTTTCTTATGTTGTTCTACTTAACTTAACCATCTCCTTTGCCTTAAGTTCTATGACACTTCTCTGAAATGTGTCCCCATCGATTTACAACACATGCCTCACCTTCTCTTCTTCCTCGCTTCTTTGTCTTAACTTGCTCATTTCTTTACCAAAAGCTCCTTCTATCACTTTCATCGCTTTATGAGCAAATCCATACAGGCATCACCCCTTCTGATAACCATCTGAACCGAGAAACCACCCCAACATATACATTTTTAGGATCTAATTTCAACCTAACTATTGAACTCAAGTCCATTAAATTACTCACAGGTCGTATTCATCATCGAACCCTCTAACCCTAACAGGACATCGTTAGGACAGCTTCAGCCCAAACCCATTAGCCTACTGCCCTGACTCGACAAGGGTCGAATAAGATGCCCCATATAATAATCGATAATCCATAATTAATATAGTGTAGTTATGTATATTATCATAAATCTTTACTATTTACATACATATAATTGCCCACTCTCTTCTCTTTTGTACAAACTCATAGTCAATATTTTCTCATTATCTTTATTGTAACATCGTTTTTCTCAATACATGTTGAGCATCACATCTTTCATTGTTCCTCCTATATGTATATCATATAATACACTTTATTTTGTTTGCGAAATAATACTTTTGAATTAATACTTAATATATTAATCATCCTTGTATACACATTCATCATCATTATCCCATCAATAGCAAAGGTACCTTCAATTACCAATTTTTCTTTTCCATATTTCCACCCAAAAAAGTTTTAACGAGCTAACCAGACTGATGAGTATATGATTCACCACTCTACTTAGATAAAAATAAAGCTTCATTTTGAGCAATTAATTTCGTCTATGCATTTATAATTCATAATTAACATTCATTCATCTATAAAAAATTGCATAAATTAGCGTTTCATATCGTATTCATATTCACTTGTATATATTCACCTAACTTCACCTAATTTTAATTATTTTATACTCACTCCAAATTGGATAAAAACCATATCCTTTGTGTACATATTATTAACCTTGTCTCATGAAAAATAAAAAAAATACTATCTTGTATGTATGTGAATAAACCAAAATCCTAGATTGAGATTTAGAAGTCGTGAAAGCTGATATCTCTTACACTGTCTCCTATGAATTCGTATTCACCTTTGAATTAATGTATACTCAATTATCTATAAATCAAGACTAATTTTGAAAGAATCAGATTTCATACGTGAAACTTAGATTTTGTGACTGAATTGTATATTATACATATCTACTGATTGTTTGCTTATATTTATTATATATATTCAACTTTTTTTGTTTTTATTTCTTTTCCATTTATTCATTTCATCATATATTTTAACTAATTGCATAAAAATAAAAATAATAAAACCAGAAAAATAAAGAAAAAGTTCATATCTGACACGAGCACACCAACCAATTCACTTATAAATACTCTACATCTTTTGACATTTTCTTAATCATCAAAAGCCCATAAAAATGCATTTGTGTCTATTTCATTATTTTGCATCGTCCTTGATTTTTGCAAGCATATATTCATAATAGAAACCAAATAAAAAATATCAATACTAAAAATGATATTTTATACATAAAATGTCATAAAAAATTATATATCATACATGCTGGAATCCATTTGTATTTGAGTCCTTCATGAGTATTGCAGATCGTTTGATATCTACAACTTTGCATTTTATTAATTTTGCATTCGGGCACATTTATTATTTTTAGTATAACTTCTAGTGCATTTCATACTTGGTCAACAATCAACAACCTATGTGGTATTATATCATTTGCCCACTCCTCTCCTAGATCAAACCTACCAAACCCTGGTCAACCCTTCTTGTTGTCGAGTGCCTCTCCCCCAAGTCATTGGATCAAATTCAATCCAATGGTGTTGGTCCAACCTGTTCTACTTAAAACCCCTCTCATACATTCATTAAATCATATTCGATCTAACGATCATAAACCCACACCCCTTTGACCCGAAGACCCATCCATGACCGTTGGATCTCAAATGATCCAATGATCCCCAAATCTCTCCCTAGCTCCAACCATTACCGGAACTCACCCAACCTCCAGCCGCCTCCAAACTATCGGGGACTAGACCTTGTCCGTTATTGGGATTTACTATCCCATCTGTTGGGCTTGGGCCCAACTAAAGCTCATGAACACAACCCAAAATTCTTTAGCCTAAGTTACCTAGTAGTATCCCCTAGTTAAAAGTTACTACTGCTCTTTACGATTATTAGATGTCGTACTATGTTTGGGGTGCTAAAATCACTCTCACTTATATTTGCAACATCCTTGTTGCATAATGACCCATGATCTATTCCTAGTAACAATAGCGGATCCACCTCTTGGGTATCCCTTTTCACTATTAAATGAAATTTGCTTTGATACCATCTCTTATATCACAAGGCCTAGACTCGGTTTGTTATAGGGAACTACTGACCCAGACAACCTATTGAGCTTGGGCCCAATTGGAGTCCATGATCGCAATCCAAAATGCTCAAGCCCATATTGACTAGTAGTAGCCACACTACTTATTGGTACTACTACACTTTGTGATGACCATATGTGGTATTATGTTTGGGGCTCTACAATCACTTCCATTTCTATTTGCAGTATCCTCATTGCGTAATGTCCCATGACCTATTCCCAGTAATAGTAGTAGCTTCAGCTCTTGGGTAGATCTTTCTTCATAACTCTATGGTAGGGGTGGCTACACCTATTGGGCAACCCTTTCCATAATTAGAGGGAATCTACTATGGTACCATATGTAAATGTCATGGTCTATATAGTCGGTCAATTATCGTGGATTACTGGCATAGACAACCTGTCGGTCATGGGCCTTTAGTGTATTTAAATGTGAAAATTAAGATTTTTATGGCATACATAAAAGTTGTAGCATCATATTACTTTCATATGAGATCTGAATTTAAGCATTTCATGTACCATGGCTACAACATATCTAATTTCCAAACAAATTGAACATATATAACTATGTACCAAAAGATATCTAGAAGCTTAAACATCAAATTCAGTGGTCAATATGGGTGAATAATGAAAATAGTGCTTGAAAGATCACTCACCTGATCAAAAAATCAATAACGTATCTACTTGTGACATTATCATAAATCAAGTGCTCCATATAATATAAATCCATTTTATAATACTTTCTCTAAATGAAATTCTAAACCAATCTAATGGTAATAATGGTTTCTACATGATTATATAAACATGAATAGAGAGGGGAAAATGATCAAAACCTTGTTTAATGTTTAGATGACTCTACTAAAGATCTTCTTCCACACTCTTCTCCTCCTCTAGCCTATCTTTAGAAAATGAAAATCCCGTAAAGGGAGTGTTGGGTGTGATGGGTTTCCTATATATAAAGGTTCAATGACCATTGATTGTTGGACATGTGGTTTCCATATGTCAACTTCATCCCACAACCTTATCTCCCTTGGAACCCCACTATTTATCTTGTATAGAAGCAATTTTACTTGTTGGACATATGTCCCTTTCAACCCACACTCCACCTCATTATTGTTTGAAATACCTTCACTGAGATGCTTCTAGACCCTTCTTTCCATATCCACACACGGATAGCACTATCCCTCCATGTATTCATGTATTAGACATCCTATTTGCTTCATATTTAAATCCTAGGCTTTCACTCTCTCTTCTTCATTTTTACACATTTTTTAGTTGTTAAATTTACAAGATTTAGCTGATCATCCATTTGAAATATGGAATTCTAAAAATCTATAAAACCATACTACATTTATCTCATTCCGTATTGTAATTGTATTCGACATCCTCTTCGCTACAAATCAAGTTCAATGAGTGATATAACTTATTTCCAACCCACAATGTAACTTGAATGTTACATTAAATCCCATAACTTACTTATACATAAATCCATGTATCTAATATCACTTTTATGTAAATCTTGATATCTGAACCCTTTGGCACTTAATAATGGACATATTATCACAATGTTTACATTTAAACTAGTTATATGTACTTAAACATGCATCTAATACTTAACATTTCTATTTCATATACATGACAGGTAAATCTAATGTTGATATTACATCACTCCCCTACTTAAAATAAATTTTGCCCTCAAAATTTATATACCTCATTTATCTTGAGAATAAATGTGGGTATTGAGATCGCATTTCATCCAATCTTTCCCAAGTGGCTCTTTTATAGCATGACTTTTCTATAATACTTTCACTAAAGGTGTCTTCTTTGTTTGTGATTCTTGCACCTTAGAATCTAAAAAATATACTAGATTTTCTTCATAGGAAATGCCCTCCTTTAGTTGTACTTCTTCGATTGGATAACATGAGATGGATCTGAAATGCACTTTCTAAGGGTAGTAACATGAAATACATCATGTATCCTTGCCAATTCATGTAGCAGTCGAAGGCGATATGCCGCACTACCTATTTTCTCTATAATCTCATATATACCCATGTATCTTCGACGCAATTTTCCATGTTTTCCAAATCTGCATAAACCTTTCCATGGACATACTCGCATGAGTACCAGCTCCCCTACATGAAACTCAAGATCTCGCCTTCTCTTATCTGCATAACTTTTCTATCTATCGTGTGCAATTTTCAAATGTCTCCTTATTTACTTAACTTTTTTCTATTGAGTTTTATATCGGTTCTAGTGCAATTCATTTACATCCTTCTACTTCAATCCAACAAACAAGAGTTCTGCATGCTTGACCATACAAAGCTTCATATGGAGCCATTCCAATACTATTTTGATAGATGTTATTGTATGTGACTTCTATGAGTGATAAATGCTCATCCCAACTATCCTTGAAACTCAATACACTTGCTTGTATCATATCTTATAGATTTTGAATAATACATTCGGATTGACCATCTGTTTGTGGGTGAAAAGCCATGCTGAATGCTAATTTTATATCCATAGCTTTATGTAAACTAGGACACAATTTAGAGGTAAAATGAGGATCTATATCAAATACAATAGACATTGATGATCCATGCAATCTTCCTATTTCATCCACAAAAATCTTACCCAGACGAATTAATATATACATCTTGTTGACTGCTGCGAAGTGAGAGGACTTGTCATCCTATCAACAATGACTTACATTGCATCATGACCTCGACAGATCCTTGATAATCCTGTAACAAAGTTCATAAAATATGTTCCCACTTCCACTCATGTATAGGAAGTGGTTGTAATGCACCAGTTGGTCGCATGTGCTTTGGTTTAGTTTGGATAAATTAGGCATCTAGAGACATATTATGTGATCTTCATTTTCATTCCTTACTACCAATATGATGTCTTCGATGTTATATACATCTCTGTGTTTCCCATGTGTATTGCATACATCGAGTTATGTCTTCCTTTAAAATCTCAGCTTTGATTTCTGTAGGTTTTGGAACATACAATCTTTGCTTGAAAAATGACACCCCATGCCCATTTATTGTAAAATATAATGGTGTCTTTAGTCAATTACAACCATATTCTTTGTCTCAGATTTAGCTCCTTTTGAGAGAAAATATATTTCAGACTCTTATGATCTAGTAATTTATGGCATGTTTCACCATATAAGTAGTGCCTCCAAATTTTCAAGGCAGATACAACGACAATTAATTCCAAATCATGTGTGGGATGATTTAGCTCATGTGATTTAAACTATTTATAGGCATATGCAATCACTTTTCCATTTTGCATCAGGACACATCCTGACCTTCGATGTGATGTGTCACTATACATCATAAATCCACCTTTCTTAGGTGGAAGGCTAATAATTGGTATCGAGGTTGGGCAATTCTTGAGTTCTTGAAAACTCTTTTCGCAATCATCATCTCGGACAAACTTCACCTCCTTCCTAGTCAATCTTGTCAATGAGGCTACAATTTTAGAGAAGTTCTTTACAAATCTTCTACAATATCCTACCAAACACAAAAAAACTTCGGATCTTTGTTACACTAGTCGATTGTATCCGTTTAGAATTGCCTCAATTTTTCTTGGATCTATAAAAATATCGTCTCCTAAAATAATATGCCCAAAGAATGTAATCTTTGTCAGACAAAACTTGCATTTATCAAACTTTATGAATAATTGTAGATCCCTTAGAGTTTGCGATGCAATCCTTAAATGTTTTTATACTCTTTCTCTGACCATGAGTATACAAGAATATCATAAACAAACACAATCATGAATTTATCTAAAAATGTACGGAATACTCGATTTATTAAATTCATAAAAATAATAGGGTATTTGTTAATCTGAAAGGCAACATAAAAATTCATGGTGCCTACATCACGTTCGGAAGGTTATCTTATAAACATCTTCGGCTTATTCTTCAACTGATGCAAGTATGATCTTAATTCTATCTTAGAAAAATACAAAAGCCCATTATAATTGATCAAACAAATCTTTTATTTGAGGAAGTGTATAGTTATTACATATTGTCACCCAATACAATTATCTAGAATCAATGCAAATCCTCAAAGAATCATTTTTCTTCAAATACTAGACAGAATAATCTCCTTACTAGTGCAATTGAGTCTTAAGTTCCCTAAGCTCAAGTGGATCCATTTGATAAGACGGTAAAGCAATTGGATTGGTACGTGGTATAGAGACTTCAATCTCGCTATCTGATGGAAATCTCGATAGCTCATTCGGAAATACTTCGAAAAATTCGTTCTTATATGGATATCCTCTAGACTAACAATTTTTTGCTTTTGTATTATATGCAATGGCAGCATAAAGGTAAACATCCTTTCTTGAGTAATTTTTGTGTTACGCTGGAAATGACATGTAGGTATACTCTCCTTTCCTCAAGAAAACAAACTTATTTTCGTCATGTCTTTGAAAGATGACCTCCTTCTTATAGCAATATACTAGAATATGATAAGTAGTTAAGCAGTTCATTCCTATAATTGCATCAATTTCCTTGATCTTTATAGGAATTAGATTCGCTACTCGTCCTTCTCCTCTCTCTCTATTAAACAATTTCAAAAGACAATGCAAACAATTTCAGTCTCTCTTTTTGGTAATGAGACGGACAAGGCATGCTCAAGCGTGCCCATTTCTGATCAACATATATAGAAAATCTTCTAAATATAAAAGAACAATTAGTTTTAGAATCAATAAGTTTATGTGTGTTTCTATCAAAAATAATAGTGGTGCCTGACACTACACTATCAACAACGATGGCTTCTTACAACATCATGGAAAAAGCTTTCCCTACATTTTGTTCCTTCTTGTTTCGCCTTCCTTGAAGATCGTTTCTTTTGTATGCTTCCATGGTTGGGGTTGTATAAGCTATGGCATTACCCCGAGCATTTTTCTGAGCTGGTCCTCATACATTTCCATGATTTGAATTCAAAATAGGGTAATTTCTGCACATATGGCTTGCTTGGACACAATGATAGCATCTTGAAGTCCATGTATGACATTCTCCTTAGTGATATTTACCACAAGTGTTACACTGTGGAAAAGGTCATGAGTTTGTAGAAGTCCCTGTAGTAAATCCATCAGTATTGTATTCTCCATATCTTTGAGCAGACAAATTATATTGCATTGAATTTTAAAGTTTATTCTAACTTTTTTTCTCTAGACCACTCCATTATAGCCTATCTCCAAATCTCTTCCCGCTTTAGTCATTACATCTTCTCTTTTCTTGCACTACACATTCGGCTCTACTGGTTGCTTCTACTAACTTAACATAGTCGATATACCCATAAGATGAAGCCATTGATTTAATATCCACATGGAGTCCATCCTCAAAATCTATGTAGTTTTATTCTTTAAAAGTCATTAAAGAGGCAACAAACTTTAATAATTCGATAAAATTCTTCTCACATTCATCAATAGTTATGATCCCCTAGGTGAGGAACAAAAACTCCTTGCATTTATGGGTGCCAGAAAAATATCGAATTCGATATTCACTCAGGTTCGATTCGGTGAAGGTTCATGTCAGTTTCGATTCGAAAATAAAGGAGCTGAAGCTTGATATATGTTTGGGCTCATTTATTTAAGGGATTTTTTACACCCATAACCCTGATTAATTCTGCAATAACAATTATAACCCTGCATAATCGTGAATTACACAAGAAACCCCGAGTAATGCTTAACTCTTACATGAGATAACCCTCTGTTATGTTCCGTTTATGATGTTTGTTATAATTGATGACTTCCGTTAGAAAAAGTCAAAACTTCCCCCAAAGATCATTCTTATTTTCAATAACTTGCCACCCCCTCCCCCGCCGATCTCGAAGCCTCGCCCCCGTCGTGCCAAAATCCCTCCTGGCTCGCCGCCCCATACCCCCGGGGGGCTGCTCCGACCCTACTCCAGCCCCCCTCCTGGTCGAGCCCCTCGGCACCTTTGCAACCCACCTGTAAGCTCGCTGCTCCGCCTCGCCCCTGCTCCAGGCCCCCTCCTGGTTGAGCCCCCCAACACCACTGCAATCCACCTATAAGCTCGTCCTCTGGCACCAGGCCGCTCCACCCCACCTCTGCTCGATCGCGAGCGAGCTCTCCTCGAAGCCTCGCCCCCACCGCGCCAACCTCCCTCTTGGAAGCACTCGGAACCTCTACAACCCACCTATAAGATCACCCCCTCCCCTCAGCATCGAGTCACTCTGCCCTACCCCTACTCGATTGTGAGCGAACTCTCCTGGAAGCCCTGCTTCTATCGTGATAAGCTCCCTCCAAGAAACCCTAGCCCCCCGCCAAGCTCCCTCCAGGAAGCCCTATCCTCCGACCGCCCGACACCCCTACCGAGTTGCTCCTCCCCTGCTCGATCCCCCCACCCCCTGCCAAGCTCGAAGCCCCCCCCCCCCCCCCCCCCCGCTGTGCCAAGCACCCCCTTCCTGGGGAATTGGCTCTATCGACATCCGCAACATCTGCAACAACCCTCCCCCTCTAGCGAATCGAACTTTGCAACGTCCCTGCGGAACCTCTGCAACCCACCTGTAAGCTCCCCCCGGTAGTTCCTCCTCCTCGTTGCCAAGGAGTCCCACGTCTAGCTCCTCCTCGAGCCTCCCTCCGCTCCCCTGCTCGAAGAACTAAGCTTTTCCCCAAGCCTGCTCGAAGCCTGCAGTCCTGCCCGAAACCCCCCACCCTCGTTCAAGCTCGCAGCCCGTCATCCTCCAGCCTCCCTTGTCCAGTTCGTTGCTCCTCTGGTTCATTGAGGAAGGTGGATGAAGGTTGAAGGGAGATGGGTTTTTTTCTTTATTTCCTAACCGTTGGATTGAAGATGAGTTAGATTAACTCATTCATGTGTTTGAGTTAATATATTAAACTAATGGAGGGTTATGAGTGTGAGACGGAGTGACTATCCAGGGGTTTTCATGTAATTCACAATTATGCAGGGTTATGATTGTTATTGCATAATTACTCAGGGTTATGGGTGTAAAAATCCCTTCATTTAAATGACCCAACATTGAAATGATATGTTTGCTTAGGTTTGGTTCATTAAAAGTTTGACACACAATACATATTATATAAATATATCAGGAACGGGAAGCTGCTCCAAGGAGCAGCTAAGTTGGCTGCTCCACTGAGCATTTTCCCCTGATCTTTTATTTTTTCGGTAAATTCCACCATGTATTTCCATCACTCTATCCCTCTAATATGTCATTCTAATTTCGTCAGAAATAAAGACTCCTATGCCCTCCATCTAGAACAAGTAACTTCAACGTTCTTAGAATTTTTGTAATTGGCCTATTATAGATGGATGACATAAGAGTCTTTATTTCTAACAAAATTGGAATGACATATTACATGGATATAGTGATGAAAACACATGACAAATTTTCCTAAAAAACTAAAAATCATGGGGAAATGCTCTGGAACAACCTCCTTGTCCTCTCTATATATATGTATGCATGTATGTATTTTTCCTCAAAAAATTATATGAGGAGTGAGGAATTTGCACCATGATGCAAATAATGTATATGAGTAGTTGGCAAGGGCCTCTACATAGCTATCCAAATGTAAGTTAAATTTTACACGATTTCTCGTATGAGGAATGTATACGAGTAAATAAGCCAGTACCACTACATCGTTGCCTAGATGCAACTCAAAATTTGCAAGTGTTCTCGTACACTAGACACATGTGAGTAAACAAGCTATTCCAAAACGATCACAAAAGAAGCTGTGGATATGTAGTTGTAATATAAGTACTTTGAGTGGAAAATTGATGGAGCTGGTAGATACAATGGAAAGAAGGAAGATTCAAATACATTATCTTCATGAGACATTTTGTAACGTCCCGGGTTTAAGTCCCCAGTCCGTTATTGAGGAAAACTGGCCCTGAGAACTTGTTGGGTTCGGGCCCAAATGGACCCATTGACAACTGCCCAAAATGCTTAAGCCCAAGTTGTCAAGTAGTAATCCCCGCCACTTATAAACCACACCCACACTTTGTGAGTTTTCCACGTGGTACTATATTTAGGTTGGGGTGTTACAACCTCCCCCACTTATATTCGCAGCGTCCTCGTTGCGACATGGCACATCACTTATTCCCAGTGATAGTGACGGTTGTACGCTCTGGGTAGCCTTTTCCTCCAACCACTTTGTAGGGTAGGCTCCACCTCTCGGGTAGCCCTTTCCACTATCAGAGGGAACATGGCTCTGATACCATTTGTAACATCCCGGGCTTAAGTCTACGGTCCGTTATTGAGGAAAACTGGCCCTGACAGCTTGTTGGGTTCGGGCCCAAATGGACCCATTGACAACCGCCCAAAATGCTTAAGCCCAAGTTGTCAAGTAGTAATCCCCACCACTTATAAACCACACCCACATTTTGTGAGTTTTCCATATGGTACTATATTTGGGTCGGGTTCGTTACACATTTTGGTTGGAGAGAAACTAATAGAGATCAAGAAGACATGCTTTAAATTTTGGTATTTAGTTAAAGAGAAGGGTATAAATGATGTACAAGTGGTTACTCATAAGGATTTGAAGGACAATATGAGGTGCAGATATTTGGGATCGAATTATTTTGCTAAAATCGGTGCTTGGAGAAGAAATACTAAATATCATCTGTACATGTGGGAAAGGATGTGTCTAGGTATGCTAGTGTTCATGGGGGCATGGTTTCAAGGTTAGAAATGAAGAGGGAAAAGTCATTATGCATTTTGTAACGGCTTATGACCTTTTCATATCAAACACTATATTCAAGAAGAGGGGGGAACATTTAATTACTTATAAGAGTGGCTCAATATAGATAGACTAATTTGCAATTAGGAGAAGAGATTGGTTGAGTTGCAAAGACCACAAAGTAATCCCAGGAGATAATTTGGCATTTCAACAGTGCTTACTAGTTGTAGATGTGCAAATAAGAGAGATGGAAAAGAATAGGATGGTTTCCAAGACCATTAGATATAGATAATGAAATCTTCAATTGAAGCAAGTAAGCCTTAAGGAGAAGATTTCATAAAACTTATCTTGGGAATGTAGCGGAAGTGCAAACAAGATGTAAGAGGTGGAGGCATCTTGTATCCGAAGGGTAGTGAAAGAAAGTGTAGGCAAGTTTAAAGGAGGAGTTCCACACCATAATGAAGCTTGTAGACAAGTTTAAAGAGAAGCTTAAAATTAACGGACATGCTTTAAACCTATGTTTAAGGATAAAACATAGGAAACTATCACTTGCTGCAAGATAGCAAAGAATGAAGCAAAAAAATGCTGTAAATGAAGCTAAGACAAAATTCTACGAAGTTTTATACAAAAATTTTGACTCTAAGGAGAGCAATAAGGATATATTTCAGATTATCCTAATCAAGAGAAAGAAAGAAAAAAGATCTTTCTGAAGTGAGATGAATTAAGGATGAGGAAGGAGATATGTTTATTACTCACAAGGATACATAGACTAGATGGAAGGAGTATTACCTTAAGCTTTTCATTGGGAAAGGAAATGATGAGATCGCTTTGAGAGATCTATATAATAGTGAAAGTTACATGAATCATTTATGCCATAGATGAATACAAAGAAAGGAAGTCGATGAGGCTTTGAAGGTTATGAAACTTGGGAAAAGTGTAGGATACAAAGATATTCCTATAGACGTTTGGAGAGTTCTAGGTGAATGTGGCTTGACTTACATCACAAACTTATTTAATGTTGTTTGATGAAGCAAGAAAACTCCTGAAAAATGGAGGAAAAGCATTGTGTTGACTCTTTACAAGAATAAAGGCGACATTAAAAAATATTCAAACTAGAGGTATCAAATTTAGGAGTCATATTGGGAATGGTTGATTGAAAGAAGGCTGAAGCAAGTTTCCAAAATAATAGAAAACTAATTTAAATTTATACCAGGTCTCTCAACTATTGAATCCATCCTTCTGTTGAAGTGAACAATTGAGATTTATAAAGCTAAAAGGAAGGACCTTCATATGATTTTTATAGATTTGGAGAAGACTTATGATTTTGTTCCACGGGGAGATATTATAGAGAATTTTGGAGAGGAGACAAGCACATGTCTACTACGTCAACCTTACGAAAGATATGTATGATTGGGCTTCATCTTGTGTAGGATCCAGTATGGGAAGATAAACTATTTTAACATCATCATCGATTTACATCAAGGTTCAGCTTTAAGTTCATCCTCTTTTACTTTGATTATGGATGAGTTGACTAGTTACATTTTGGATGAGGTGCCTTGCTGTTTGTTGTTTCGCCGATGATATTGTGTTGGTTGATGTATCTAGAGATTGAATAAATAAGAAGGTTGAGGCTTGGACATATGCCCTTGAGACTAAAGGATTTCGTATAAATAGAGCTAAGATGGAATATATAGAGTACACATTTGATGGAATGATTGGTGAAGGAATTAATGTGAAGATTGAAGAATATAACATTCAGAAGAAAGATTCTTTTAGATACTTGGGATCTATTTTGCAACATGATGGGTAAATTGATGTAGATGTTATAATAAATGCTGGTTGGTTAAAATGGGAAAGAACCTCTACCGGTCATTGTAATAAAATAATTCCTTTGAACATCAAAGCAAAGTATTGCGAAGCAGCCGTGAGACCTTTTATGATATATGGATATGAATGTTGGCATGTGAACCATAGACATGTAGAGATAATAATAGTAGAAGGAATGGAAATGCTATGATAGATGTGTAGTCATACAAGGAAAGATCAGATTTAGAACAATGTGATCAGAATGAAAGGTTAACAATACGATAGATGTGTTGTCATACATGGATTTAGGAGTATTTTTTAACATTATTTTTATTTTTGAACTCGTTAAAGTTTAGTAATAAACCCACTATGAGTCCAATTAAACTTAAATGAAGAGGAAGTCAAACTTGCTACGGTAAAATCAGTATATCAATACAAGTCAAACTATACAAGTACATAACATACTATTGAATTATCTTAATTATATGTATTGTAATAGTATTAATTTCCGCATATGGAAACAAATAGGGGTTTGTACATGTGGCATCCCAAGATTAGACTTGAGTCATTATAGAAGAACACTGACCTTCATAACGTGTTGGGTTCGAGCTCAATGAAGCATATTGACCACAACTTAAAATGATCAAGTCCATGTTGTTTAATCTAGCATCATACATTGTGAGTACTGATGCAAGATTGTGTTCAAGTGCTACAATCTCCTCCACTTACATGACAATGTTCGTGTTCTTTAACTTATTCCCCGTAATAGCAGGGACTGCACGTTTTGGATAGCCATTTTCTCCTATTTTTTTTGGCAAGGGTGACTCTATCTTTTGGGTAGTCTTTTTCACTATTAGAGGGAGCCCTCTCTCCTACCATTTGTAACACCATGGGTCTAGGATCGAGCCATTATGGAGGAACTGTTGACCATAAATCAAAATTCAAGTTCAAATTGTGTAATAGTCACACTACTTACAACTCACCATTACACTTCGTGATTGCTAGATGCACGAGTATATTTGGGGTGCTAGAATCTCCCCAACTTATATGCGCTACATCCTGGTTGCGATATGGCACACTACTTATTCCAAATAATAGTGACGATTGCAATGTCTTAGGTAGCCCTTTTCTCCTTATCTTTAATAGGGGTGCATCCACCTCTCAGATATCCTTTTCTATTATCAGAGAAAACATGCTCTGATACCAATTGCAACATTGGGACTTAGACCTGATCCATTATCGAGGACAACTAACCCATACAACTTATTGGACTCGAACACAACAAGGCCTATTATCCACATCTCAAAATGCATAAGCATAATTTTTTTAGTGGTATTCCCCACTACTTATAACCTACTTTTACGCTTTATCATTACTAGATGTGATACTTTGCTTGAAGTGCTACAATATTTATTTATTTGTTATTGATATCAATACAAAATGATTATAGTGAAATTTTGTTTAAAATATACTTGCGGTGTAATAATACATGCCATCTTGTTCCGGAACACTTTCATTCGAGAAGGGTAGGATACCGATAAATCCCGAGTTGACAAATTCCAACTTGGTATGTTGAGTATATTTCCTCACATTTATGCAAAGCATTTATCTATACAAAGCTTCAGTTGTATGATTCAACGACATGAACTCATCTGAGTCATTAGGCATGCTTAATCCCCAACCGCCCGATCCAAACCTTGAACAAATCAGAGACGCTAAAGGATCCTCATGCCACCAATGTTGATTCACATCATCTTTGCGCGAGGTAATGCCACATGGAGCGTTGACATCATCTGGATCGGTGTGGAGCAAGTTATTTGCAGCCGCACGATAAGAGCATGGAGTCCTAATCCATGTTACGTGGGTGCAATAATCACATAGAAGCTCTCCTATTCTCCTATAGGGAAAATTTCAGAAAGCTCGTACTATTTTAAGAATATTATAGATAAGTCTCTTGACCATTGTGATAGCAAAGTCAATATTTTTATTGCATAAATATATTTTTGTGGACCTATTACTTTTTAATTGTAAATATTTCCTTGAGAAAATTTCCAAGCAATAATGAATTGCAGGGGAATAATTTAGCCTTTGAACACAATTATTCAAGTTCTTTTATATTAATTTTTGTATATAAAAGTAAATTTGAGATACATTATTGCACAAAATAATTGAGTGAATAATAGTTAGGGAAGCAAATCAGAGCTTTGGTTGATAAATATTTGAAAAACTTTTGATCAATTTGAAGAGCTAAGATTGGATAGTATAAATTATTATTTAGATATAAAATCACATATATTCACATAACAATGATGAATGTCAGATTTGCCTCTTTAAGAATGTGGAATTGTCGTAGTACAAGAGGCAAATCTAGTCAGTAAAGACTACACCTTCGAATATGTGGAGATTATTTTACTTTGTAAGGTACCGAGGTCGAACTCAGGGACACGAGCCGCTTTTTTATTTATCAAAATTTATTGATAAATTAATGTGTGAGTATATTCTCATTTTTGGTCTTCATGCAATTGTGATGAAAAATGCAGATAAAATAATGCAAATCAAATTAGATGATGCATGACATTTTTTATTTGATGTTATGATGCAATTAGAAGAGACGCAAGATGGATGCTATGCTAACATAGAATTGATATACAATTACATCCGAAAATATCAAGTCAATGATCAACAGATTATGGTTGAATTTAAGAGTTAGATTGTGCAACAAATGAGAAATAATGACAATTAGCATGAAAATGGAAGTCATGGAGCACATAAAAATAGAGCTTATTTAATACAGTGTCTAATCATAAAATTCTTTATGCCATTAAAAAGAGGATAAAATTAGCAACATAATGAAACTGAAATAATGCAATTTGGACTTAATATGCTCAAGTTATGACAAAAACATTACAAGGGCATAAATGTGATAAAAATACGTAAAAAAGGATAAATAATTATAAATAGGTCCTTGGAAGGACCTATTTGCAATAATCAAAACTCGAAGGGGCCCTTGTGAAAATTTTCTAGAAACACCGGGCCTTTTTTGTAAAGGGTAAATTATAATTTGGGTCCCCATCTATAGATCCGATCTCAGAATGGATCCTCATCTTTAAATTGTAACGATTCGAGTCCCATGGTCGTTAACGTATTGAACTTTTTGGGATTGCTAACGAATATGCCCTTGTTTAAAAGTTGGAACCCAACTCCCATTCCCTTCTTGACAAGGCATATTCGTCATGAACCCCAAAATTTTCGTTTCCTAAATGACCCCGGGACCCAAATCGTTACAATTTAAAGATGGGGACCCATTCCGGGATCGGACCCATAGATGAGGACACAAATTCCAAAAGCAAGCTGGATCTTGATGTAAATTTCCTCAAGCGCGTACGTGTGGCACACGCCTAGGGACCTTGTTGTAATTCTGAAGAATGTTGGGGGGTTCATGCAAATTACCCAACCCCTCATGTAGGACACGCGAGGGGCCAGGCTCGGTTGGGTGACAGCTTTGGTTGACACGCGGTTGGATCTGGTGGCTCGGGGAATGGATCGGATGACCTGAGCCTAGGGATGGGCATTAGGCTGGGCCGATTGGGCCCATCTCGAAGCCAGCCCAAAAAGCCCGGCCCAGCCCAAGTTCAAAAGATGATTGGGCTGGGCCTGGGCCTAATATGTCATCCCAAAACTACTTTGGGTCAGGCTCAGGATTGGCTCGGTCCAACCCGATCCGGCCCAAGGCCCAGCCATTCGGGGGCCCGAGGAATGACCTGAAGTTGGGCCGAGGGTAAAGCCCAAGACTTAGTCCGAACATGGGCATGAGCCTTTGACAAGACATTTTGCCTACTAAGGTATACTATATACGATTATTGAAGTACCGATATTGCTACTATTTAGATAATGTTTTCTCACCGGAATATTACTATTGTTTAGCCATTGTTATATATTCAAGATATCTGCAAACTTAGCTGTTATGTAGACATCTTAGATTCTTATGCATGGTTTAATAACTTCTTTAATGTGAACATTCTTATGCTTGTAACTTCTTTTTTTGTGCTTGATTTAGGGATGTGTAATCGTTCTCTTGTATACCATGATCCATCATTTCCATATTTCTCGTGGCCTGGCCCAAAGGAAATGGATCGGGCCTGGGCTTGGGCCGAACAACACCAAAATTTACAGGCCGAAGCCCGATCGAAGGCTCGAAACATTTAGATGGACATGAGCGTGGGCCCTTCAGGGCCCGGTCTAGCGCGGTCCATGCCCATCCCTACCTGAGACTCTTCACTTCAATGCTGACGACATGGCTCCATCAAGACCATCGGATGGTCGTCGAGGAACACCATCTAACAACACATGTTCTTCTCCTCCATCAGGGGAGTGACAACGTAAAAGAGGCTTTGGCGAGCTCGCCAAAGCCTATCCATGCTCCTCCCCAGCCGCAGTGGTTCCATGTACCTATGTGTTCCTCTGGCGAGGATCGTCGACGGGAGGGGAAGCTTCCATGATAGATGATGATGGAGGTCGAATGTGCTTCTCTAGAGAGGAAGCTCGAGATTGGAGGGGAGGAGCGACGTTCGGCCATTGAGTACCTGCAGGGGTTAGAAGGATAGCCGAAGCTGTGGAGGTGTGTGCGTGAGTGACACAAAGTGAAATGGAGTTCCATGGAGGTGAGAGAGTGGGGGACTGGAGCTCCTTCTCTGGCAAGGTGAAGAAGGAGATGGGGCTAGGGTGATCAGGTTGTGGAGAAGGAAAAGGAGTGATCGAAGGTGTTGGCGAAGATGGGGGATGAGTGACGGAGGTCGTAGGATGGTTGGTGGTCGATTAGAGTTAGTGTAGGCGGCATGATAAATAGAAAAAAATAAGGAATAAATGATGTAGAAGAGTACCTCATCAGAAGGAACACTTGGCGGAGGAGGCGATCTGGGCTGAGGTCCTCATCGGACCTCTGGGTCATCGTTCAACCTGGAAAATCATTCCAAGGGGCTCGACGATGCTTGGAGGCACCACTGCATGGCCGGAGGGCAGTGGATCTCACCGGAGGTTGGATGTTTGTCGTCGCCTCGACACGTCTCCCTTCGGTGTCACCGGAGGGCGGAGGAAGCTGATAGAAGGCCCCACGAATGGTGGATGAGGTAGGAATGCGACGGAGAGGGTGGATTTATAACGCAGCTCCAACTGCTGAGTGTGACGGGGGGGTTGTAATGGCCCGAGGGAAGCATGTGAGCGAGGAGCGAGGCCATTTATGGTTGCACGAGGATGGCAGAGGGATGGGCTACACGTTGATGTCATTATGATACGGAGAAGGTGACTGATGTGGCCTCCGAAATAGGAATGGGGAGGAGCAATGACGAGGCGTAACAAACAGGGTAGGGAAGGCATTTGAGGAGGAAGACGATGTCATAGCCGTTGGATCTCACGATCCAATGACCAAGATTAGGGTGCAAGTGGATGCACCAGATCTGATCTAGCAGTGAAGGTTAAGGCGGGAGCGGGTGGTTGGATCTGATCAGAAATTTCATCCAACAATGGAGAGAGAAGGCGGTAGTGGACAGTCAGATGGAAAACTGGGGCGAGATCTGATGGTCGGAAATGGAAAGGTCATGGGTAAGGTGACGGGTCGTAGGATAATGAGTTGATCGTGTGGTCAGGAAGAGGGCAGGAGTGGGTGGTTGATGAAGGCATGCCTTGGAGATCTAGCGGTTAAAGATGGAGCGAGGATTAACAGGCGAGATGGAGGGCATCAAAGGAGGATCAATGGCTGAGAATGGGTGGTAGGTGGCAGAAGGAGAACGAGCCACGTGGGAGGCCTAGAGGGCGCCACGTGGCCCAATTAAAAAATTCAGAAATACAAAAATAAAGAAAAATCTAAAAGAAATAGTTGGAGGTAAAATTAGGAAAAAGTCAAACATGAAAATTGTAGATCTTGATGAGTTCTACAAGTTTCATGGATTAAAACTCAAACAAGGTCATTTGCACAAAAATATATTTTTGGAAATATTTTTAGTGGGGTAAAACATTGCTTTTAGTCTTTGAGAATTTTTGGTATATTTTATATCTTTTAAATGTTAGAACAAATATAGATAATTAATTAACCTAATTTTTATGGGTTTTTAATAAACTATAAAAACATGGGAAATGGTTGTAATAAAATACAATAAATATAGTGTTAATTGTACACATAATCTATACACTATAATACAAGTTAAGAACAATGAATTATTAGTTATTTTTATTGAATTATTTAAGCAAGGAGATTAATATACAGATTTTAACAAGATGAATATGAGATTCATCATATCCCTATACTTAAACTATGCTCATCCTTGAGCATCTAAAGAATGAAGGAGTCATATTAATTCCTGACAGTGCAAGTGAAAATTTCAAGGCTCAATTCGTCGAAGACCCTTAATTTAAGTGATCCTAAAATTCTGAGATCGACCATGCTCTAGTCAAATGGAATCCAACTTCTCTAATTATCAGACTCTCTTATTGTACAAAAATATAAGGATATGAAATTAGTGTACTGCAATCACAAGAGTCAATTTGAGACATCTCCCAAAGTTCCAGCATAGGAGACTCTCCCCTAGACCAAATCCTCAACATTAGGGAATAAGTCGGTTCTTGCATTCAATCAACCGTCTCATTAGTTTGTAAGACTTGAAAATGTATATGGACGACCAGATGATGGAGGGCATAGGATTGTGTCTATTTTTCTCTCCCTCACATTGAAACAAGGGGCCTCTCAAGTGCCTTATTACTCAACACATGTATTCTTTATTTTGTTGTTCAATGTGTCCATTAAGAGAATTCAGAGTCGTCTGCACTTGTTTTTTTGGGAGTACACCGGGGTGTGTCTCTTTTGAGTATCTAAGATACCTTCGACACCCAGACTTGTTTCACAATACGACGCAGAGCCCTTTTATGATGCTAGCCCGACTCCTTGGTCCTAATAGCGTTTGGTCAAAGTGGACACTTTGAAAATGATTGGGAGTGCTCGCCATTGGTGGAAGTTCTTTTGAATTTGACTTTGAAGGATAGAGCTTTTCTTGATATATTTCTTTCTTTTCTTTTTGGCTTGCTCCACTGCTTTTGTCAAGAGTTGTCACACACTGATCAAGAATTATTTAAGTTTCATCACACCCTGGAATATAGGTATTTATCAAACGATAGCATATGAACTTGTTCACATACTAGCTAGGGTTTTACAGACACTTAGGTTACTTGAAGCCCTCATTAACTATATCCCATCCTCGAGCATCATTAGATCGGGTCTAGAATCAAATCACCAGTCCTAGTTCCTCAGGTGATAACTCAACTCATCTCATCAATCATGTAGGTGTGAAAGTGATGTGTTGATCATATTCTTTAGAGGGTAGAGACGAAGAGTGCAATATAGCGCTCAAATCTTTCAAACTAGGGAAGTGTGGATTATTAAGTTTCAAAAATCCTAATGACTAAGACTGGTTAACTCATACTCTCAAGATCTCATAAATCAAGTGTCCTCAAATCCTCACGCCTTGAGTGAATGTGAAAGTGCCAGGAATACACCAACTCCTAAGTTAGTGTTTTTTTTGCATTTTTTATGAATTTTAAATTTTCCATTTTTTATTTTAATTCCTTTGAGAGATAATGATTGGTCCAAGCTTGTATGAATAGTTGCATCTACTTCCAACTAGTATGGGTGTAAGTGTGGACCGTTAGATGGACCTTTGTTACTTAAGGATAGAGCCATATACAGTATCCTCTAAACCATCCACTCTGCTAAGGGAGACCGAAATTCCCTCACTAAAAAGTTGTTATTTTTAAGCCTAGTAGTCATAGCCTCCACAGAAGAATTTTTTTAAATTTTCAAATTTTTTTATGAAGTTTTGGAAAAAGGTAGATTTTATTTACAACATGTTAATACCTCAATTTTAAAAAGATTTTTAAAGATTTTTTTAAAAAACTCAGTTCACAGGTCAAGTTAAACCAAGCCCAAAAAGATTTTCGGAAAAAAACGAACTATGGCTAAAGTAGATATACAGTAATATACGAAATACCCCCTATACTCAACTTTTGTTATGTCCTCATGGCACAAGTGATATGAAGCCATAGCTTTGTTTAAATATAGGGTGATATAGCAGAACTGAGGGGGAGGGTCCTCCTATTCATATGTCAAAAATGACCTAAGTATAAGAAGACACATGGATGGATGGATGAATGAGTCGGGTCCCCATATACTTAGGCTGAATATAACCAACGTAAAAGATCTGGAATTACGTTTATGTTCCCGCGATTGTTAGGGTTAGAAGGGATTTTATACAGATGAACCTAAAGGAGATATAAAGGGGGGGGAGGTTGAGTGTGGAGAGTTTTTACAAATTAAGATGTGGGAGGGGGGAGTTGTGTGAAATATACAGAGATGGTGCAAGGGGAGGAGGGGGGGTCAGTGCATGTGTGTGTGTGTGTGAAGGGGGGGATGGATCATCTAGTGGTCTATTTTTTTTCTTTTTAACACACGCAGGCCCTCGAACGAGGACTGCTAGAAATGCACATGCTACAATTTTTTTACAAAGAATGAAATGTTGCTTAAATTCCTTGAATTCTTTTGGATTTTCTTTTGTGGTTCCTCGCAGCCGAAGCTCCCAACTCCATGCCTCCATGGAGACCAATCATCCTCGATCTTCATAGGCCCTATCACAAAAGAAACATGTTAGAAAAATAACAAGAAATTAATCAACAGAAATGATGCAAAAAATACATGATGAGAAGACCTACAAATTTTGAAAATATTCACAATAAAAAATATTTCAAAATTTTACAAATAAATAAAAGTGAGTCGTGTCCCTGACAACGATGCCATTTGATGAACATCAGATTTGCCTCCTTATGAATGTTGAATTGTCGTAGTACATGAGGTAAATATGGTTCAGCAAAGACTACCCCTTCGAATATGTGGACATTATTTTACTTGGTAAGTGTACCAAGGTCGAACTCAGGGACATGAGCCTCTTTATTTATTTATCAAATTTTGTTGATGAATTAATGTGCAAGTATATTCTCATTTTAGGTCTCCATGCAATTGTAATGTAAAATGCAGAAAAATAATGCAAATCAAATTAGAAAGATGCATGGCATTTTTTATTTGATTTTATGATGCAATTAAAAGAGATACAAGATGGATGCTATGCTAACATAGAATTGATATACAATTATGCCCTGAAAAGATCAAGTCAACGAGCAACAGATTATGGTTGGAATTCAGAGTCAGATTGTACAACAAATGAGAAATAATGGAAATTAGTATGAAAATGGAAGACATGGAATGCATAGACTTAATATGCTCAAGTTATGAAAGAAACAGTGCAAGGACATAAATGTAATAAAAATGCATAAAAATAAAGGATAAATAATTATAAATAGGTCCCTAGAAGGACATATTTGCAATAACCAAAACCCAGAGGGGCTCATGTGAATTTTTTTCTGAAGTATGGGGCCCTTTTTGCAAATTCCAGAAGATGACCGAGTACCGATGTAAATTCCCCCAGACGTGCATGTGAGGCACGTGCCTAGGGACCTTGTTGAAATTCTAGAGACTACTGAGGGTGTTCCAACAAATTACCCAGCCCCTCATGCACAGGGCATGCGAGGGGACATGCTCAGTTGGGTGACAACTTTGGGTGACACACAGCTGGATCTGGTGTCTCAGGGAATGGCTCGGGTGACTCGCGCATCTTCGCTGCAGTCATGGCAACGTGGCTCCATGAAGGTCATTGGATGGATGTCAAGGGGCGCCATCCAACAACACATGTGATTCTTCTCCGCTGGGGGAGCAACGATGTAAATGGGCCTTTGACGAGCTCTCCAAAGCCCCTCCATGCTCCTTCACGACCATAGTGGGTCCATGGACTTCTGTGGTCATTTGGCAAGGATCGTCAATGGGAGGTGACGAGTCCAATAACACGGCTTTAAAAAGTTGTTTTTAATTTTGTGAGTGAAAATAATTTATGTGTCGTTCGTTGTAGGCGACGATCGGAATCATTCAAGAAATAACCACAAATATTATTCAATTTTTTAATCAAAGTGGTTTTATGTTTATTTTACTCGGGCAAGTCCCAAGCATGGAAGGACATATCGATATCGGTATCGATATCGGTACCATGTCGATACCGATATATCGCCGATATATCGACGATATATCGACGCCATATCGCCGACATCGAGATTCAGCTTGCCTTTTTTGCGTGTCGATACCCGATATCGGACATATCGGCGATATATCGGTGACCTGTCGATACCGATATATCGCCGATATATCGGGATACGGCCTTCCATGGTCCCAAGGTCGATCACAAGGAGGCAAAGGAACAACCTAGAGTTGTGTTTATCAAGGTTCGTACACGGTTTCCGAGGCGGTTTTTTGTACTTTTCAATGCAAATAAGGGATGCAAAATGCGATGTTGGCCTATTTTTGGGACTAGAATATCGGCTATGTTGAAACAAAGTTTGTAAAATACGAAACTTGGCTACAATATAAATTATGATGAAATGAATGCACTGTATTTTTTTGGAATTTTTTGGATGAAAAATGATTTTTTTGTGAATTTTTATATGCAAACAAAATGATTTTCAATATTTAATTATAATAAATACTAAACCTACTTATTTTCGAGGCCAAAATTATCTAAGATCTATCACTAGGTGATTGATCTCAGAAAAATCCTAAACCTAAAAAATGTGAGATCTAATACGTATTGAAAATTATATAGTGAAATGTGCAAAATGATTTTTACAGGACAAATTATGCATGCAAATGCAAATCTTTTTGGTCACAATGTCAAGCACAATTAACTCTACAATATATGATTTTTCGGGGATTTTTAGAGCAACAGTTAATCAAATAAAAGTTCAAGAGCACAAATTGGGGAAAGTTTGCAAATTTCCACAAAATAATTGATTATTAATTAACCATAAATCATGAAAATATCCACAATATGTCAACTTGTAGAGAATTAACTGAGAAACAATATGCCAATTTTTGATAAATAAAATAATGCAATGTAGAGGTCTAAAATGAATGACAAAGATAGGGGTACAGATGCAAACAAAATAACTAACAAAAATGCTGTGGGGGACCTAAAAGTAATTACCTAGAAATGGAGGGGGGTCTTCTGCAAATTTGCCAGAGGGTCACGTGCGTTGCACGTGACCTCTGGCTAGCTTGGACTGTGGCGCAATAAGGAAGAGGATCGGGGGTCCCCTTACAATTTACCCAAGGGACACGTGCACAACACGTGACCCCCTGGGTTGGCTGATGTAGTGCTGACGTCCCCCTCGGACGCACGTGCCTCGCACGTGTGCGAGGGGTCTCGGGACTGAGTGCCCGGCCGCGCAATGGACTACGGAGAGGCGGAGGGAGGCGGTGCTCCGGCGCTGGTGGCTCTAGCGGAGGACGACTCCTGTGCTGAGAAGAAGGGCCAGGTGTCAATGACCTGGCGAGGCTTCGGCGGAAGGGCCCGCTCCTATCGACGCCTGAGCGGATGACCGGCGAGGGGCGGAGCGTCGATGAAGGGGCTCGGCGCGTCAGAGCGATGGTGGAGTTGCGAAGAAGAAGTCGATGGAGTTGCCATTGGAGTTGCGAACGGAAAAGATGGAGATGGAAGCGTTGTAGGCGGTGGAGAAGCATCGAGGCAGGGGTTATCGGAGTCGGGAATGAGAGGGGGAGCTTCGAGCGGAGAGAAGCTCGGAGGCAGAGAGAGAGAGATAGATAGAGAGAGAGAGAGAGAAAGAAAGTACTTGGAAGGAGGCAAGGGACTCGACGGTGCTTGAAACCGGAGCGGGGTAGCGACTGATGGCGACGCTGCGATGAGGAAGAACCTCGAATCACGTCGGCGCGACTGTCATGACCGGAGGGATAACGGCGGATGGCGAAGTTGGGGGGACGTCGGCGCTCTTAAATAGTGCTGCGAGGGTCGGGTAGCATCATTGGCGAAGATGGCGGCGATGGTTAGCTGGGATTTCGGAGATTGTTGGCATGCGATATGGGCGGCAGTTGCGAGAGGCGGCTGTTGGAAGGTGGCCGCGGAGGTTACAGAGGGGGGGGGGGACAAAGACGAAGAGGGATAAACGACGGAGGATTCGGAGGTTGACAATGGTGGATGGCCGTCTGATCGGCCGAGATTGGACGGCCATGGAGGTGACGCGTGGCCTGGGGTGAGAAGGGGGAAAGGAGGGCGCGGGGCACGTGCGGAGCTTGTGTGACGCACGTGCGCCCTTTAATTAATTAATTAATTTTTTAATAAAACGGATATATAAAACTCCCAAAAAACATTGACACGTGGCGGCCTCTGGAGCTACCACGTGTCACAAAAAAAATCCGGAATAAAACCTTTGTAAAATCGATAAAAAATAGCAAAAGACCTCGGATCAAAAAGTTTCTTCACAAAAATTACTCGTCTCGATGAGATCTACAACTTCCATGAAGACATCAAAGCAAAAATTGGTCAAATGTAAAAAGTGAATTTTTGGGGTATCCCATGTACATAGAATACCTTGATTTTTTTGGGTTTTCTAATTTTTTTATCTTTTTTAAACAAGATAAAAAATCCGAAAAAAATATGGAGAAATCAAAGATAAATAAAGACACCTAAATCTAATTTTTTTTGGATTTTTATCAATTAGGAAAATATGTACAAAAATATCGGGTCAAAAACCGCTAAAATACACAATGTACAAAAAGGCCCAAACCCCAACTTTCACATATGAGCTCCGATTCACTTGAACCTGGTCTTGTTTTGAAGGTAATTGAATGTACATTAGTTCAAAAGTGAGTAGGATCAAATCGGACACTGGATGGGGAAGATATATGGCTTTTAGTCCGAAAATCCTGAAATTAGGGTTTGGGTTTTTTTCCACTTATTTGGTTTAGTGATTTTTTTGTATTTTTCATTTATTCTTGTTAGTGATATGTACACAGTGGAGGTGGGTTTGGGTTATACGGTGTTAGCTTGAAGGAGTAAAAAATCCGGGAAGTTAGGCTATTTACAGGTCAACTGTGGCTTGGATTTTTGGCTTCTTATTTTGTGCAAAAATTAATGCTAAAATGCAATTCTTATAAAAACATGCATGAATGCTAATTATGCAGAATAGATACAGATATGCGTTTGATTTTGAGGGAATTGAGCTTAATAAATGAGATTTAGAGTGATGAATCTGAGATTCATCATCCCCCTATACTTAAACCATGCTCGTCCCTGAGCATCAAAAAGACATGCAATGAAGGGAAATGAGATTGGGTTCCATACCAAGACTATGAACTGAAGGTGAAAGTGAAACTAAACTTGACCTTTGGATTATTCGTGTGTCGGAACTTCTGTGAGACTTAGAATTTTAAAATCAACAGCCCTCAAGTTCTACACATCATTGCCACAGTTTCGGCTCAGAAGTCATCTTAGATCAATCCTCTTCCCAAAGTATACCCTATGAACATTGAATAACCGACTCATGTGTGTGAAAGGTTTTAGCTCTTCCCATCCAGAATGCCAGGCTACCATGCTCCCATCCTCTCCGGTAACTCGTCCTCAGGGAGTCAGGTATTCTCTTCTAAGGTTTGTCATGCTGTGTTCACAATCGAATTGGGAGAGAAGATAGAAGAAGGGGAAAAGAACTGGAGAGTGGCCAGTGTAGTCACCTCTCCTTGTGAAGATGGCCAGTGTAGCCGAGTCTCCACCAAGATCTGCAGGTTTCTTGAAGCTTGGACCCTTTTTGGTCAGATTTTATTTGGTAGAATGCTTCTTTTGTATTTGGAATTTTTGGTGGTTCTGCTTGGATCTTGTTGTACCCCTACGGATATAGAATCTTTTTATTCCGTACATTTTTTGGGGTCTTAGAAAAAATTGTGCCCAGCCGTCCATCCCTTTTCCGAAGCTTTATTTCAACCCGTACTCCAGTCTTTAGATTTCCACGCTACCATAAAAGAGGCTCACACAGTCTTCCAACATCCCGTCTGAGTTGAGCTAAGTGCATAGTGCGAGAGTACAAATTAATTCCCTATTCCAGAGTTGTACCCAGAATGAAGAGACTAGGTTAGACACTAAGAGTCAAACGCTGCACATTGTCATGTGGAACTTAAAGAATTAAGTCAAAAGACCTGAAGCTCTTAAAATCCTATTTCTCGGGGAAGTTCCTCTGAAAATTAAGTGGATTAAGGTCAAGTCCAGACCACTCTCGGTTTCTGCTCACAACTCGGTTCAGAACCCAATGACTTTTCACAGATGCAGATGAATGCGATGCTGGATGAAGTGTAGGTGTGAAATGCAGACACATTTTTTATGCAAGGAATATTTTTTTTCAATGCAGAAATGAATAAGAAGCCATTTCAATTTTTTTTTGACAAAGTCAGTGATAGTAGCAAAACCTTTTTTTTCAATTTCTTTTTTTTGTTACTCACCCCGTAACATATAGACTTATGTGAAAGTACGAGATATGGGTAAAATATATACAAAGTATATATACAGACCCCCCTATATTTAGCGAGTGTTGTATCATCAGAGCACAAGAAACATAATGAATACATAGCTCGGGCTAAGCGTAAGAGAGTGGAGAATTTATATACAATGATCTGCCCCCCTATACTTAGACTGTGAACAGTCTAAGTATAGAAGAAGAGCGCAAAAAGAGGTGGTCGGGATATGTAGATGAGGAGAGTATATACAGGTGGGTGTCGGTTCCCCCTATACTTAGGCTCCAATCAGCCTAAGTATAAGAGAAGGGTGGAAATGGAGTGATCGGGAGAAGGAGTGTGATGAGAGAGAATGGTATATACAAATGGCATCGGTCCCCCCCTATACTTAGGCCTTGGCCTAAGTAGAGGAAGAAGTTGTACAAGGGGATCGATGTGGTCGGGAGGGAGGGTGGGTTTGATCTGATGGATTTTCAATGTCCTCGTTCTGCGTGAAATAGATGGCCTCAACTTGAACTGTTTGCTCTTTGGGTGATTCAATATATGGCTTCAGCAACTGTCTGTTTACTGCGAAAGGTTGTGCATCCTCTTTGAGTTCGGCAATATCTAAACTTCCATTGGTATGCACATCGATGACAATGTATGGCCCCGTCTATTTTGATTTTAATTTCCCATGAAAAATCTTTAACCAGGCATTAAACAACCACACTTTCTGTCCAGGGACAAAGGTCTTGTCTCGAATGTGTCTATCATGCCATCTCTTGACCTTGTCCTTATAAATCACATTGTTGTCATATGCCCGATTTCGGATTTCAATTAGCTCATTCAGATTTAGGTCCCGACATAATTTCCCAAGGTGACAACTCCAATTCAACTTTTTGATCGCCCATTCAGATTTGTGGATCAATTATGCAGGTAGATGGCATGGCTTGCCATAGATCATCCTAAAAGGTGAAGAACCGAGTGGGGTCTTATAAGCTGTCCTATAGGCCCATAGAACTTGGTCCAATAGCATCGGCCAATTCTTCCTATCTGGATGGACCAACTTTTGAAGAATACCCTTCACCTCTCTATTAGAAACCTCTGCCATGCCATTAGATTGTGGATGATATGGGTTGGCTATTCTATGCTCAAATTTGTACTCCTTAGCCAAAGATCTCATCTCCCTGTTCACAAAGTGGCTACCTCCATCAGAAATTAAAACTTTTGGTATCCTGAATCTTGCAATGATATTATCCTTGATGAATTTACAGACGGTTTCGCTATCTGCAGTTCGGTTTGGAATAGCCTCTACCCATCTTGATAAATAGTCAACCGCTAACAAGATGTACTCAAATCCATTGCTATCGGGAAAGGGGCCCATAAAATCGACCCCCCATGCATCGAAACACATCTTGACAAACTGGGCATGACCGCCCAAATTCATTAGCATCCTGAAATAAGGTCCGCTAGTAAAATCCACATTGGAGTACCTTGTGCGCGGTTCTCTTTCCCGAATGGTGTCCTCCAACCTCGAGAGAATGACAATGTGTGAGGACACTCTGATATTCCTCCTGAGGAATACATCTTCGCCAGACACAATCCGGTCCTTCATAAAAAAGGAAAGGATCGTCCCAATGGTATTTTCTTGAATCTGACTTTAATCGATCAATCATTCTCTTAGTCCAACCAAAGGGAACCTTCTTGGAGATAAGATAGTTCACTATGTCGGAATACCATGGGGTTGAATCAATGACGCAAACTGATTCGTCTGGAAAAGTCTCCTTAATTGGTCCGGTATCAGGATGATCGTTTTGCTCGATTCAGGAAAGGTGATCAGCAACAAAATTCTTTATTCCAGGTTTATCCTTGATCTCCAAATTAAATTCCTGGATTAACAAGATCCATCTCAAAACTCATGCCTTGGCATCCTTCTTATCCATGAGATATCTGATTGCCGTGTGATCTGTGAAAATCGTCACCTTAGAGACCAATATGTATGATCTGAATTTTTCAAGGGCCCAAACAACTGCAAGCATTTCTTTTTCAGTTACCGTGTAATTTCTTTGTGCAGGATCTAATACTTTGCTCGCGTAGTGAATCGCATAAGGAATTCCATCTCTTCTTTGTCCAAGTACCGCTCCGGCAGTAAAATCCGATGCATCAGTCATTATCTCGAAGGGAAGAGACCAGTCGGGAACTTGTAATATCGGCGATTCACATATTTTCTTCTTCAGAAGCTCGAAGGCCTCTATACACCTGTGATTCACAATAAACTCGGTGTCTTTGCCCAAGAGCTCAGTCAGTGGGCGGGCGATCTTTGAAAAATCAAGGATGAATCTTCGATAAAATCCAACATGCCCTAAGAAAGACCTCACTGACTTGACGTTGGTTGGTGTCTCAAGTTTCTTGATCACATCCACCTTAGCAGGGTCGACCTCCATTCCCTTTTTGGAGATGACATGCCCCAACACGATACCCTCAGTCACCACAAAGTGACTTTTCTCCCAGGAGAGTACCAAATTAACCTCCCTGCATCTCTGGAGGACTCGGTCCAAGTGCGCTAAGCATGTATCAAATGAATCACCATGAACCGAGAAGTCATCCATGAAGACTTCCAAGAAATCACCAACCATTTCGGCAAATATGACAATCATGCACCACTGAAATGTGCCCAGGGCATTACAAAGCCCGAATGGCATGCGCTTGAATGTGTAAGTTCCGAAGGGACATGTGGAAGTGGTCTTTTCCTGATCCTCAGGAGCGATAGATACTTGATTGTAGCCAGAGTACCCGTCAAGAAAACAGAAGAATGCTTTCCCTGCAAGTCTCTCCAAGATTTGATCAATAAATGGCAGTGGAAAGTAATCTTTCTTGGTCGCAGCATTCAGACGCCTGTAATCGACACAGACACGCCACGACGTGGGCACTCGGGTCGCGATCTCTACCCCCTCCTCGTTGGTGGCCATCTGGATTCCCGACTTCTTCAGGACGACATGAAGGGGTGCCACCCACTTGGAGTCAGAAATGGGGTATATGAATCCTGCTTTGCACCATTTTTCTATCTCTTTCTTAACTACTTCCCGAAGATTGGGGTTTAATCTTCTCTGAAATTCACGGGAAGGCCTTGCATTATCCTCAACATAAATTTGGTGCGAGCAGAGAGCGGGGTTTATTCCTACGAGATCCGACACAGTCCAACCGATGGATTTTCGATTTCGCTCAAGGACTTCGAGTAACCTATACTCCTGATCCGATGTTAAGGATGAGCTAATGATCACAGGGAATTTTTCTTTGGGTCCATTGAGAAATGCATACTTCAGCGTGGGAGGTAGTGGTTTCAGCTCTGGTAATTCTGAATCATCAATCAGGTCTGGCTGAATTATCTTTGTATCTGGCTCAGTGTCGGTTGGCAGTGAATCACTGTGTGAGATGCGGGCTGCCAATTCCGAAGAAAGGTGAGTCGGATCGGGAAAGTAGAAAGGTAATTCGGCCAGAGCCGCGTCCGACTCATCATCGATATTTCTTGATTGTCTCAGAGATGATGGGATTGACAAATCCGAGAGGATTTCTGTGTCATCAAGAGTGTAATAACCTGGGTGTCTCAATATGTTTGGAAATATCTCGCAGACTGCATTGTGCATCATTTCTTCTTCTGAGGATGTGCTTTCCATCTGTATGTCTGGCAGTTGGTCCCATGGCCCAGTGGTTTTGAGGAGATTGCATTATGATGTTTCGGCATCTTCAGTGGTGGATTCAGAGTCTGGCCTCTGTCACTTTGTCTGTTTCATCTCCAAGTCTATTTCTCCGTCTGGAGAACGAAATTTCATCATGCCAGACCCGTAATCGAACACAGCCTTAGCAGTTCTTAAGAATGGTCTTCCGAGAATGATTTGCAATTCTTTCCAATGGTTCGGAGTCTCCATATCAAGGACAGTGAAGTCCACTTTGTATTCTGTACCCTTGATAATGATGATGACATTCTTCACTTCTCCCTTAGGTCTTTTGGTGAATTTATCAGCAAATTGGAGTAAAGATGAGGATTTCTTGAGAGGGCCTAACTCCAATCTATAATATAAGGCTAAGGGTAGAAGATTTATGGAAGAACCATTGTCGAGAATTGTGCTTGTGAACGCAATGCCGCCAATGCGACTCTCCACATAATGGGCGCCCAGATCCCTTTTCTTTCTTGGTAGATGCTGGTTTTTGACACATTTAGTGGTGACAACTGTCAAGATGTGAGTCTCCACAAATTGACTTGTTCTCTTTGTATGAGTCCTGGTGGGAGTGCATTTTTCCTTTAAATATTTCTGAAAGGCCGGATTACTGGACACATACTGATCAAAGGGCACTTTGACTGTGATATTTTGCTGGCAGAATCTTTCCATCACTGGGTCATCTTGAATGTTTTTCTTTTATTTTCCCTTCTTAAGAGCATGGGGGAAGGGAATGGAATTATTTGAAGCAGGAGATAGAGGGCCAGAATCATAAATAAGAGCATCTTTATTAGACTTAGAGTTTTTATTACAATCATAAGATTTTTGATAATAATCAAAATCAGGTTGCTGAAAAGATGACAAAGGTATTTTTGCAGCAACTAGAGGTTCAAGGTCCTCTGCAGACTCCATAGATGCTTTCCCTTTCTCTTGTGCTGGGATCTTCAGGCATCCTTCTTCATCCTCTTCGGAAGCATCCTCCGGCTGATCTTCCGAGTCTTCATGGTCCGATTCCCTAGCCCGGTCAGGTACGGCCACGGTCCTTCCGCTCCTGAGTGACATGGCATGGATATTGTCAATAGGGGTGTAAGAAAATTCTCAAGTCCGATATTCGCTCAGGTTCGGCTCGCTAAAAGTTCGATTCAGATTCGGTTCGGAAATAAACGAACCGAACCTGAACACAAGTTTAGGCTCGATTAAATAAACGAACCGAACCTAAAATTCATAGGTTCGCTCAGGTTCGATTCGTTAAAAGCTCGATAAGCATACACATATACATATTTACAAATCCTTATCCGTAGAAGTGGACTTATTTTGATATGAGTGGTTTTTATCCTAGGGTAAGTAAATTTGTCTAGAGATAACTAGATATTTACTGGATAACTAGGTTTTATCTCGGTATAAACTATCCAAAAATAAATAGTCACATCATGTTTACAACATCTATCATCTATGATCTAGTACTTTTCTCTTTCTTTATCTTCAAATCAACATAACAAGTACAAACATTACTTATCGAATATCTCCGCATTATTCTTATTCCTTGTCCCCATCTGAATAGATATAAAATATAATACAATTATAATTTTTCAAAGAGACGAATCCTTATTAATCTAATTTTTTCAAAAAATAAAGATGAGTTACAAAAAGAAAAAAATTAAATAAATATTTATTCTAATTGTAAATACACATATATATTTCCATTTCTCTTCTTTTCATTCCCTCTTATTAGAGAATTCTTAAGTTCGATATTCACTTAGGTTCGATTCGTTTAAAAAGAGGTTCGATTCGGATTCGGTTCGAAAATAAACGAACCGAACCTGAACACAAGTTTAGGCTCGCTTAAATAAACGAACCGAACCTCAAAAACATAGGTTCGCTCAGGTTCGGTCCGTTTACACCCCTAATTGTCAAATGAAAGGATCTCATGTTCAGATGTGGAAAAATCTGAATAGTATACCTGGCCATTGTGTTGAGATGGTTGAGATTTATTCAAGCTACTGGGGTTAGATTGAACTTGGGCGGGAATGGTTGTAGCTGGAACAGTCTGCTCATCCTTCCATCGAGATAGACGATTAACATCCACCCGTAGATCATACAGCTCATTTCGGAAGCTGCGAATTTCTTCAAGTATTTGTTTCTGGATAACAACCGAGTATTCTAGAGGGTTGGATGATTGAGCTGATGGCTTGGGAGCTTGATGTTGCTGACGGTATTGCTGAGGTTGGTTCTGGCGATTGTAGGGCTGCTGCTGCTTCGGATGCTATGAAGTGCATGTTTGGAATCAAGTCCTCCGCTATTTCTGCAATCGTCTACTTCCCGCCTTTGGCTTGAAGGGTGTTCAGGGAATCAGTGTATGCCCTATTGGCACGTTGAGAACAGCTTGTTTCTGCCATCTGCTCCAGTATTTTACAGACGGTCTCAGCTCCACGCGATGTGTAATTCCCTCCGCAGGAAGCGCTGATGAAGCCACATTTCATCATCTTTATTCTATCATTTTGGCCTCAAAAACCCGAGCAAATGCGTGTAAATACCCTTAATTTCCATATCTTAGCATTCATGCATGTGCATCCAAATGGTGTATAAAATACTGTAATTAAAGCCAAAATTATAGAATAAAAAAAAGAAAAGAAAAAGAATAAAATATTGTAAATATTTTATGACCCGAAACCCCGAGACCTAGGCATCTAGATGAATAGGTCGATCAGAAATAAAGTAGGGGGAGATAAGGGTCAAAATACAGTGTAAATACCTCTTTTTTTAATTCATTCTCTAATCATTTTTGGGACCTATTTTTGGTTTCACTTTTTAGACCTCAAATAAAGAGACTTTGAACATAAAAGTTGTAGATAATTAAATAAATAAAAATACAAATTTGATTTCACTGAAAAATAATATACAGACAAAAAGTTATGGTCTGAATAAGATTCCAGAACTCCAACTTCCCAGACCCGTATCTTGCAAATAAAAACTTGAAATGTACCAAAGCTTTAATTGTATATAGCATAAAATAATCTACTTAATGGAGGTGGTTTCATATTTTTCGGAGTTACGGTTTGAAAGTTGAGTTTTGGACCCTCGTAGTATACTTGTACAGATTAAAATATTCAATTTATTCTTTATTCATTATTTTTATAATTTTACATTTTTATAATTATGTAAATATTATTTACAATATATATGAACATTAAAACCAGAATAAAAACCTAAATAAAACTCAAAATAAAAATACATGTATATATGATACATAGGTATACTACCTATACTTATACTTGTATAAATTGTACTTATACTTTATTAAACATACAAAACACATCAGAAAAATAAAATAAAAATATTTCTAAGCATATAAAAATATTATTTAATTTTATAAAATAATAAACAAAATTAAATAAAATTAAAATCATAAAATAAAAATAAAAGAATAATATATATATATTATACCTATAAAGGGCATAAAAGTAAACTTGTAAAAATATACCACCGAAAAATAATTAAAAATCAGAATAAAATACTACATAAAATAATAAATATTTTTTATTTAATAAACAAAATTTAATTCGACCATTTTCTATTTTTAATTGAATTAATAGAACCATTTTCCAGGGGTTTTCTTGGTTGGTCCACGTGGACCAACTAGGTGCAAACCCTAGTTGACCTCAGTCAACTAGGTGTCCTAGCCCCCTGTAGCTTCTGTCAGACTACGGTTTGACTCTTTTTCAACCATTTATCGAGGTCTAACCTTCCACTCTTTCGCATCGACTTCTTAGGCATTTTTGCTCATCGATTTCCAGTGATTCACGCCCAAGGGAAACCTAGGGCTTTGGATCGTTGCACGGGGCGTTGTTCCTCGTTCTTTGGAGCGCTCCTGTCATCGAGTCAAACCTCATATATTGGACACCCGATTTCAATTTTGAATTCGAACCCCTCATTCTAGGTTTAGCTCCCTTGTCTTGTGCCCATGCCCTCCAGGAAGGTGACAGCTATCCTCGGAGCGTCTTAGGTCGGCCGAGCGAAGCTTGAGGTGGCTCCAATCACCTCCGCCACCATCACCGGCGTCGAGGTACGTCCGTCCGGTCTCCACCGTCGAGGCAGCCTTATTTTCCTGTTGTTTCTTTTGCATTTTATTTACCATAGCCCTAGGATTACAAGCCCTCTAGAAATTTCGAAAGCCATCCATCCAATAGCCCAATCCGACCTCCTCGCCGGAGCGCTCCTCCGGCCTAGATCCCAACCGCCGCTTCGCGTCACCTTTCCGCCACCGCGGGACCCATGCATTTTGCCCTGGGTCCTCTCACCTCTTTTTGTAGGTTAAAGCGCCTTGACTTGAGCCTGGGGCTCGTTTTGCGCTTCGTCGGAAGTACCTGGGGCTCCATAGCTCCGCCACCTTCCAGCGAAGACTCCGGCCATCCTCGGAGCTTTTTGGAGCCCCCAGCATCTTCTCCGACCCTCCAGGTGCACACCCAGCCATTTTGAGCCTTCTAGATCACCGGAGGCCCGAGATCGCGGTCGGGGAAGATCGCCTCACCGGCGTTCTTCCCCGTTCTTCCTCAGAGCCTCTCCACCGTCAGATCGAGGCGGAGTTCCAGACGCTACAACTGTTGTAGGATCAGATCGCTTCCCAGCCGTCCGATCGTC
This sequence comes from Ottelia alismoides, assembly GCA_037367405.1. Lineage (NCBI taxonomy): Eukaryota > Viridiplantae > Streptophyta > Magnoliopsida > Alismatales > Hydrocharitaceae > Ottelia > Ottelia alismoides. The sequence continues at coordinate 235,554 of JAZKJV010003959.1, read as the reverse complement.
CGTTCATGTTCTAATCCGGGCCGTCATCCGCGAAGGGGTATCGGCGCTCCTGAGGCCGACGCGTGTCAAGTGAAGCACCTCCAAGCCGTCGGATCCCGGGCGAGGGTATTTTGCGCGTCCACCTTCGCCTATTTTTATATTTAACATTCAGTAGTTAAACATTTATCTGTAGTTTAAATATTGTTGTAATATTTGCAAACAAGCCCTCCCATTTTTCCTATTTGCAAATAGGTCCTGGCCACGTCACCTCACGTGACCAGTACACATGAGGTGAGGGCATTTTGCACAGGACCCCTCCAGGGTTTACTTATTTCGATTCAGTACAAGAAATTGTGGATCACGTGTAAAACTTTTGGTTATTTTGCATCAAGACCCTCGGATTTTTGGAAATTACACCTAGGTCCTCCCCAGGCGCGTGCCAGTCACGCGCCCTGTGGGATATTTGCAGGGGTGTCCCTACGGGTCTTGTATTCTATATTTGATCCATTAAATTATTGATTAGTGCTATATTTTGTTGGAAAATTGCAACTGTGTCCTTGGATATTTTGATATTTGCACTTATACCCCTACTAGGCCATATATTTTTGCATGCATTGTCTTATTTATTTCACGCATCCTATTGACACCAAAAATTACCAAAAAATATCATAGCTTCCTGTTAACTTGCTCATTCGCGCCATATTTTTGCATTGCATTTTTGTTGCATTTCCATATTTATTAACAATAAAAAACATGTATTTATCCTACTGTTTGCATTAGAAAATCCATAAAAATTATAAAAACATTTTGAAAAATTCTAAAAAAATTATATTTTGTTTGTCTTGTCATATTTTAATGTCAGTCCAAAAACCACTAAAAATTTCAAAAGAAAAACCTTAAAAATTAGAAAACACCTAAAAGCTTCAAAAAAATCTAAAAAATCCTAGAAAATTCCTAAAAATGTAAACTCAGCTTCTGTATTTTCCCTATTATTGCCTTTATTCTAAAATTAATTTGGGAAAGTTTTGATACTGTTTGGCATTTTTCATTCCCATTTTGATTTCGGCTAGTAGGTTTATTCACTGTTTTCCCATATTTTTGATTTTAAAAATGCCAAAAACATTCTGAAATATCCCCAAAAATCACAAAAACATCTTAAAATTATAAAAAGACCAAAAATATTTTATTCCCTGATTTTTGACTATTTTTATTTCTTTTTGTAAATACTCTATCCCTCTCTTCCTTATATTACATATATATTCTATTATTGAAAAAGGAAATAAAAAAATATAAAACATAAAAAGAAAATACAAAATCAGTAAAAAGAAAACCAAAATACAAAATAAAAAATTAAAAATAAAAAATATAAAAACTAAAAACCCAAAAAAATTTTGCATATTGTAGACATTTAATCACAACTCATTTTTGTGCATTAATTGGTGATCTATCCTGCCTTGCTCCCTGTGTTCGAACTCTCTACGTACTTGCATCTATACATCTTTTATTTAGAGTTAAAAATAAATTTGACTCCACATTGTTTGTCATTGTTCGATATTTGATTGTGGGTTCATTGTTGATCAAATACGGGATTTTGTAGTGGTCAAGACATCGACTGTTGATTCGCCTTGTGAATCAATACGACCGCTCTAAATTTCGTGTTTATCAAATGGCGCCGTTGTCGGGGAGCAACAACGTATAGATTACATTTTTGTGATTGTGTTGATCTCTCTATTTTTGACATATCTACCTTGTGAGCTTTCTAACCATCTTCTTTCTTGTCTTCTTGCGAGGGACCGTGGAGCGAGGCGGATCGCCTAGGTGATTCGGAGCAACCTTGGGAAGCAGAGTCAGCTTTTCTAGCCCAAGCCGACAAGAGAGAGCAGGAGATTGGATAGATAGATAGTTAGTTAGTTTATCATTTTTTGGTGAGAGAGAGACTATTTAATTTGTAATATACAGGTACACTTGGACACTCAGACACTTCGGGCCTAATTTCCAGGTGTTTGTACACCTGGGGGCTCACCGCGGTTTTTGACGTGTTTTCACCGCAGTCATTTTCCGATTTTATTTTATTTTTCCTTTCTTTTGTGGAATGAGCCCTTAGATTTTTAGACATTGCTTGATCGATTAGATTAGGTCCAAACACCCTAATAATCATTGCATGTACCTGTAATGCGTATTTGGACTTAGTTTAATTAAACAATTGAATCATTATTTTCGATCCGTCGTGCCGCGAGCCCACCCCATCAAGCGCTACCCCTGAACTCGATTTGTCGAGAAGAGGAGGGGTGAGTCTAGATCAGACTCTTTGGATTGAGGATTGGTGATCAACTTGTGGTTCTTCACGATAGCAATTGCCTGCTTAGGACGATTTCCTTGTGCATATCGACATGTAGATTAGGTTTATAAATTCCTGTTTTGCATCCCACATGGAGAGAGCTGGGAGTCACTGTAAGTCTTCTATCTTTGCATTCATCATTTAGGCACTAAGGTGAGATTTCCATCTTAGTGCCACTTGCATTGGCTTTTCCGACTCTTTTCTCCCTCTATTTTTGGATCAAATAGAATCAAGAAAAAACAAAAACGTTAGGTGCTTGTTTGAATTGACTCAAAAGAAGCGATAACACCAAAAAAATTAAAAAAGGGGACTGCTAAAGAAAACTTGATCTAAAGAAAATTTGTAATTGGATTCATTGCTTGGGGAGAGTAACACCCTCACTTGTATTCAGGTTGCATGGGAAGGTCTCCTTCCAAGTGAGAGAGCGGCTTCGTAAGGATTAGAGCCAAAAATCCATTATATGGCTGCCTTATGTATCATCTGGATTTCCGAAGTATTGACGCTTCTATCGTATGTAGACGAGTAGGGCTTGGTCAACATTGCTCTCTATTGTGTAGAGTATCGACCTTGTTCGAAGTATCGAGCCTAGGCCACGTCTTCACGGGGATGTCTGTCTCATCGTCTTGCGTCCGAGTAGGTTCTTGCACGCTCACGGGTGATTCTGTTGCCAGCGAGTTCCGAAGTATCGGTTTCGCCTATTGGCTTCCTTTCTCTATTTCTTTAGCTGAGTAGGGATCTAGGAAGGGTTACAAGGACCTCAAAAAGTGCAGACTACAGGTTACACAGGAGGAGGACAAGTACGGGATACTTTTCCGGCAGTACTCTCGCTCATATAGGCGTAGCACTCTAAGGACTCGTTGAAAGATAACTTCCTGAATTCAAGCTAAAAACTAAAAAGATAATAGCCGAACCCTTACGGCTTCACGTGTTGAGTTGGTGAATTCCCTTTTTTGTGTTTGATTGCTAGATGGATCTAGGTCAAGATCAAAAACACCGCACATTCGTGCGCAATTTTGCCACCTTCTTCTTCATTTCTTAACCTTCATCTTCTCAAATAATCAAGATGATGGGACGGAGATCTCTTAGGCTGACTTTGTCGGCACCGCTATCCAGCACTCTTCCCTATTCATCTAGGACAACCTCGGAGAGTCCGCTCTCTGAGCCTGAGTTCACTTCCACCCTGTTCCCCCTCGACCACCATTCTCCTTCCATCAGTCCAAGAGTTTCAGAATTTAGTGCATCACAGAGCTCAGATCATTTGACGGCACCTGAGATGGGTTCTTTTGCCTTTTCAGAGAACCCAACCATGGCAGATAGAGGAGATCACCCAGATGAGCAGGAGCAACCTCAATTTCTATTTGATCAAGCTGCCATCAACAATTCACTACTGGCCTCCCTGGAGACAATGCAGAGATAGATCAGAGACCAGGGAGCATTTATGGGTGATGTGATGTGAGAGATGGCACAGATGAGAGCAGATCAAGAGAACAGAGCCGCAGGTGGTGGAGGAGATATACCTGTTGCAGAAGGAGGAGATCTTGAAACTGAGAGACCACCACAGACGATTATGAGGGAATTGCATAATCCTGCCGCGCCCCCCTCACTCACCGATGGATCCGACTCCCACCCATCCATGGAGACTTCGAGCTTCGTATCCACACTATTCAGCTTCTGTTTAAATTCCATGGGCTACCGATCGAAGAGCCACACCTCCACTTACAAGAATTCGAAATGATCTGCAGTACCATTCATGACAGGCTGATGACCGAGGACACCATTAAGATGATAGCCTTCCCCTTCTCTTTGGTTGACAGAGCCACGTACTGGCTGAAACATCTGGGGAGGTTTGTTGACACTTGGGCAGATCTCCGGACCACATACTTGAAGAAGTATTACCCTCTCGTCCGGAGAAGCGCAGCTAGAGCTATGATCACCAATTTCGTCATGATCCCTGACGAACAGTTTCATGAAGCTTGGGATCGATTCAGAGAGCTCATCGACCGGTGTCCACACCATCACATATCAAAGCCCAATATGGTTCAGAGTTTCTTTTGTGGACTGACACCGGAGCTACAGGGGCTTGTAAATGCCTCTTGTGGTGGGTCCTGTTTTTCCAAGGAGAAGATGATGTTTGGGCCATCTATGAAGGGATGGCAGAGAACTCAACAATTATGGCCCAAGCCCGCGTCTACACACAACAAAAACCCCCATAAGGAGAAGGATCATTCCAGAGGATCGCCCGCATCGATGCCGGTCCTCATACTCCGTCGGCAGTCGTAGCCCAAGCCGAATCAGCCGCAACCGACATAGGCATCATCAGTGAAAAGTTGGACCATTTCGAGATCTTCGAGAAGAAGCAGATGCAAGGACTGGCCCAGATGGACCAGATTACCAAGACAATGAGTGACCTGAAGACGCAGATTCTTTGCATCCAGGAGGCGCATACGTCTACTCAGCAGCCTCCCAGGTCACGGGCTGATCCAAGCAGCAACAGCTTGCACCATCCCTCTACCTCACACCGCCAGGTCAACCACATTCAGGCAGAGCCGTTCCAGCTATTGCAGTATTACCCGTCTCATCCGCCATCTCAGGACACTCAGATGGTGGTTTATCAGCCAGATCAGCCACTGGCAGTTCTACCCCCACCATCTTTCGAGCAGGGACCATTGATGGAGGTCAATGGGATTTTGTACGACCGATACCCGCAGCCCGGGATTCGTCGTGATCACCCTTGGCAAATCGATGAGATAGAAAAGAATGCGACGCACCAGAATCAAATAAAACATAGCTCAAATGATCCGCAATAGAAAGAGTACCTTCCACTGTGGTGTGTCCATGCCACCAAGGATGGAGACCCAGACAACTGTGCTGAGGCCGTCGTGACACCAGATGCAGACGGTGGTGTTGAAGCCACCATTTTGGATGCAGAGGCAGAGTGCGGTGCTGATGCCGCGAAGACAGGTGCCTGTGGTGGTACTGAGGACACCATGTCTACTTTTGCTGAGCTTCCTTCTGTGGTGTTACCACCTTTTGTATCTATGGACTGTGGTAACAACAAAAAGAACAAAAATATGAATAAAGGAAGGGTTTCTGTTCACACTTCAGATCCATATGTGTTGAATGATGATCATGGTATGGATTCTATTCCTTCATAGGCGCAGGAACCTATTCCGAGTCCTCCATCTGCGGAGGCCCCTACCATCCCCTTCCCTGAAGCACTTCGCTTAGCGAAGGGGAGTAAACGAGAAAATCCAAAAAAGGACCAACAGGTAGAGTTCAACAATCAGATGATTGATCGATTCCACATTCAACTGACTCTACAGGAAGCACTTGAGCACATCCCCCTCTTCAAAAAGAACTTGAAGGAGAAGACTACCGTCCGCAGGAAGAGGAGGAACCCCAGAGATCAGATCCATGTGCTCACTCATTCCACTTGCTGCACCATTCAGAACACACTGCCAGCCAAGAGACCAGATGCAGGAGCTCCCTATGTCAGATACGAGATTCAGGAGCAGCAGTTTTACCGCACTCTATTAGACAATGACTCTTCTATCAACCTTCTTCCGGTAGTCTTACTCGACCGATTCGGGTTAGGTCCTCTTCTTAGGAGCAGGATTGTCCTTCAGTTTGCTGATAGGTCGACTAAGAGGCCGAAGGGGTTATTAAAAGTTGTGGTCGTTACCATTCAGGGCCTGAAATTCCCCGTGGACTTTGTTGTACTGGACATGGAGATCCCTGAGTCGGTAACCGATGCCCCCATCATACTCGGACGTCCGTTCTTGGCCACAGCCAAGGCAATGACCGATCATGATAGCGGGAAGGTATGTTTTCGCGTAGAGGGTGAGAGCATACAAATAGAGACGATCGAGGAAACTAGAGAGAGAGAATTAGAATGCTCAGAGCAGTCCAGCAAAGCCGCGCAGATGACAGAGGAAGATCTAGACATCCACCAGGAGTGTGATTTTGTGATGACAGATGAGGAATCCAATTGGACAGATCCCATAGCACAAACCCTCGCCCTGCCTACAGATTCACCATACTTGAAGCTTATGGCAGTTGAGAGTTTGGAGAGCACACCCCCAGATGAGGATACAGTTGAGGCTGACAGTGTTGGGACGAGTGGTGATGATGATTTTCAGTCTTGTTCTTCTAGTTCATATCCCTCGGATTCAGACATTGATTGGGATGATTTCAATGACTATTTGCCGTGTCTGATTCCTTCTGAGCCGACAGCTAGGACAGAGTGCGAGCCAGTACAGTTTATTGATGATTCAGCAGGCTTTCCTTCATCAGAAATTCATGCAGAGCGAGAGTTCTCCCATGCACACCTGGTCGCCTTTACACAAACATATCAGAAGCCAGATCTACCACCTCCCAGTTGTCCAGAACTGAAACCCTTGCCGCAGTCGTTGAAATATAGATTCCCTGCGGGTGAGCCAGATATGCACCCAGTCATTATCTCAGCAGATTTGACTGGAGAACAAGAATCTCGTCTGATGGAGGTTCTTGAAAAAAACCGCAAGGCGATAGGATGGAGTATAGCTATTATCCAGGGGATTAGTCCGGCTCTGTGCTCCCACCACATTTATCTTGAGGAGAACGCTAGGCCGTTGCGTGAGTTTCAGCGACGGCTGAACCCTAATCTTCGAGATGTGGTCATGAAAGAAATATCGAAGTGGTGGAGTGCCGATTTTATCTACCCCATCTCTGACTCCAAGTGGGTTAGTCCATTACATGTGGTACCCAAGAAGGCGGATATCACTACAGTTGTGAATGAGTCTGGAGAGGAGATCACTACTCGAGTACCCACTTCTTGGAGGGTCTGTGTGGACTACAGACGATTGAATGAGGCCACCAAAAAGGATCATTTCCCACTGCCATTCATTGATCGGATTATCGAGAGGCTAGCTGGGAAGAGTCATTACTGCTTTCTTGACGGGTACTCCGGTTATAATCAAGTGGCCATTGCGCCCGAAGACCAGGAGAAAACTAAATTCACCTGTCCGTTTGGGACTTATGCTTTCAGACGGATGCCCTTTGGTCTATGTAACGCCCCCGTGACATTCCAAAGGTGCATGTTGTCCATTTTCTCGGACATGGTGGGTGATTGCTTAGAGGTCTTCATGGATGACTTCTCGGTCTATGGTGATGGGTTTGATGCTTGTCTTGACTGCCTAGACTGTGTGCTTCAGCGCTGCATAGAGGTCAATCTTGTCTTGTCTTGGGAGAAGAGTCATTTCATGGTGACTCAAGGGATGGTCCTTGGTCATATCATCTCCAACAGGGGCATGGAGGTCGACCCGACCAAGGTGGATATCATTAGAAAACTCAATCCTCCGTCCAATCTGCGTCAATTGTGGTCTTTTCTGAGGCATGTCGATTTCTACCGACGGTTCATTCATGACTTCAGTCGAATTGCCCGACCTCTTACTAATTTGCTGACAAAAGACACCGAGTTCATTGTAGATGATAATTGTCTTGCATCCTTTGAGACTCTCAAGAGTATGGTTGTTTCGGCTCCTGTCCTTCAGCCACCCGATTGGTCTCTTCCATTCGAGATCATGACAGATGCTTCTGATTTTGCCGTAGGGGCTGTACTTGGATAGAGGAGGGATGGATTACTGTTTGCCATTCACTACGCCAGCCGGACTTTGGATGCCGCTCAGCGGAATTATACTGTAACAGAGAAGGAAATGATGGCCGTTGTCTTTGCTTTGGATAAGTACATATCTTATATTCTCGGATCTAGAGTGACAATCTAAACAAATCACACCGCCATCCGGTACTTAATGGCCAAGAAGGATGCCAAAGCTCTCCTTACCAGATGGATCCTTCTGCTCCAAGAATTTGATATTGAGATTAAGGATAAGCCTGGAGTTAAAAATGTGGTGGCGGATCATCTCTCCCGCTTAGAGAACCTTGAGGAATCTGAGCCCAGTGCACCTATCACAGAGACATTTCCAGACGACACAATCTTGGTTGTCGCCTCACTCCCATGGTATGCTGACTTTGTAAACTATCTTGTTGTCAAGACGGTTCTCTAGGGTTGGCCCAGGCAGAAACTTGAGACCTTCCTAGCTAAGGCCAAGTTTTACCATTGGGAGGATCCCGTCCTTTATCATGAAGGAGGGGATAACATCTGGAGGAGGTGCATTCCTCAAGAAGAGCAGCATAGCGTCCTCACCTATTGCCACAAGCTTGAGGCAGGAGGACACCATTCTGGGAGAAGGACAACACAAAAGGTGCTTCAATCTGCCCTTTGGTGGCCTACCCTCTTCAAGGATTCAGATGAATTCGTGAAGAGGTGTATTGACTGTCAGAAGATGGGTACTTGCGGAAAGAGAGACATGATGTCCATGCTGCCCATTCACTTTTTGTGAGGTTTTTGATGCATGGGGTATTGATTTTATGGGCCCATTTCCTAAGAGTCAGGGGTTTGAGCACATTTTGCTCATTGTAGATTATGTCAGCCAATGGGTTGAGGCCATCCCCGCCCGAGCTGCAGATGCTAAAACTGTGTGTAAATTTTTGAGGAAAAATATCATTCCACGGTTCGGGGTGCCTAGAGTTCTAATTTCAGACGGGGGGTCTCATTTCATCAATGATAAAGTCAGGGCCCTTGCAGACGAGTTCGGCATTGACCATCGTGTTGCCACGCCATACCACCCTCAGACTAATGGTCTTGTCGAAGTATCGAATAGGGAGATCAAGAAGATCTTACAGATGGTTGTCCACCCAGACCGAAAGGATTGGTCACAGCTTTTGGACTCGGTCTTGTGGGCCTATCGGACCTCCTTCAAAAATCCATTAGGGACGTCTCCCTTTCGCCTCATCTATGGCAAGCCATGCCATTTGCCAGTGAAAATCAAGCACAAATCATCTTGGGCAGTCACTGAGTTACTGTTAGATCCCGAGAGTATAGGAGAACAGAGAAGAGTAGAGTTGGCAGCCCTGGAGGAGTTGAGAGATACAACCTTTTCTAGCAGCCTACAGTACAAGGAAAAAGTGAAGACATGACACGATTCTCATATCAGCCATAAACAGTTTGAGCCAGATCAACGTGTATGGTTGTTTGATTCTAGGTTGAAATTATTTCCAGGGAAATTACAGAGCAAGTGGAAAGGTCCTTATGTGGTCAGGAAGGTACATGACAATGGCAGTATTGACATATCCGAACCGTCATCTTCCTCTACCTTCCGTGTCAACGGCCAGCGCCTAAAGCTATATCTAGATCATGATCCGCCGACCGTTGACGTTGCCCCATTCTTCTGGTATGAGATGTGTTCTTCGATTCCGATCATTTACATCTCGTACATGGTTATCATTTCCATCTTCCGCTGTATAGATCCATCTGTTGATATCTTCTCTTTTCTTCTTTTCTTCTTTTCCTATTCTATCTTCTATATCTATCAAAAAGGTGTCGCCCCTTGTAGACAGTTTTCTATACTTAGGACATACTTTGTCCTAAGTATAGGGGGGTGTGCACCCCGAGTTATCTTTTATTCTTTGATCCTCTCCATTGTCTCCTCTTCTTGTCTATACTTAGGGATATCTTACTCTAAGTATAGGGGGAGACAATCTGAGTACGATCTGTTCATTCCCACCCTTGACCCTCCTTGCTTTGTGTACATTCTGCTATACTTAGGATTATTTGATCCTAAGTATAGGGGGGACAGTCGACTTCTCATCCATTCGTTTATTCATTCATCTCTTATTCATTTATTCGTTAGACTTTTCTATACTTAGTACGAGTTATGCTTCTCTTTTCTCTCCGATCTATGAGGACATAGATCAAGCTAAGTATAGAGGGGTCGTATATACTGTGTATATACTTTAGCCATAACTCGTACTTTTGTATTTTCTTAATACTTATGGCTATTTGTACAATTAAAATTCATTAAAAACCTTAATAAAAAGATGTTACCATTCCTCAGATTCTTTTTTGTATATACTGATTAATAAATCAAGTGAAAATATTTTTTGCAAAATGTTTGGAAAATAGTTTGAAAATCTATTTGAAAAATCATTTGAAAACTATTTTGAAAACGTTTTGTTACATTTTTTAACCTTTGTAAAAATATTTTGATTGTAAAGTTTATTTTCTCTGTGTGAAATAAAATGTTGGAAAAAAGATTTGCAAACGGTTTGAAAAATGGTTACAAAAATATTTGAAAAATCTATATATACTGTTTGGAAAACCTTTGCAAAATGATTTTCAAATGTGTGTACATGTTTGTAAAAACTGTTTGTAAAAATTATTTTGGACTATAGTTTTCAAAATTATTTGAAAAATCTTTGTCAAATAAGTTTGAGGAATAAATACATATCACCAAAATTCTTTTTATATATATATACTTATAAAATTTACCACTTACCCTTGTAAATTCTTAAAATCCACTTCTTGTATATATAATAAGCACTCCCGTGTAAATATTTGTACCTAGTTTTTAGCCAAAACTTTTGTTCTAAAAAATCCCAAAAACATTTGCAAAAAAATTAAAATCCAAAAACACTTGAAAAATCTTTTTGAAAAATATAAAAAATGCATATGCATCATCATCTCTTTTTAAAAACCCGTAAAAAGTTCAAAATCTTTGAAAATTGCATCACAAAAATATTTTCTGCATAGCATGAGCATTTTTCGGATTGAGTTTGATAGTTGAACGAGTCTGAGTAAAATCCGAAGATTGGAGCTTGGTTGGACCTTAACTCTACCTAATTAACAGGAACCTTATAGGAACTGGGATTGAGGTACTTCAGGTCTAGTTGACTTAGTTCTTTGAGGATCACGGGACTTGGTTCAATGGATTCTTGACTGCCTAAGTAGAGTATTTCGGAGCACACGCACGACTCTTGTTGATAATGACCTAACTTGGACACCTGCACCTTTCATTTGGCTCAACTCAGTTGGAGTGGTGAGCAGGTTGGTTTTGCCGGTATGAGACGTACACAGGTGGAAACATTTGTCCTCCTCTAGGGAGGGAAGTGCGCCCCAACCCGTCCAGTAATGATGAGTTTCGAGGATAGGAGATCGTGGGTTGCAATAAAGCTTCAAAAGAGGGATAGTCTACTGGCTCCTGAGGAAAAACTCCTTATGTAAATGCTGCTGTGTATAGTATTAAAAAAATGCAAAAGCAAAAACTCCAAAAAAGTGGACAGGCCTGTAGAAAAATAAAAATGCCTGCCGGAGTGTACATATGTTGTAAAGTCAAATAAGCAAGCTTGAGCTTCAAAGTCAAATCATGTGAGCCTGCAACTGGATGACTTGACTACACTGGTCTTGCATCTTAGGATAGGTAGCTACACTGGCTACCATCCATTCTTCTCTTCACCCCCTCCTCTTGAGCTGGTTGCCACTTGAACTTAGAAGGGAATACCCTGCTCCTTGAGAGACGAGTTGTTGGATTGGGGAATCATTGGGTTGTCATATTGGAGAAGTCAGTCTCTTTGTCATTTCAGTTGGGGAGAGCCACCATCACTTACACTGTACGAGTCAGATTCATAGTCGTAAGGGTTTGCGTATGAGTTGAGCTATTTCTGACCTGGCTATTGAGGAGACTTGAGCAGATTCTCCGGGACTGTTGGATTTCAAATCCGGTTCTCATTAAGGTTCCACACGCACTAAAATTCCAAAGGTCTAACTTAAGCTCCGAACTTTGATTTTGTGAAGACAAGTTTGATAATCGAACGTAATCCATCTTCTTCTTTTTCTTTTCTTTCCTTTTCTTTATGCACTTATTGCGTAAGTGTTGGCTAGGGACTAGCAAAGGTAAAGTATAGGAGGATGATGAAGCCACATTTCATCATCTTTACTCTATCATTTTGGCCTCAAAAACCCGAGCAAATGTGTGTAAATACCCTTTATTTCCATATCTTAGCATTCATGCATGTGCATCCAAATAGTGTATAAAATACTGTAATTAAAGCCAAAATTATAGAATAAATAAAAGAAAAGAAAAAGAATAAAATATTGTAAATACTTTATGACCCGAAACCCCGAGACCTAGGCATCTAGATGAATAGGTCGACCATGAATAAAGTAGGGGGAGATAAGGGTCAAAATACAGTGTAAATACTTCTGTTTTTAATTTATTCTTTAATCATTTTTAGGACCTATTTTTGGTTCCACTTTTTAGACCTCAAATAAAATAATCTACTTTATGGAGGCAGTTTCATATTTTTCGGAGTTACAATTTGAATGTTGAGTTTTGGACCCTTGTAGTATACTTGTATAGATTAAAATATTCAATTTATTCTTTATTCATTATTTTTATAATTTTACATTTTTATAATTATGTAAATATTATTTACAATATATATGAACATTAAAACCAGAATAAAAACCTAAATAAAACTCAAAATAAAAGTACATGTATATATGATACATAGGTATACTACCTATACTTATACCTGCATAAATTGTACTTATATTTTATTGAACATACAAAACACATCAGAAAATAAAATAAAAATATTTCTAAGCATATAAAAATATTATTTAATTTTATAAGAAAAATAAACAAAATTAAATAAAATTAAAATCACAAAATAAAAATAAAAGAATAAAATATATAGATATTATACCTATAAAGGGCATAAAAGTAAACTTGTAAAAATATACCTCCGAAAAATAATTAAAAATCAGAATAAAATACTACATAAAAAATTAAATATTTTTTATTTAATAACCAAAATTTAATTCGACCATTTTCTATTTTTAATTGAATTAATAAAACCATTTTCCAGGGTTTTTCCTGGTTGGTCCACGGGGACCAACCAGGTGCAAACCCTAGTTGACCTCGGTCAACTAGGTGTCCTAGCCCCCTGTAGCTTCTGTCAGACTATGGTTTGACTCCTTTTCAACCATTTATCGAGGTCGAACCTTCCACTCTTTCGCATCGACTTCTTAGGCATTTTTGCTCCTCGATTTCCAATGATTCACGCCCAAGGGAAACCTAGGGCTTTGGATCGCTGCGCGGGGCGTTGTTCCTCATTCTTTGGAGCGCTCCTGTCATCGAGTCAAACCTCATATATTGGACACCCGATTTCAATTTTGAATTCGAACCCCTCATTCTAGGTTTAGCTCCCTTGTCTTGTGCCCATGCCCTTCAGGAAGGTGACAGCTATCCTCGGAGCGTCTTAGGCCGGACGAGCGAAGCCTGAGGTGGCTCCAATCACATCTACCACCATCGCCGACGTCGAGTGATGAATACCCATTCATCACTCTTTATTCTTATATTTTAGCTACAAAAACCTTTGCAAATACATGTATATTCATGTAGATACAAATAATTACCAAACAACATGCAATGTGTAAAAGCTAATAATTAGCATGTTTTTGTGCAAAAATAAAAGAATAAAGAGACAAAAGAAAAAGAGGGAGATATTTAGAATAAATATTGAGCAACCTAATCCCAAGGGAGGGCTCAGCATGGGCCTGACCGCATAAAAGCCAAAGTAGGGAGAGATAGGGAGCTCATATGTGTAAATATACCTGTAAATATAATAAAAGTATTTTCCTCTAAAAATCCAATAAATGAGCTTGTATATATTTGTAAATACTTATAAATACAAAATCAAAATAATAATAGAAAAATTAAAAAGAAAATAAAATAGCATTCCTTATACATATTCACCATGTATATAAACCCACACTTATATTTATTTCACCGTGTAAATAAATAAATTAAAATCCCTAAAAATTGGTATATATTCTATATTTCATGTTGTAAATAAATAAAATAAAAACATCAAAAACAAAATTAAATAAAAAGAACAAAATTAAAAATAAAAAAGAACATTGTATGTATACCATGTATATAGATGTATATATCTATTTATTTAAACCTTGTATATAAATAATAAAAACAAAATAAAAATATCCTTTTATTCCTAATTTTATGCTATAAATAAATAAAATATAAAATAGGAATAAAAATTTACAAAAATAACTAATTAAAAATCAAAAATTAGAAATCAATATTGTGTATATACCTATGTATAGTACTATAGTGTGCATACCTTATTTTTTATTTCAAAAAAAATTAACTAAAAATCACAAAAAATAGAAAAAAATTAAAACAAACATTTTTCATGTTTTTAGTTTTTAATAATTCGGCCATTTAGTATTTTATTTTTAATTTTTAAATATTTATTACGTGGCCAACCCTGATTGGTCCACGGGGGATGTTGACCACCCGGTCAACTCCCCCCCGGACCACTTAGTCCCGGATCCGTGCTCGCGACCCGATTTCTCGAAATTTTGCACACTCGATCCGATCATCAAATCCGTTAACCCCGGGCCCTAATCCGAGCTTGATCATCCCTTATCCTCGCCCGGGGTGGATTTTGGGGATCCGCGCTTCGAGCTGCTCGCCCGACTCCCCGATAGCCGGACCCCTAGAGGTATAAAGTCTGAGCTCCGCCTCCGATTTCACTCATCTTTGGATCGATCCCCTCCACCCCAGGACCTCCACAGCCTCCGCGAGAGTGACAGCTCACTCCCGGCCGTGTCGCATCGAGGAAAGGGAGACCAGACCACTGATCCCGCAGCTACGCGCCGCCGTGCGCCGCCTGGAGGTGGTGCTTGAGCCTCGGACATCGACGGTCCTCGAGGCAAGGACCTGGAGCATCCCCTGCTCCTCCACAGTCGAATCCATCCATCAGGTAGCCTTCCTTCTTCTTCTATTTCCCGAATTTTCATTTTCCCCCAAATCGCTCTGTCACCGTCGAGCTTCAATTCCGACCACCCTCGCCTTCGTCCCGATCATCGGAATAGCTCATCATCTCCGCCTTTCCTCCGCGCACCTTCTCCACCCACTCGCTCAACCCAGCTTGCACAGGAGCTGGGATTGGGGCTCCTTCGCCGTCGCCTCGCCGGAGCTCCTTCATCTAGACGCGCCGACCACCCACACCACTGCTAACCGGGTCGAGGCACTTTGCCCTCGACCCAGGAGCTTGTTGCACATCTTTGCAGGTCCAGAGGAGCCCATCTGAGGGCTTCGACATTCAGGTGCAACAGCTCCTCCTCCGCCAGTTCCGCCGGAGCTCTCCAGAGCTCCTCGCCACCATCGGAGGGAACCATTCGACGCGGGAGGCCACGGCGTAGCATCTCCGATCTTCAGCAGCCTCCGGGATGGTCTCCAGCGCACACACGAGCCCGACGAAGTTCGCCGGCGTCCAGTTCGTCGAGCACCCTCCTCTACCGTCCGATCGACCTCCAACTCCAGTTAAGATCTCAGACGTCCATTTGAGGAGCTGCCAGCACCATCAGATCCTTGGAGGAGTGATCGTGATTGTCAGTTCAGCGAGGTTTAGCCACGTCGCACAGGAGACGTCAGATCATCCACGTGGCTAAACCTCCTCCGTCCGATCCGAGCCAGGACCCAGCGTTGATGCGCCATCTCCCCTGACCGTTGGATACCATACGTGGCGCTCATCCGTCCCTCAGATATAATAAGGGGTAAATTTCTTGTAGGCCCCCCTGTTTATTTCTTTTATTAGTTAGTCCTGTAAATATCGCATATAGTTGTTTTTATTTTGGTATATTTGCACTTAGGACCTCATACTATAGTTTATTTGCTTTTAGACCCTAGTGTGTAGTGGTGCACGTGCTTCGACACGTGATTCTGGGGGTAATTTGCATGTATGGACTTATGATTTCAGGGTGTTAATGAATGAAATTAACTTTTTAGTATTTGCAGAAATACCCCTGTGCGTGGTTTAATTGTGCATGTGCGTTATATAGTGGGTAATTTACACTGAAGCCCCTGGACTTTTAGTACGTGTTACTAAATAGTCCAGGAACTTTAGTTTTCTTGCAAATAGGTCCCTGAGTGCCCAAGTCACGTGCCTCGCACGTGATTTCGTGGAGAAATTGCACCGGACCGACTGGAACTTTTATTAATTGCGTACAGGTCCCTATGCACTATACCATTGTTTTTATTTTTAATAAAATAGCAAACTAACTCCGAATTTAATGAAAATTGGACACATGGCTCCTTCCATGGTGTAAAATTTTCTAGAATTTTTGGAGACATTTTTGATTTCATTTATTATTTTTAAAAATTCAAAAACACACATTTTCTTTACTGTCTAGCTTTAAAAATCACAAAAAATTTATTAAAACACCTCTAACAATTACAAAAATTTACATAGTATTTATTTTACTTTGTTTGATTTTATGAACAATTTTGGTCATTTTTAGATTTATAAAACCTATACAAATTTCAAAACCCCTAAAAACCCATAAAAATTCTAATAATTAAAAGAAAAATAAAAAATTAATAATTCCAGTAGCCAAATTTTCCTTGTGTTTTCTTCTCTACAGGAAAGTTACCCTCAGGTTTTAATAGGGCCATTTTGCATTTTAATTTGGCCTTTGAAAGCTGACTGGACAGTACCTCTATTTTCTTGTCTTGTTTGATTTTTTAGAAAATTCAATAAAAATCAAAAAATTACCAAAATTAACCAAAAACAGTAAAAAAATATAAAAAATGTAAAAACATTTTTGTTTGAATTTTTGGATGATTTCTGAGTAGGTAAATAATTGTTTATAGTTGCTTTTATTTATTGTTTTTCTATTTTCTTAATTAAATTAAAAATCCAAAAAATATAAAAAGATTAAAAATCCACAAAAAGACTCCTCTTTTATTTTATTTATTTTTTATACTACTTTGTAGGCCGCGAGGCCATTACGTGCTCCTTGTGTTCGACCCTGGTCGCTATACCAGGCTAATCTAATAGCGCGACCGCTACTTGAGCTTGTTTGGTTTTTATCTTGTTTTGGTGGTCTATATTTTTCTTGATCGACCGCGCTTGGTGACTTGGGTCGCAATGACCCTTGATTACCTTTGTTCGAGTTGCCAGGCGTGTCATCAGAATGGCGCTGTTGCCGGGGAGCACGGCTTAGTAGTCGGTTTTCGATTTTTCCCGCGGTATTCTTTTCCGCGGCTTCTGTGCATATTTTTGTATATATATCATTTATTTGCATAATTGTTCAAATAATCTGGTCTGACGCTCTGTTTGTTTTCTTGCGAGGGCCTGAGGACCGTGGCGGCTTTCTTTGGAAGTCGAGCAATCGCGGGAGTCGGAGTCGGCTTTCCTCTCCACAGAGCCGCAGGAGGACGCGAGGAACGAGCAGGAGTACGGGAGCCGCGGAATAGCCGCAGAGTAGCATAGTTTAGATTAGGCTTTATTTCAGCAATATTTGAACTTTTATAATAATATAGGGACCAGAGACAGAGACTTAGACTCTCGGGGTCTGTTTCACCGAGCACCGGTGTGCTCGGAGGACCCCTTAGCTAGCTCGATTTTTCGCAGCTTTTTCACGGTTTTATTTCTTTCCTGCCTTTTCCGGTTTCACATGGATTTTCGAGCCCCTAGCCGTAGGATTTTCTGCTTGACTGTGCCGTAATAATTAGGATCCAAATACCCTAATATATCTGCCTGCACCTATATATCGGTAATTGGACCTACAATAAAACATTAATAAAAATAGTTGTTTCACCACCTTCGAGCCTACGCGCCGCGAGCCCGCCCCGTCAAGTGCTACTCCTGAATTCGACCTATCGAGAAGAGGAGGGGTGGGTCTAGACCAGACTCTCTGGATTGGAGGCTGGTGGTCAGCTAGTGGTTCTTTCGAGTAGCACTGCTGTTTAGGGACTCGGTTTTCCGCCTGCACCATTTAGTTAGTTTATTTCCTGTCTTTTAAATTCTGCGCGGATCATCTTGCATGTAGACTGCTGGAGTCAGGTACACATTTCTTACTCTACATGCATCATTGATTTTCGCGCATCGGCTTTTTCGTCTTCTCCCCCTGTTTTGGACTTCATAACCAGGAGAACCGAAAAATTCGTTAGGCATTTTTGTTTTTATTGAAAAAAATCTAAAAAGAAAAATCATAAAATTGGGACTGCTAAGACTATTGACCCTAAAAGACACCTGACTTAAAAATTTGTCTTGGGGAGAGCAACCCCCTCATTGATTGGTTTGATTGTGCGAGAGAGTGACCCCGAACACTAGGTAGAGCCCTCAGATACTCTTCTCGGCTGATTACCGACTCTTCTGTGCGGGACAGTCAGTTGGGAAAGTATCGGGTATCCCAACAGGTCACGTAATCGCTCTGATATCTTGATTGTTCACCAAAATAAAATTGACCGAGCCTTTACGGTCTTCAGCTCGTGTTGCGTTGGTGAACTGGGGGTTTGTTTGTGATCATAGTTTTTCCAGATCCCATCCGCCTTACTCGCCAGATCACGATGATGGGTAGGAGGTCTCTTAAGCAGCCTCTGGCTGCACCGCTTTTTAGCACTCCAGCCCATTCATCTAGGTCAGTTCGTGGGAGCTCAGACCCGCTCTCCGAACCCGAGTACGACTCCGCCCTATTCCCCCTCGACCACCCTTCTTCTTCTTCTGAGACCGAGATACCAGTGCCAGAGGAGAGACAGATAGACGATTTATCGGCACCTGAGTTAAGGTCTTTTGCCTTTGCAGAGATCATGGCCGGCAGCAGTGACGACCGCACTGGAGGTCCCCGAGCTGATCAGACATTCGTCTTGGACCAGGGTGCGATCAACTCCACCCTGATCGCCTCATTAGACTCAGTTCAGCAGCAGTTGAGAGATCAGGGAGCTTTTATGATCGAGATGAGGCGAGAGCTTGAGCAGATGAGAGCCGACTGCGAGAACCGTGGAGGAGGACCCGACGATGCGACAGCAGCCGCAGCAGCAGGAGGAGGACCTCCAAGACCGATGCGGGAGAATCACAACCCCGGATCGACTCTGACGCACCGTTGGGTGGTTCTACCAACCATCGTGGGGGACTTCAAGTTCCCCCCGAACACACTTCAGCTCCTACCCCGGTTCCATGGGCTGGCTACTCAGGAGCCCCATCTCCACCTGCAAGAGTTTGAGATGATCTGCAGTACTATCCACGATCGTCAGGTGGACCAGGATACCATACGGATGATTGCCTTCCCCTTCTCCTTAGCAGACAGAGCAGCCACCTGACTGAAGCACTTGGGGAAGTTCGTCTACACCTAGGAGCAGCTCCGCGCCGAGTACTTACATAAGTACTATCCACTCGGGCGGACGAACGCCGCTAGAGCCCTGATCAGCAACTTCTCCATGCTCCCCAACGAGCAGTTCCACGAGGCATGGGAGAGGTTCAGAGAGCTGACTGACAGATGCCCGCACCACGACATTTCCAAGCCGAACCTTGTGCAGAGCTTTTTCAGCGGGCTGACACCAAAGCTTCAGGGCTTGGTGAACGCTTCTTGTGGCGGGTCTTACTTCGCCAAGGATCACGATCAGGTCTGGGCCATCTACGAGGAGATGACTGAGAACTACATGGTGATGTCCCAGACCAGATTGTACACTCAGGGCAGACCCCAGCAGCCACAGACCGTGCAGTACCAGAGGATAGCACGGGTCGACGCCAGTCCATCCAGTTCGTCCGCGGTAGCCGCAGCACAGGACGAGTCCATTGCCGCAGACATGGGGATCATCAGCGAGAAGCTGGACCGGATAAAGATTATTGAGAAGCAGCAGTGCCAGGGCATCACGCAGATGGAGCATATGGCACAGACTCTGAGTGACCTGAAGACACATCTCATGTGTCTCCAGGAGGCACAGACGGCTTCCCAGCCCCGTCTTCAGGCACGAGGCGATCTGAGTAGCTCCGGCAGCCAGTCCCAGCGCTCCAGCTCCCACCAGCAACATAGACATGTTCATCTTGTACAGGCAGAGCCGTACCAGCAGCCGTAACCCACCTACCAGTCACCACCGTCTCCAGACATGCAGATGGTGGTATACCAGCCGGATAGCCTCTAGCAGTACTTCCGCCAGACCCTTACGATTCAGAGCCGTTGATGGATGTCAACGGGATTTGGTACGACCGCCCCCAGCCCGGTATCCGACGAGACCATCCCGGATTCCGTTGGGCGGCCAGAGGTGTCCAGCCCCAGCAGCAGCCGTCAGCACAGGGTGGCCAGTACAGCCATCAGAGAGATCACCACCACTAGCAGCCCCCAGTGTATCCACCACAGCAGCAGTCACAGTATGGTCCTCGTCCCCATCAGCAGGGACAGTCTTGGAGGCGTGATCAGCTTCACCAGCTGCAGCATCAGCCACACACTTACCCCCTCTCAACCACAACAGCAGTTCCAACAGCCTCACTACCAGAGAGGCTACCCGTCGGGTTCCCATGAGAGCCCTGTCTTGGATGATATAGCCCGCCTTCTCACAGATCAGCAGGGCACTTTTCGACGAGTGATGGATGAGTTCTGCCAGGAGATGCGGGACATCGTGAGAGGGAAGGCTGCCATCCCTGCCCAGATAGAGCCCAACCCGAACAACCTGAAGAGGAAATCTGAGCAGGTAGTTTGTACTGAGTATGCCACTCCTAGTGATACTTTTGGTGATATGTCTGCATATCTTTTTGATACTGACTTTGTCACACTTTGGAGCGGTAGGATGCCAGCAGGCGGTGCCTCATCTGAGCTACGCCACAAGGATACTTCCAGAGCACCAGACGAGGAGGAGAGCGGTACTGAGGCCGCTGGAGATGATGACGGTGGTACTGATGCCACCATGGATGCTGATCCCACTAGCGGTACTGAGGACGCCGTTTCACCAGTTGGAGGAGGTGGTACTGAGGCCACCCAGGATGCCGAGCCAGAGCACGGTACTGAGGCTGCGAGTCTTCCAGCCGATGGTGGTGCTGATGCCACCAAGTCTTCTGAGATTCCTGTTGTTTTTCCTACTTCTGATGTATCTCGGAACATTTCTGTGAATAAAGGAAAGGGTTTATTTTCTTCTAGTCCCACTGTGGTGCATGATGTATGTGTGAATCCGGTCGTTGAACCGTCTAGACCCTTTCCTAGTCCTTCATCTGAGAAGGACCATGTGATCCCCTTCCCTAGAGCCCTTCAGATGGGGAAGGGGAAGAAAAATGAAAATACAAAAAAGAGGCAGCAGGAAGAGTTCAGCCAACAGATGATAGATCGGTTTCACATTCAGCTGACTCTTCAGGAGGCTTTGCAGCACATCCCCCTTCTTCAACGTTCCCTTAGAGACAGGACTACAATCAGAATGAAGAGGAGGAACCACCACTCAGAGATCCATGTGCTGACAAAAGCCACTTGTTTCGCGATCCAGAACCGACTGCCGGCCAAGAGGCCAGATTCAAGAGCCCCTTATGTCAGATGCCATATCAGTGAGCAGAGGTTTGACCGTACTCTATTAGACAGCAGATCGTCGATCAACCTACTTCCGGCAGCCCTTCTCGACCGCTTTGAGTTGGGCACTCTACGATAGAGCAGGACAGTCCTTCAGTTTGCGGATAGATCTGTCAAGAGGCCGAAGGGGTTGCTTAGAGACGTTGTCATCACGATTCAGGGTCTGCAATTCCCCGTGGACTTCGTAGTGTTGGACATGGAGATCCCTGAGTCAGTGACCGATACCCCCATCATTCTAGGTCGCCCGTTCTTGGCCACAGCCAAGGCAGTGACCGACCATGATAGCGGGAAGGTATACTTTCGCGTCGAGGGCGAAAGTGTACAAATAGAGACGGTCGAGGACAGCAGAGCCAGAGACAGATCATGCTCAGAGACTACTTTAGATACAGAGCAGATGACAGATGCCGGGCTAGACATCCACCAGGACTGCGACTTTGCGATTACAGACGATGAGGCAGTTTGGGCAGATCCCGACGCACATGCCATACTCTCACTTTCAGATTTCGCTGATATAGAGACGACAATAGATGAGAGCTTGGAGAGCACATTCCTAGTCCAGGATACTTCAGAGGCAGCAGAGCCGGTTCTCGACCGTGAGACAGATTCTTGTGATGATGGTGGTGTTGATGCCACTTTGGATGACACAGATCCCTCGGAGTCAGAGCCTGATTGGGCAGATTGTGATGATTATATGCCAGACCTGACTTCCACTGAGCCTGTAGATAGGGAGGAGGTAGATGCCGAGCAGAGCAGAGACAGTCCATCAGGGTAGCCTTCCCCCGATCCAGTTTGTGAGAGAGAGTTCTCATTCTCCCGGGCAGATTTGGCCGCATACACTCGGATTCTTCAGAAGCCAGATTTGCCAGCACCAGTTTGTCCAGAGCTGAAGCCACTTCCTGCGTCGTTGAAGTATAGGTTCCTTGTGGGTGAGCATGAGATGTACCCACTCATTATCTCAGCCGATTTGACTGGAGAGCAGGAATCCCGTTTCATGGGGTTCTTGAAAAGAACCGCAAGGCGATAGGATGGAGCGTAGCAGATCTCCAGGGGATTAGTCCAGCTCTGTGCTCTCACTACATCTATCTCGAAGACGAGGCAAAGCCGTCGCGTGAGTTCCAGCGGTGGCTGAACCCGAATCTGAGAGAGGTTGTCATGAAGGAAATTTCGAAGTGGTGGAGCGCTGATTTTATCTACCCCATCTCCGACTCCAAGTGGGTCAGTCCGTTACATGTGGTGCCCAAGAAGACGGGCATCACTACAATGGTTACGGAGTCCGGAGAGGAGATCGCTACACGAGTACCCACTTCTTGGAGGGTCTGCATGGATTACAGACGACTCAATCAGGCCACCAAGAAGGACCATTTCCCCCTGCCCTTTATTGATCAGATCATTGAGAGACTGGCAGGGAAGAGCCATTATTGTTTTCTGGATGGGTACTCGGGCTACAACCAGGTGGCCATCGCTCCCGAGGACCAGGACAAGACGACCTTTACCTGTCCCTTCGGCACATACGCCTTCCGATGCATGCCATTTGGGCTATGCAGTGCCCCTACGACTTTTCAGAGATGCATGCTGTCAATCTTTTCAGACATGGTAGGGGAATGCTTGGAGGTCTTCATGGATGATTTCTCGGTTTACGGCGACGGATTCGACTCCTGTCTTGACTTCCTAGACCGAGTACTTCAACGATGTATAGAGGTTCGTCTCGTATTATCTTGGGAGAAGAGTCACTTTATAGTGACTCAAGGGACGGTGCTTGGCCACATCATCTCCAACAGGGGCATGGAGGTTGATCCGGCTAAGGTGGATGTCATTAGCAAACTCGCACCACCGTCCAACTTGCGGCAGTTACGGTCTTTTCTAGGGCACGTTGGTTTCTACCGTCGATTCATTCGTGATTTCAGTAGGGTTGCCCGACCGTTGACTGATCTGTTGACGAAAGACACCGAGTTCCTTGTCGATGACAAGTGTCTTTCGTCGTTTGAGACTCTCAAGAGAAGTGTGATAGAGGCTCCTGTCCTTCAGCCAACAGATTGGTCTCTCCCATTCGAGATCATGACGGACGCCTTCGATTTTGCCGTGGGGGCTGTGCTAGGACAGAGGAGGGACGGAGTTCCATTTACCGTCCACTACGCTAGCCGCACATTGGATTCCGCGCAGCGGAACTACACAGTCACAGAAAAGGAGATGCTAGCCGTAGTCTTCGCCCTAGATAAGTTCAGATCATACATTATTGGATCTAGAGTGACTTGTATACTGATCATACCGCCATTAGGTACCTCATGGCAAAGAAGGATGCCAAGGCCAGACTGACTAGATGGATCCTTCTACTCCAGGAGTTTGACATAGAGATTAAGGATAAGCCTGGAGTCAAGAATGTGGTGGCGGATCATCTCTCCCGATTGGAGTATCTTGAGGATTCTGAACAGATTGACCCTATTTGCGAGACCTTTCCAGATGAGGCGATCCTTGCTATCGCTTCACTCCCATGGTACGCCGATATTGTGAACTATCTTGTCGCCAAGAAAGTTCCACAAGATTGGCCCCGACAGAAACTTGAGACCTTCCTCGCGAAGGCCAAGTTTTACCATTGGGAGGATCCCATCCTTTACCATGAGGGAGGGGATAGTATATGACATAGGTGCATTCCTCAGGAGAAGCATCACAGCGTTCTTACTAACTGCCACAATCTGGAGGCAGGAGGACATCACTCAGGGAGAAGAACAGCACAGAAAGTGCTCCAATCCGGCCTATGGTGGCCTACTCTCTTCAAGGACTCTGATGAGTTCGTGAAGAGGTGTACTGACTGTCAGAGGATGGGCACTTGTGGACAACGTGATATGATGCCGATGCAGCCCATTCATTTCTATGAGGTTTTTGACGCATGGGGCATCGATTTCATGGGTCCATTCCCTAAGAGTCAGGGATTTGAGTACATTCTATTGGCCGTTGATTATGTGAGTCGTTGGGTTGAGGCCATCCCTGCCCGAACCGCTGATGCCAGGACAGTTTGCAGATTTTTGAGGAAGCACATCATCACGCAGTTCGGGTACCTCGAGTATTGATATCTGATTGGGGGGGTCTCATTTCATCAACGACCAGGTGAAGGCACTTGCTAGCGAGTTCGGCATAGACCATCGAGTTGCCACTCCATACCATCCACAGACAAATGGTCTAGCCGAGGTGTCGAACAGGGAGATCAAGACTATATTGCAGAAAGTCATCCGCCCTGACCGAAAGGATTGGTCACAGCTTTTGGACTCAGTCTTGTGGGCATATAGGACATCTTTCAAGACACCATTGGGCACATCTCCCTTTCGTCTCGTATATGGCAAGCCATGCCATTTACCAGTTGAGTTGAGGCACATGTCACTTTGGGCAGTACAGATATTATTTTGGATCCAGATAGTGTAGGAGACCGGAGAAGGGCAGAGTTAGCAGCCCTGGAGGAGCTTCGTGATACCGCCTTCTCAAACATCCTACAGTATAAGGAGAGAGTAAAAGAGTGGCATGATTCTCATATCAGCCACAAGCATTTTGAGCCTGGACAGAGAGTATGGCTGTTTGACGCTAGGCTTCGTCTATTTCCAGGAAAGCTACAGAGCAAATGGAAGGGACCTTATCTTGTGAGGAAGGTACACGACAATGGGAGTATTGACATATCGGAGTTGTCTTCTGAGAGTACCTTTCGAGTGAACGGCCAGCGACTCAAGCCATTTCTAGATCATGAGCCGCGGGTCGTAGATGTTGCCCCTATTCATTTTGCGTGAGATGTGGTCTCTTGACTCACATCTATTGCATCTCACACCTGATTATCACTGTTCTTCCGACCTGTATAGATCCAGTTGTCCATATCACTCTATTCTTTAGTCCCACATCCCTTTTCTCATCTTATGATTATGCTATACTTAGGGTGTACTTTACCCTAAGTATGGGGGGATGTAGGACCTTCGGGTATTCTTTGCATTCTTTCTACCCCTGTTTTGCTGCCTATACTTAGGGATATTTCACCCTAAGTATGGGGGGGGGGCAAACTCTGTACATCCTTCAACTCGGAGTTCCCTTTATGTACAGCTTGCTATACTTAGGATTACTTGATCGTAAGTATAGGGGGGAAACCACCGAGTTCTCCTCATTCTATTCTTTCATTCATCTCTGTATCTAGCCATTCCTTTTCACTTCCCTATACTAAGCACGAGTTATGTCTTCTTCATCGCTCTTGATAACTCTGAGGACATCGTTCGAGCTAAGTATAGGGGGGTGTGTATATATTTCATATATACTTTAGCCATAACTCGTACTTTGTGTGAGTGTGACTAAATAAAAATGGCTAAAAACCCATAAAATTTAAATTTTTTCTCCCTTGTATATAAAATTCATTTTGCACATACCTATTTATTTATACAAATTATTTTTGTACAAATGATTGTAAAATGATTTGTATAAAGGATTTGTAAATATTTTCATAACAAAAATTATGTATATAGTACAAAATTTTTCCAAAATGTTTTGAAAACAAAAAGTTTGCAAAAACCGTGTGTAAATGTTTGTAAATATTTTGCAAAACTTGCATTCATGCATACATTCATGGTTTCAAAACATTTTTCAAAAATTTTGCACGATTGTAAATATTTGTAAATAGCATTTTTGTAAATACTTGTATAGTTTTTCCTAGATCATAGTTGACATTTAAACTAGACTGGAATTAAATTGGGAAATGAAGCTTGATTAAGATCTTAATCCACCTAATTCTAAAAGGAACCTTATAGGGCTTAGGGTTAAGGCTTTTCAGGTCCATTGGGACTTAATTCTTTGAGTCCACTCGGCTATGAGCATATGTCATCTTGATGAGCCTAAGTAGAGCACTTAAGAACACACGCATGACTCTTAGAGACAATGGCTTTACTTGCACCAGCACTGTACACATAGCTCTCTACGGATGAGGTGGTGAGGAGGCAGTTTCCTTTGGCTTGGGGTAGCATATGAGGGTAGTACTTCTAGGCGAAACCTCTCTTCTTCTTTTAGTGAAGGAAGTGCACCTCAACTTGGTCTAGTGGTGATGAAGGCTAAAGACAGAAGTCGTGGGTTGCAATAAAGCTTCAAAAGAGGGATAGTCTACTGGCTCAAGAGGAAAAACTCCTTGTATATATGCTGCACCATGTAGATATGTTGTACAGTTGCACATGAAAAAAAAGTGTGAAAAAAGAAAAGAACTCCAAAAAAAAAGTGGTGGGTCAGATTGAAAATTTAATAACCCCACCGGAGTGTATATAGTCAAATAAAGCAAAAGCTTATGGTATCCATGTTACATCTCATGAAGCTTGCAGCGGGAGACTTAGCTACACTGGTTGGGCTCCCAAGGATACATGGCTACACTGGCCATGGTCCATTCTCTTCTTCCCCCTCTTCTTGAGCCGGTTGCACTTGAACTTAGAAGGGAATACCCCGCTTCTCGAGGAAAGAGTTGTTAGACCGATGCATTAGAGTTACCAGGTTGGGGGAGGTTGTTTCTTTGTTACTTCTGAGGTGGGGAGCTACATATCACTTACACTGCATGGAAAGATTCATGGTCGCTAGAGTTTGTGTATGTAGACTTGTTCTGATCTGGTTTATTGAGGAGTCTTGTCCATAGATTGGTGGAACTTAGAGGCTGTTGAGTTTTAAGCTTAAGTCCAAATAAGGTTCCGACACATTAATAATCCAAAGATCTGATCGAGCTCCATATTTCAATTTAATGAAGGCGAGTTTAATAGTCAGCCTTAATCCATGTATATTCTCCTCTTTTTCTTTTTCTTTTTCACTTCTTTTTCAAATAAGTGTTTGCTAAGGGACTAGCAAAGTTAAGCATAGGGGGGTGACGAATACCCATTCATCACTCTTTATTCTTATATTTTAGCTACAAAAACCTTTGCAAATACATGTATATTCATGTAGATACAAATAATTACCAAACAACATGTAATGTGTAAAAGCTAATAATTAGCATGTTTTTGTGCAAAAATAAAAGAATAAAGAGACAAAAGAAAAAGAGGGAGATATTTAGAATAAATATTGAGCAACCTAATCCCATGGGAGGGCTCAGCATGGGCCTGACCGCATAAAAGCCAAAGTAGGGAGAGATAGGGAGCTCATATGTGTAAATATACCTATAAATATAATAAAAGTATTTTCCTCTAAAAATCCAATAAATGGGTTTGTATATATTTGCAAATACTTATAAATACAAAATCAAAATAAAAATAGAAAAATTAAAAAGAAAATAAAAATAGCATTCCTTATACATATTCACCATGTATATAAACCCACACTTATATTTATTTCACCGTGTAAATAAATAAATTAAAATCCCTAAAAATTGGTATATATTCTATATTTCATGTTGTAAATAAATAAAATAAAAACCATCAAAAACAAAATTAAATAAAAAGAACAAAATTAAAAATAAAAAAGAACATTGTATGTATACCATGTATATAGATGTATATATATATTTATTTATTTAAACCTTGTATATAAATAATAAAAACAAAATAAAAATATTCTTTTATTCCTAATTTTATGCTATAAACAAATAAAATACAAAATGGGAATAAAAATATACAAAAATAACTAATTAAAAATAAAAAATTAAAAATCAATATTGTGTATATACCTATGTATAGTACTATAGTGTACATACCTTATTTTTTATTTCAAAAAAATTAATTAAAAATCACAAAAAATAGAAAAAAATTAAAAAAAACATTTTTCATGTTTTGAGTTTTTAATAATTCGGCCATTTAGTATTTTATTTTTAATTTCTAAATATTTATTATGTGGCCAGCCCTGATTGGTCCACGGGGGATGTTGACCCCCCGGTCAACTTCCCCCCTGGACCACTTAGTCCCGGATCCGTGCTCGCGACCCGATTTCTCGAAATTTTGCACACTCGATCCGATCATCAAATCCGTTAAACCCGGGCCCTAATCCGAGCTTGATCATCCCTTATCCACGCTCGGGGTGGGTTTTGGGGATCCACGCTTCGAGCTGCTCGCCCGACTCCCCGATAGCCGGACCCCTAGAGGTATAAAGTATGAGCTCCGCCTCCTATTTCACTCATCTTTGGATCGATCCCCTCCACCCCAGGACCTCCACAGCCTCCGCGAGAGTGACAGCTCGCTCCCGGCCGTGTCGCAGCGAGGAAAGGGAGACCAGACCACTGATCCGGCAGCTACGCGCCGCCATGCGCCGCCTGGAGGTGGTGCTTGAGCCTCGAACACCGACGGTCCTCGAGGCAAGGACCTGGAGCATCCCCTGCTCCTCCACAGTCGAATCCATCCATCAGGTAGCCTTCCTTCTTCTTCTATTTCTCGAATTTTAATTTTTCCCCAAATCGCTCCGTCACCGTCGAGCTTCAATTCCGACCACCCTCGCCTTTGTCCCGATCATCGGAATAGCTCATCATCTCCGCCTTTCCTCCGCGCACCTTCTCCACCTACTCGCTCAACCCAGCTCGCACAGGAGCTGGGATTGGGGCTCCTTCGCCGTTGCCTCGCCGGAGCCCCTTCATCCCGACGCGCCGACCACCCACACCACTGCTAACCGGGTCGAGGCACTTTGCCCTCGACCCAGGAGCTTGTTGCACATCTTTGCAGGTCCAGAGGAGCCCATCTGAGGGCTTCGACATTCAGTCGCAGCAGCTCCTCCTCCGCCAGTTCCGTCGGAGCTCTCCAGAGCTCCTCACCACCATCGGAGGGAACCATTCGACGCGGGAGGCCACGGCGTAGCATCTCCGATCTTCAGCAGCCTCTGGGGCGGTCTCTAGTGCACACACGAGCCCGACGAAGTTCGCCGGCATCCAGTTCGTCGAGCACCCTCCTCTACCGTCCGATCGACCTCCAGCTCCAGTTCAGATCTCAGACGTCCATTTGAGGAGCTGCCAGCACCGTCAGATCCTTGAAGGAGTGATCGTGACCGTCAGTTCAGTGAGGTTTAGCCACGTCGCACAGGAGACGTCAGATCATCCACGTGGCTAAACCTCCTCCGTCCGATCCGAGCCAGGACCCAGCGTTGATGCGCCAACTCCCTTGACCGTTGGATACCACACGTGGCGCTCATCCGTCCCTCGGATATAATAAGGGGTAAATTTCTTGTAGGCCCCCTGTTTGTTTCTTTTATTAGTTAGTCCTGTAAATATCGCATATAGTTGTATTTATTTTGGTATATTTGCACTTAGGACCTCGTACTATAGTTTATTTGCTTTTAGACCCCTGTGTGTAGTGGTGTACGTGCTTCGACACGTGATTCTGGGGGTTATTTGCATGTATGGACTTATGATTTCAGGGTGCTAATGAATGAAATTAACTTTTTAGTATTTGCAGAAATACCCCTGTGCGTGGTTTAATTGTGCATGTGCGTTATATAGTGGGTAATTTACACTGAAGCCCCTGGACTTTTAGTACGTGTTACTAAATAGTCCAGGAGCTTTAGTTTTCTTGCAAATAAGTCCCTGAGTGCCCAGGTCACGCGCCTCGTGCGTGATTTCATGGAGAAATTACACCGGACCCCCTGGAACTTTTATTAATTGCGTACAGGTCCCTATGCACTGTACCATTGTTTTTATTTTTAATAAAATAGCAAACTAACTCCGAATTTAATGAAAATTGGATACATGGCTCCTGCCTTGGTGTAAAATTTTCTAGAAATTTTGGAGACATTTTTTATTTCATTTATTATTTCTAAAAATTCAAAAACACATATTTTCTTTACTGTCTAGATTTAAAAATCACAGAAAAATATTAAAATACCTCTAAAAATTACAAAAATTACACAGTTTTTATTTTACCTTGTTTGATTTTCTGACCAATTTTGGTCATTTTTAGATTTATAAAACCTATAAAAATTACAAAACCCCTAAAAAACCATAAAAATTCTAATAATTAAAAGAAAAATCAAAATTTAATAATTCCAGTGGCCAAATTTCCCTTGTGCTTTCTTCTCTACAGGAAAATTACCTTCAGGTTTTAAAAGGGCCATTTTGCATTTTAATTTGGCCTTTGAAACCTGACTGGACAGTACCTCAATTTTCTTGTCTTGTTTGATTTTTAGAAAATTCAATAAAAATCATAAAATTACCAAAAATTAACCAAAATATTAAAAAATATAAAAACCATAAAAAAACATTTTTGTTTGAATTTTTGGATGATTTTTGAGTAGGTAAATAATTGTTTGTAGTTGCTTAATTTATTGCTTTTCTATTTTCTTAATTAAATTAAAAATCCAAAAAAATATAAAAAGATTAAAAATCCACCAAAAAGACTCCTCTTTTATTTTATTTCTTTTTTAGACTACTAAGTAGGCCGCGAGGCCATCACATGCTCCTTGTGTTCGACCCTGGTCGCTATACCAGGCTAATCTAATAGCGAGACCGCTACTTGAGCTTGTTTGGTTTTTATCTTGTTTTGGTGGTCTATATTTTTCTACATCGACCGCGCTTGGTGACTTGAGTCGCAACGACCCTTGATTACCTTTGCCCGAGTTGTCAGGCGTGTCATCATCGAGGTACGTCCCTCCGGTCTCCACCATCGAGACACCCTTATTTTCCTGTTGTTTCTTTTGCATTTTATTTGCCACAGCCCTAGGATTACAAGCCCTCTAGAAATTTCGAAAGCCATCCATCCAATCGCTCAATCCGACCTCCTCGCCGGAGCGTTCCTCCGGCTGAGATCCCAACCGTTGCTTTGCGTCACCTTTCTGCCACCGCGGGACCAAGGCATTTTGCCCTGGGTCCTCTCACCTCTTTTTGCAGGTCAAAGCGCCTTGACTCGAGCCTGGGGCTCGTTTTGCGCTACGCCGGAAGTACCTGGGGCCCCATAGCTCCGCCACCTTCCAGCGAAGACTCCGACCATCCTCGGAGCTTTTTGGAGTCCCTAGCATCTTCTCCGGCCCTCCAAGAGCACGCCCTACCATTTTGAGCCTTCTAGATCACCGGAGGACGAGATCGAGGTCGGGGAAGATTACCTCGCTGGCGTTCTTCCCCATTCTTCCTCAGAGCCTCTCCACCGTTAGATCGAGGCGGAGTTCCAGACGCTACAGCTGCCGTAGGATTGGACGCTTCCTAGCCGTCCAATCGTCCGTTCATGTTCTAATCCAGGCTGTCATCCGCGAAGGGTTATCGGCGCTCCTGAGGCCGACGCGTGTCAAGAGAAGCACCTCCAACCCGTCGGATACCAGGCATGGGTATTTTGCGCATCCACCTTTGCCTATTTTGTATTTAACATTCAATAGTTAAACATTTATCTGTAGTTTAAATATTGTTGTAATATTTGCAAACAAGCCCCCGTATTTTTCCTATTTGCAAATAGGTCCTGGCCACGTCACCTCACGTGACCAGTACACGTGAGGTGAGGGCATTTTGCACAGGACCCCTCCAGGGTTTACTTATTTCGATTCAGTACAAGAAATTGTGGATCACGTGTAAAACTTTTGGTTATTTTGCATCAAGACCCTCGGATTTTTGGAAATTACACCTAGGTCCTTCCCAGGCGCGTGCCTGTCACGCGCCCTGGTGGGATATTTGCAGGGGTGTCCCTACGGGTCTTGTATTCTATATTTGATCCATTAAGTTGTTGATTAGTGCTATATTTTGTTGGAAAATTGCAACTGTGCCCTGGATATTTTGATATTTGCACTTATACCCCTACTAGGCCATATATTTTTGCGTGCTTTGTCTTATTTATTTCACACATCCTATTAACTCCAAAAATTACCAAAAAAATATCATAGCTTCCTGTTAACTTGCTCATTTACGCTATTTTTTTGTATTGCATTTTTGTTGCATTTCTATATTTACTAAAAATAAAAAAACAAGTATTTATCCTACTGTTTGCATTAGAAAATCCATAAAAATTATAAAAACATTTTGAAAAATTCCAAAAAAATTATATTTTGTTTGTCTTGTGATATTTTAGTGTTAGTCAAAAAACCACTAAAAGTTTCAAAAGCAAAACCTTAAAAATTAGAAAACACCTAAAAACTTCAAAAAATCTAAAAAATCCTAGAAAATTCCTTAAAATGGAAACTCAGGTTATGTACTTTCCCTATTTTATTGCCTTTATTCAAAAATTAATTTGGGAAAGTTTTGATACTGCTTGTCATTTTGCATTCCCATTTTGATTTCGGCCAGTAGGTTTATTCACTATTTTCCCTTATTTTTGATTTTAAAAATACCAAAAACATTCTGAAAATTCCCTAAAAATCATAAAAACATCTTAAAATTATAGAAAGGCCAAAAATAATTTATTCCCTGATTTTTGACTATTTTTACTTATTTTTATAAATACTCTATCCCTCTTTCCTTATATTACATATATATTCTATTATTGAAAAAGAAAATATAAAAAATATAAAACATAAAATGAAAATACAAAATCAGTAAAAAGAAAACCAAAATATAAAATTAAAAAATAAAAATAAAATAAAAAATATAAAAACTAAAAACCCACAAAAAAGTTGCATATTGTAGACATTTAATCACAACTCATTTTTATGCATCAATTGTTGATCTATCCTGCCTTGCTCCCTGTGTTCGAACTCTCTACGTACTTGCATCTATACATCTTTTATGTAGAGTTAAAAATAAATTTGACTCCACATTGTTTGTCATTGTTTGATATTTGATTGTGGGTTCATTGTTGATCAAATACGGGATTTTGTAGTGGTCAAGACATCGACTGTTGATTCGCCTTGTGAATCAATACGACCGCTCTAAATTTCGTGTTTATCAAGCGCTAACTAACCCTTAAGCCTCGTGGTTGAGGCCAGAGTAGAGTGACTGCACTAGGATGTTGTTATCCAGATCATGGCAGGGACATTTTTGTAGTAGGTCCTTAAACCTATCCCATACCTCACAGAGTGGTTCATTGTGCATCTGAGAGAAGCTGGTGATGCGGGTTCTCATTTGATTGGTCCGACTCAAGGGGTAGAATTTCTTCAGAAATAGGTTTTTGAACCTCTCATAAGTAGTCACAGTCACCCCCAAGTTTTTCACCCAGTAGTCTGCTTTCCCTTTCAAGGCGAAAGGTAGTGCAGTGAGACGAATGTAGTCTTGGATGACTTGTGGGTGTCTCAGATTAGAACATATCAGCTCCAGGTCCCGCAAGAATTCATATGGCTCCTCAGTCATATTACCATGGAATTGAGGTAATTAACTTACAAAATGTGACTTCAGTTCATATGGATCTCCGGTTGTGGTGGCTGCAAATAATTCCACACTCTGTACTGTCCAGGGTTGTATGCGGCTTCGATTGGCACTTCTTCCCCAGCATTCAATTGCTCAAGCTGTGCTCTCAGTAACTGTTGTTGCTGCTCAGATGTAGCCAATCTTGCTAGGATCATTTGAATAGCATCGTCATTGGTTTCATCTTCAGGATCTTTCTTGGAAGCCATCTTGGGTGGCATCTCTTCTTCTTCACCTTCAAAATATAAGGGGTTCGAGTTAATAGAGTGGAAAGAATTGATGTAACAGTTTTCCTCGAGCTGTTTGGCTGAGAAAGAGACAGTGTGGGTATGTCCTCCCTCTAGGAAGAAGAATGAATCGTAAGAATAGGGTTCTTGGGAAGGGTTTCTCAGAGGCCAAGAAGGTCCAGAGTAAGAGTCTCTCCGGGCTTTTGAGATTGGAGAGTTTGTGGGAGTGAGAGAAGGGTTCGCGGAGTCAGAACAAGAATTAACACAATCTCTATTCTCGCGGTCAACAAGAGGTTTGCGGTTTATGATGTAGGCACAAGTGTGCGGTATTCGTTGATTACTTACTTTCTACGCACAAACCAAACACAATACAAAGATTTCTTTCACCAACTCACTCAGTGAAGGCCGTAAGAGTTCAGTCAATTATCTTGTCAGTTTTAATTGGTGAGAATTCAAGTCTTGCAAGCCGTTTATATGAGCTGTTAGGTGCCAATATTTCTTTAAAGACTGTCCCGAGTTCGTACGACTAGTTGCATCCACTTTCAGTCAGTATAGGTGTAAGTACGAACCGTAAACGACTACCCGTGTTACTTAAGAACGGAGCCTTGCATAGTGTCTTTTAAACCACCCACTCTGTTAAGGAAGTCCGGACCGTAAACGGCTACCCGTATTCCTCACTAAGAAGTAGCTAATCGTTTTTAAAATCAGTAGTCTATATGAAAATCTTGGCTTGGCTCTATCCTAGTGTGCGTCTCTCTCCTCGCTGCAAGATAAAATCAAAGAATGTCGGGGTTGCTCTCCCGCAGAAATTCTTGATTTTATAGATTCTTAAGATCGGCCATATTTAGCAGTCCCAGTTTTAATGAGGTGATCACTCAAAAATTAGATGAGCACAAATACACGTCTACCGTCCAGTCCCAATTTCCTTTAAAATTATGTGATAAAACAAGAGGGAGGAATTCGAGAAAAGCCGATGCACGCGAAAACAATGATGTATGCTCAGTTAGAAGACTTACAGTGCCTCCTCGCAATCTCCATGTGGGATGCAATACAGAATTAGAATTATTCTAAATGAATGCAAGCTGATGAAAACTGCACCTAAGCAGAAAGTTCTATTAACAGGCAAGAATTGATTTAATTTTTTGGCTAAGTTGAATGATCTATGTACGTCTCAGTTAAAGTGTAGTGTGTCCTTAGATCCTACGAGCACAATAAAAAATGCTCTAAGAGCCGTATGTGCAGGTCTATCATAATCGCCACTCAAGTCGGCCCCCCCACCGGAGAGTGAAACAGGCCACGACACACAAAAGATAGAGTTCAAGGTCTTTTTTACACAAGCGAGAGTCCAAACGGACACCGCTATAAATGAGCAGAAATTGAAATTTGCAGAAATTTAAAACCTATACTCTACGCTCTCACACGACTCGACTCTATCTTAAATTAATTGCGGCTTTTCGGAAGTCGGTGAAGATGCTTCGGTTTCTTGAAAAACCGCTCCATGTACGTCGGGTACCTTGCAAAAAAAATAAGAGAGATATGCGTAAGAGAGTGACTCAGAAAATAATCAAAAATAAAATAAGTGAAATAAATGCTGAAAAATAAATGCAGGAAATAAAATGGAATTTACAATGACAAATTCGGGGGTCAGACTACCCGAATGCGGAAAACCGAACGAAAAATGTCAAAACACAAAACTAAGTCGTTTGCCTCCCCGACAACGGCGCCATCTAACGAGTCCGATAACACAACTTTAAAAAGTTGTTTTTAATCTTGTAAGTGAAAATAATTTATGTGTCGTTCGTTGTAGGTGGCGATCGGAATCAGTCAAGAAATAACCACAAATATTATTCTATTTTTAATCAAAGTGGTTTTATGTTTATTTTACTTGGGTAAGTCCCAAGGTCGATCACAAGGAGGCAAAAGAACAACCTAGAGTTGTGTTTATCAAGGTTCGTACACGGTTTCCGAGGCGGTCTTTTTTGGACTTTTCAATGCAAATAAGGGATGCAAAATGCGATGTTGGCCTATTTTTGAGACTAGAATATCAGCTATGTTCAAAAGAAGTTCGAAAAATATGAAACTTGTCCACAATGTAAATTATGATGAAATGAATGCACTATAATTTTTTTGGAATTTTTTGGATGCAAAATCAAATTTTTATGAATTTTTATATGCAAACAAAATGATTTTCAATATTTAATTATAATAAATACTAAACCTACTTATTTTCGAGGACCAAAATTATCTAAGATCTATCACTAGGTGATTGATCTCAAAAAAATCCTAAACATAAAAAATGTGAGATCTAATACCTGTTAAAATTAAATAGGGAAATGCGCAAAATGATTTTTACAGGACAAATTATGCATTCAAATGTAAATCATTTTGGGCACAATGTCAATCACAATTAACTCTACAATACTGATTTTTCGAGGATTTTTAGAGCAATGGTTAATCAAATAAAAATTCAAGAGCACAAATTGGGCAAAGTTTGCAAATTTCCACAAAATAATTGATTATTAATTAACCATCAATCATGAAAAAAATCCACAATATGTCAACACGTAGAGAATTAACTGAGAAACAATATGCCAATTTTTGATAAATAAAATAATGCAATGTAGAGGTCTAAAATGAATGACAAAGACATGGGTACAAATACAAACAAAATAACTAACGAAAATGATGTGGGGGACCTAAAAGTAATTACCTATAAATGGAGGGGGTCTTCTGCAAATTTTCCAGAGGGTCACGTGCGGTGCACGTGACCTCTGGCTAGCTTGGACTGCGGCGCAATAAGGAGGAGGACCGGGGGTCCCCTTGCAATTTACCCAAGGAGTGCGCAGCACGCGACCCTTGGGTTGGCTGATGTAGTGCTGACGTCCCCCTCGGACGCACGTGCCTCGTACGTGCGCGAGGGGTCTCGGGATTGAGCGCCCGGCCGCGCGATGGACTACAGAGAGGCGAAGGGAGGCGGAACTCCGGCGTTGGTGGCTCTAGCGGAGGACGGCTCCTGTGTTGAGAAGAAGGGCCAGGTGTCAACGTCCTGGCGTGGCTTCGGCGGAAGGGCCCACTCCTATCGACGCCTGAGCGAATGACCGGCGAGGGGTGGAGCGTCGATGAAGGGGATTGGCGCGTCAGAGCGACGGTGGAGTTGCAAAGAAGAAGTCGATGGCGTTGCCGTTGGAGTTGCGAACGGAAAAGATGGAGATGGAAGCGTCGTAGGCGGTGGAGCAGCGTCGAGGCGGGGGTTATCGGAGTCAGGGATGAGAGGCGGAGCTCCGAGCGGAGAGAAGCTCGGAGGCAGAGAGAGATAGAGAGAGGGAGAAAGAAAGCACCTGGAAGGAGGCAAGGGACTTGACGGTGCTTGAAACCGGAGCGGGGCAACGGCTGATGGCGGCGCTGCGGCAAGGAAGAACCTCAGATCACGCCGGTGCAGCTGTCACAACCGGAGGGAGAACGGTAGATGACGAAGTCGGGGGGACGTCGACGCTCTTAAATAGTGCTGCGAGGGTCGGGTAGCGTCGTTGGCGAAGATGGCGACGATGGTTAGCTGGGATTTCGGAAATTGTTGGCGCGAGATATGGACGGCGATTGCGAGAGGCGGCTGTTGGAAGGTGGTCGCGGAGGTTACGGAGGGGGGCGGTGCGAAGATGAAGGGGGATAAGCGACGGAGGATTCGGAGTTTGACTATGGTGGATGGCTGTCCGATCGGCCGAGATCGGACGGCCATGGAGGTGACGCGTGGTCTGGGGTGAGAAGGGGGCAAGGAGGGCGCAGGGCACGTGCGTAGCACGTGCCTGGGAGGAACGTGCGACGCACGTGCGCCCGTTAATTAATGAATTAATTTTTTTAATAAAACAGATATATAACACTCCCAAAAACATTGACATGTGGCGACCTCTGGAGCTGCCACGTGTCAGCACCAGAAAAATCCGCGAATAAAACCTTTGTAAAATCGGTAAAAAATAGCTAAAGACCTCGGATCAAAACAATTTCTTCACAAAAATTACTCGTCTCGATGAGATCTACAACTTCCATGAAGACATCAAAGCCAAAATCGATCAAATGTAAAAAGTGACATTTTGGGGTATCCCAAGCACATAGAATACCTTGATTTTTTTGGGTTTTCTAATTTTTTATCATTTTTAAACAAGATAAAAAATCCGGAAAAAATATGAAGAAATCAAAGATAAATAAAGACACCTAAATCTACTTTTTTTGGATTTTTATTAATTAGGAAAATATGTACGAAAATATCGGGTCAAAAATCGCTAAAATACACAATGTACAAAAGAGGCCCAAAACCCAATTTTCACATATGAGCTCCGATTCACTTGAACTTAGTCTTGTTTTGAAGGCAATTGAATGTACATTAGTTTAAAAGTGAGTAGGATCAAATCAGACACTGAATGGGGAAGATATGTGGCTTTTAGTCCGAAAATCCTGAAATTAGGGTTTGGGTTTTTGGTCCACTTATTTGGTTTAGTGATTTTTTTTGTATTTTTCATTTATTCTTGTTAGTGATATGTACATAGTGGAGGTGGTTTTGGGTTATGCGGTGTTAGCATGAAGGAGTAAAAAATCCGGGAAGTTAGGCTATTTACAGGTCAACTATGGCTTAGATTTTTGGCTTCTTATTTTGTGCAAAAATTAATGCTAAAATGCAATTCTTATAAAAACATGCATGAATGCTAATTATGCAGAATAGATGAAGATATGCTGTTGATTTTGAGGGAATAGAGCTTAATAAATGAGATTTAGAGTGATGAATCTGAGATTCATCAAGAAGGAAAGCTTCCATGATAACTGATGATGGAGGTCGACTTTGCTTCGCTGGAGAGGAAGCTCAAGATCGGAGGGGACACACAATATCTGACCATTGAGATCCTACAGGTGTGGGAAGGATAGCCGAAGCTGTGGAGGTGTGCGCGAGTGATGTGAAGTAGAATGGAGTCCCATGGAGGTGATGGAGTAGGGGACTGGAGCTCTATCTTCAGCAAGGTGAAGAAGGAGATAGGGCAGGTGTTTATCAGGTCATGGAGAAGGGAAAGGAGTGATCAGAGATGTTAGTAAAGACGGGGGATGAGTGGCGGAGGTCGTATGATGGTTGGTGGTCGGTTAGAATAGGTGTAAGCGGCGGGATAACGTAAGAAAATAAGGAGTAAATGAGGTAGAAGAGTTCTTATTGGAAGGAACACTTGGTGGAGGAGGTGATCTGGGATGAGGTCCTCATCGGACCTCTGGGTCGTCGCTCGACCTATAGACGATCATTCCAAGGGGGCTCGGTGGTGCTTGGAGGCACCGTTGCATGGCCGGAGGGCCATGGATCTCACCGGAGGTTGGGAGGTTGTCGTCGCCAAGATTAGGGCACGAGTAGATGCAGTAGATCTGATCCTTAGGATCTGATCTAGCGGTGAAGGTTGAGGTGGGAATGGGTGGTTGGATCTGATTATAAGTTTAATCTGACGGTGGAGAGAGAAGGCGGTAGTGGATGGTCAGATGGAAAAGTGAGGCGAGATCTGATGGTCAGAAATGGAAAGGTGACATGGTGAGGTGAGGGCCGTAGGATGATGGGTTGATCGTGCGATCGGGAAGAGGGCGAGAGTGGGTGGTTGATGAAGGCAGGCCCTAGAGATCTAAGGGTTGAAGATGGAACATGAATTAACGGGTGAGATGGAGGGCATCAAAAGAGGATCAACAGTTGAGTGGCAGAAGGGGAACGAGCCACGTGGGCGGCCCAGAGGGTGCCACGTGGCCCAATCACTAAATTCAGAAATATAAAAATAAAGAAAAATTTAAAAGAAATAGTTAAAGTAAAATTAGGAAAAACTTAAAACATGAAAGTTATAGATCTCGATGAGTTCTACAAGTTTCATGTTGGAAAAAAATCAAAAGAGGTTATTTGTACAAACGTGTATTTTTGGGGATATTTTTAATGGGATAAAAACACCTTGTTTAGTCTTTGAGTTTTTTTGGTATTTTTTATATCTTTTAAAGATCAGAACAAATATAGACAGTTAACTAACCCAATTTTTATGGATTTTTAATAAAATAAAAAACAAGGAAAATGGTTGTAATTAAATATAATAAATATAGTGTTAATTATTAAGGATATTAATATGTGTATTTTAACATGATGAATACAAGATCCATCATTCCACTATACTTAAACTATGCTCGTCCTCGAGCATTTAAAGAATGAAGGAGTCGGATTAATTCCTTACAGTGCATGTGAAAATTTCAAGGCTCGATTCGTCGAAGACCTTTAATTTAAGTGATCCTAAAATTATAGTCTCAACCATGCTCTATTCAAAAGGAATCCAACTTCTTTAATTATCATACTCTCTTGTTGTACATAAAATATAAGCATATGAAATTACTGTACTGCAATAATGAGAATCGAATCGAGACATCACCCAAAGTTCCGGCACAGGAGACTTTCCTCTAGACCTAATCCTCAACACTAGGGAATAAGTCAGTTCTTGCATTCAATCCACCGTATCATAAGTTTGTCAAACTTGAATATGTATATGGACGGTCAGATGATGGAGAGCATAGGATTGTGTCTATTTTTCTATCTTTCACATTGGAATAAGGGACCTCTCGAGTGCCTTATTACTCAACACATGTATTTTTTATTTTGTTGATCAATGTGTCCGTCAAGAGAATTCAGAGTCGTACGCACTTGTTTTTCTGGGAGTACACCGGGGTATATCTCTTTTGAGTATCTAAGATACCTTCGATACCCAAACTTGTATCACTATACAATGTAGAGCCCTTTTATGGTGCTAGCCCGACTCCTTGGTCCTAATAGTTTTTGGGTCCAAGTGGACACTTTCAAAATGATTGGGAGCGCTCGCCGTTAGTGGAAGCTCTTTTGAAATTGACTTTGAAGTATAAAGCTTTTCTTGATGTATTTCTTTCTTTTCTTTTCCTTTCTTTTCATTTTGGATAGCTCCACTGCTTTTACTAAGAGTTGGCGCACATTGATCAATAATTATTTTAGTTTCATCACACCTTGACACATGTATTTATCAAATGATAACATATGAACTTGTTCACGTACTAGCTAGGGTTTTGCCGACACTCGAGTTTCTTGAAGCCTTCATTAACTTTATCCCATCATCGAGCATCATTAGATCGGGTCTAGACTCAAATAACCAGCCCTAGTTCCTCAGGTGATAACTCAACTCATCTCATCAATCATGCAATTGTGAAAGTGTTGTGTTGATCATATTCTTTAGAGAATGGAGATGAAGAGTGCAATATAGCATTCAAATCTTTCAAACTAGGAAAGTGTGGATTATTAAGTTTTAAAAACCCAATGAATAAGTCTGGTTAACTTAGACTCTCAAGATCTCATAAATCAAGTGTCCTTAAATCCTCAAGCCTTGAGTGAATGTGAAAGTATCAGGAATAGACCAACTCCTAAGTTAGTGATTTTTTTGCAAATTTTTATGAATTTTAAATTTTCCATTTTTTATTTTAATTCCTTTAAGAGATAATGATTGGTCCAAGCTCGTATGAACAATTGTATCTACTTCCATCTAGTATGGGTGTAAGTACGAAAAATTAGACAGACCCGTGTTACATAAGGACAGAGCCATATATAGTCTCCTCTAAACCACCCACTCAGTTAAGGGAGATCGAAGTTCCCTCAATGAAGAGTAGCTACTCCTTTTTAAGTCTAGTAGTCAGAGACTCTACAAAAGTTTTTTTTTAATTTTTCAAAATTTTTATGGAGTTTTGGAAAAAGGTAGATTTTATTTACAACAAGTTAATCCCTCAATTATATATATATATATATATATTTATTTACAACAATTTTTACAAAACTTAGTTCACAGATCAACTTAAACCAAGCCCAAAAAGATTTAAAAAAATGAGCTATGGCTAATGTAGATATATAGTAATATATGGTATACCCCCTATACATAACTTTTTCTATGTCCTCATAGAATAGGTGATATGAAGCCATAACTCTTGTTAAATATAGGGTGATATAGCAGAACTGAGAGGGAGGGTCCCCCATACTTAGGTCAAAAATGATCTAAGTATAAGAAGACATATGGAGGGATGAATGAATGAGTCAGGTCCCCCATATACTTAGGCTGAATATAACCTAAGTAAAAGATCTGGAATTAGGTTGGGGTCCCTGTGGTTGTTAAGGTTAGAAGGGATTTTATACAGATGAACCTAAAGGAGATGGAAGGGGGGGGTGAGTGTGGAGAGTTTTTACAAATTAAGATGTGGGAGGGAGGGGGGAATTGTGGGAAATATACAGAGATGGCGCAAGGGGGTCAGTACATGTGTATGTGTATGTGTGAAGGGGGGAGGGGGGTAGATCATCTGCTGATCTATTTTTTTCCTTTTTTATCACACACGATCCCTCAAATGAGAACCACTAGAAATGCACATGCTATAATTTTTTTACAACATGATGCATGAATGAAATGCTACGTAAATTCCTTGAATTCTTTTGAATTTTCTTTTGCGTCTCCTCGCAACGGAAGCTCCCAACTCCACATCTCTATGGAGATCAAGCATCCTCGATCTTCATGAGCTCTGCCACAAAAGAAAAATGTTAGAAAAATAACAAGAAAAATAATGAAAAAATAATGCAAAAATACACAATGAGAAGATATGCAAAATTTGAAAATATTCACAACAAAAAATATTTCAAAATTCGAAAAATAAAGGTGAGTCGTGTCCCTGATAACAGTGCCATTTGTTGAACGTCAGATTTTTCTCTTTAAGAATGTGGAATTGTCATAATACATGAGGCAAATATGGTTCAACAAAGACCACACCTTCGAATATGTGGATATTATTTTACTTGGTAAGTATACCAAGGTCGAACTCAGGGACATGAGCCTCTTTGTTTATTTATCAAAATTTGTTGATGAATTAATATGTGAGTATAGTTTCATTTTAGGTATTCATGCAATTGTGATGTGAAATGCTGATAAAATAATGCAAATAAAATTAGAATGATGCATGATATTTTTTATTTGATTTTTTGATGCGATTAAAAGAGATGCAAGATGGATGCTCTGCTAACATAGAATTGATATACAATTACACCCTAAAAAGATTAATCAATGAGCAACTGATTATGGTTGGAATTCAGAGTCAGATTGTGCAACAAATGAGAAATAATAGCAATTAGCATGAAAATGGAATACATGGAACACATAAAAATAGAGTCTATTTAATACGATGTCCAATCATAAATTCTTTATGCCATTAAAAAGTGTATAAAATTAGCAACACAATGAAACTGAAATCATCCAATTTGGACTTAATATACTCAAGTTATGCAAGAAACAGTGGAAGGGCATAAATGTAACAAATATATGTAAAAATAAAGGATAAATAATTACAAATAGGTCCATTGAAGAATCTATTTTCAATAATCAAAACGTGAAGGATCCTTGTGAAATTTTTCCTGAAATACAGGGCCCTTTTTGCAAATTCCAAAGGTCGGCTGGGTCTTGATGTAAAACTCCCCAAGCGCGCACGTAAGGCATACACCCAGGGACCTTGTTGCAATTTTTGAGAATGCTAAGGGTGTTCGTGCAAATTACCCACCGCTCACGTGCGGGGCATAAGAGGGACCATGCTCGGTTGAGTAACAGCTTCGGGTAATAAACTAGATCTGGTGGCTCAAGGAATGGCTCGGATGACCCGAGCCTCATCGCTTCGATGCTGGTGACGTGGCTCCATCAAGGTCGTTGGATGGCTACCGAGGGGCTCTATCCAACGACGCATGTGCTTCTCCTCCGCTGGGGAAGCGACGACGTAAATGGGGCTCTGACGAGCTCGCTAAAGCCCCTTTGTGCTCCTCCGCGATCGTAGTGGGTCCATGGACCTCTGTGGTCCTCTAGCAAGGATCGCCGATGGGAGGGGAAGTGTAACGAACCTGATCGTCCGAGAATATTACGGAAGCGAGAAACTCGGCGGACATCTCGGGAACGTTACTCATAGCATCAATCATATCATAAAAGAGCAGTAAAGAACCAACTAAAAAAACTTTTCCATAATCATAATAAGTTCACAATTCCAAGAGTTCCTTAAATAAAAGATAAATAAACTAGATGAAATCGTATCCACGATTTCCTTATTCCAGTGGGCATAAAATACGTCCTTCCAAAGCAAACCTGCAGTAGATCCATACCGATCCTATTTCTTGAAGACTGTGTCGGCTCCCGTAAACCCCTAATGATCTAATCCTCTCGTTCTCCTGAAAAGGGTGGCAAAATATGTTATGAGCATAATGCTCAGTATGCGTCGAGTTATAGTCAAGTCGGCTAGCGTAGAGA
Source organism: Ottelia alismoides (assembly GCA_037367405.1). Lineage (NCBI taxonomy): Eukaryota > Viridiplantae > Streptophyta > Magnoliopsida > Alismatales > Hydrocharitaceae > Ottelia > Ottelia alismoides. Next base: position 191,231 of record JAZKJV010003959.1, on the reverse strand, counting down.
ACAAGTCACAAAAGCCATTATCATATAAATCATAAATTAACTTATTTAATGCATATAACAAGTTTCTTCCATAACCATGAATAACATAACATATTTGCACATATACCCGTAAATTTTATCATATTTGCATGTATGTCAATAGTGCTCCATGAATTGCACATATGCAGTTTACAATAACATAATTGCACATTTACCCTTAAAATTACCATAATTGACAAATATGCACATACCATTGACATAAATTGCATATATGTCCATAACATTAACATAAATTTCATATGTGCACTTAACTTTAACGGAACTTACACATAAGTCCATAATCATGACATAATTGCATATATGCACATAGCAATAACATATATTGCACATATGCCCATGACATTTTTCATGTTTAGAGTGGTCTTGATTGTTACTTCTTAGGCGGCTTTGATGGCTTACTGCGCTGCCGGCACAAGCGATTCATATCAATACATAACATGACAGTGTAGCTACAACTGTAGAGGACTTATCTTTTGCCTCACGCCCCCAGAAGGCGTTGGCCCTTTAGGCCCTTACGACCCCTTAGTTCGAGTCGGTGCCAAAAATCCACTGTTATATTCAAATCTTAGCTTGTTAATAGTAATTGTCATATTTTTCCATCTTGTTCCCTTTCTATTTATCCAAACTTCGTATTGGAAAAAATGTCAAGATCTCAAATCAACGATACTGTAGAAAATTATAACAATCAGTGTATTTGCATACTTGGATTAAAGTGTGATTATACGAGTGATACTTATACTCCATAACTATAACATGCCGTACATTACCAATATATGCGTAAAACATAACATAAGTTATGTCCGAAGGAACTCTAGGATTATATTTTTTTTAATGATAACCTCAATATTAAGAGCATTACGGAACATGATTATATTAAATAAACAGAATATGAAAAACATCCCGAACATGTTGCCCTGTACGTACGTGGATTATGATTCCATAGCATAATTATCAATATTATTAATTTTGAAACCGGCCGTCAATTAATGAAACACAAAAAAATGGATTTTCCCTTATAATATTGTTTTATAACAGGTTGAATCAGTTAGTAAAAGGGTTATAAATAGTTATTAGATTCCATTATATACTTTGCAGACTTCATTTCCCGATCAAAGATAATCATGAATCTTGCATAGTGATAACAAATGAAAACGAGATAGAACACTCCTCGTTTCGTGGTATTGTACTCTTAAGGGATCGCCACATACGTATATAAGTCCTCATTCTAAATCAAAGATTAACACAAAACATTACTTAACAATCCTATGTGTTCGACACATACCTTGTCGACGCAAAAAATTCGTCGACCAAGACTCCACCAATCCGGACGTTGTCGACCACGTCCTTGTTCTTTCAATCTCGCCGGATCACAACTTCGATGCCGACGACGAAGGTTGTTGTTACCGAATGGAATATGCCGTCGACGATCTCTTCCTCTCTCTCTCTCTCTCTCTCTTTTCCTCTTCTTTCTCTCTCTCTATGGTGAGACTAATGGAGGCTTTATGCCCTTTTTATAGGTACCAATAATGAGATAATTCAACAATATAAAATTTGGATTTAATTAGATGATAATTGTGGTAACTAGATAAGGTTGTTGCTAATTTATCAACTCTCTTTTTTTATTAATCTTAATCTTATGATTTGATTATCTTTAAAAGATAATGTGGGGATTTGTTGTGATCTCTTTCTTTTTTTATTATTAGTTTATTTTAAAAACACCCAATCCGTTACAGGAAGCTTCCATGATAGCTGATGATGGAGATCGACTTCGCTTAAATGGAGAGGGAGCTCAAGATTGGAGAGGAGGCGCAACATCCGACCATTAAGTACTTGCAGGGGTTAGAAGGATACCTGAAGTTGTGGCGGTGTGTGCGCGAGTGACGTGAAGTGGAATGGAGCCCCATGTAGGTGAGGAAGCGGGGGACTGGAGCTCCTTCTCCGGCGAGGTGAAGAAGGAGATGGGGCGAGGGTGATCAGGTTGTGGAGAAGGGAAAGGAGTGATCAGAGGTGTTGGCGAAGATGAGGGATGAGTGGCGGAGGTCGTAGGATGGTTGGTGGTCGGTTAGAGTAGGTGTAGGCGGTGGGATAAATGGAAGAAAAAGGATAAATGAGGTAGAAGAGTACCTCATCGGAAGGAACACTTGGTGGAGGAGGCGATCTGGGCTGAGGTCCTCATCAGACCTATAGGTCGTCGCTCGACTTGGATGATCATTCCAGGGGGGCTCGGCAGTGTTTAGAGGCACCGCTACATGGTCGGAGGGCATTGGATCTCATTGAAGGTTGGATGGCTGTCGTCTCCTCGACACGCTACCCTCCGCTGTCACCGAAGGGCTGAGGAAGCTGAGGCAAGGCCCCATGAATGGTGGATGAGGGAGGAATGCGGTGGCGGGGGTGGTTTTATAGCGCAGCTCCAGCCGTTGAATGTGACATGGCGGTGGGTTTGTATCGGGCGAAGGGGAGCGTGTGAGCGAGTTCATTGATGGTTGCGCGATGATGGCGGAGGAACGGGCCTACGTGGTGATGGCGTTACGACATAAAGAAGGTGGTTGTTGTGGCCTCCAAAATAGGAAGGGGGAGGAGCAACGACGAGGCGTGACGGACGGGGCAGGGAAGGCGTTTGAGGAGGAAGATGACTTCGTAGCCGTTGGATCTCGCGATCCAACAACAAGATTAGGATGTGAGTGGACGCACCATATCAGATCCTTAGGATTTTATCTAGCGGTGAAGGTTGAGGCGGGAACGGGCGGTTAGATCTGATCAGAAGTTTGATCCGATGGTGCAGAGAGAAGGCGGTAGTGGACAGTCAGATGGAAAGTGGGGCAAGATCTGATGGTCACAAATGGAAAGGTGATGTGGTGAGGTGAGGGTCGTAGGATGATGGGTTGATCATGTGGTCAGGAAGAGGGTGGGAGTGGGTGATTGATGAAGGCATGCCATGGAGATCTAACGAATGAAGATGGAGCGGGGATTAACGGGTGAGATGGAGGGCATCAGAGGAGGATCAATAGGCTGAGAACAGGTGGCGGGTGGCAGAAGGGGAATGGGCCACTTGGCAGCCCAAAGGGTGCCACGTGGCCCAATCAGAAAATCCAAAAATAAATAAAAATAAAGAAAAATAAAAAAGAATCAGTTAGAGGCAAAATTAAGAAAAAGTCAAAACATGAAAGTTGTAGATCTCGACGAGTTCTACAAGTTTCATGTTGGATAAAAAGTCAAAAGAAGTTATTTGTACAAAAGTATATTTTTGGGGTATTTTTAATGGGATAAAAACACGGACCTTTAGTCTTTGAGATTTTTAGTATTTTTTTATTTCTTGTAAAGGTCAGAACAAATACAGACAATTAATTAACCTAATTTTTATGGGTTTTTAATAAAATTTAAAAAAACAAGGAAAATGATTATAATTAAATACAATAAATATAGTGTTAATTACACACATAATCTATACAATATAGTACAAGTTAAGAACAATAAATTATTAGTGATTTTTATTGAATTATTTAAGCAAGGAGATTAATATGTGGTTTTTAACATGATGAATATGAGATTCATCAAGCAGCCTGTCCTTCCATCTTTTAATTTTTATCTTCATTAAAAAAAATCTAAAACACATCTGCATCGCATAATTCATTTCTGCATGTAGCTCATTTTGCATATTTTTCGATAAAAAATATTATGGTAAATACTTAAATACAATAAAAAAATTGAACCACACAACTAGAGAATCACCATTACCTGAGTTCAACCTTGGTTTACTTATCAAGTAAAAAATCTACCCACGATAATTGTAAAACTTGTGTTTTTTTGTTAGTCAATTTTGATCTCATTATATTACAATCATTTGACATTTTTAAGAGAGTAGAAATCGATTCATCAGATACCAACTGTTGCATCCTTGACCTAGACCCGATTCATTATAGAGGACAACTAGTCAATACGATTTATTGGACTTGAATTGGACTTGAACATAACTGGACCCATTATCCACATCCCAAAATGCATAGATGCAAGTTGTTTAGCAATAGTCTCAACTACTTATAACTCACTATCACACTTTATAAACACTAGATACGAGACTATGTTTAGAATGCTACAATATTTATTTATTATTGATACAAAATGATTATCAAGATATTGTATTTAATAGATATTGTGTTATAACAATACATACCATCTTGTACTGGAACACTTCCATTCGTGAAGGGTAGGATAGTGATAAATCCCAGTGGACAAGTCCAACTTGGCATATTGAGTATATTTCCTCACATAGAGCAGCTTCCCTTTCCTAATATATTTATATAATATATATTGTCTATCAAACTTTTAATGAACTGAACCTGAGCAAACCTACCATTTCAAGGTTCAGTTTGTTTATATAAACGAGCCCAAACCTGTATCAAGGCTCGGCTTGTTTATTTTCGAACCGAATCTGAATTGAACCTTTAACGAATCGAACCTGAGTGAATATCGAACTCGAGTTTTTTTTGGAAACCCCTATTGACAAGTGACTTATTAAATGCACCATCAATCATAGATTCGACAAATTTATACTCAAACGTGCGTAACTTAAGTTATACGATTCAAAATGCCTCGTTTTTAGGCTCATGGGAATGGCCTTGTCGAGAAATGACACAAAATCCCTTATATTTTGACCGAAGTTAAAATTCCAACGATAGATAAAAGGTGGATTTCCATATATCATTCCATATACCTATAATCATTGAATATTAGTATATTATTATTGTCCTCGGGAGCAATAGGTAAAAAAAAACTTTTAAGATTATCAGCTCAATCTTTGCGTATCAGATTTTTCTCAGTATAGATTTTTCTCAGTATTTTTATTGTTTGAAATTCTGTTCACCGAATTTTACTTGCACTCTGATTAAAATCCACACTTACCTTAAAATATGAATGAATATGAGATAATTTTAGATTTGGATTCAAGTAATTTCTCCGACGTTGTTTGTAATCCATATAAATATAATAAAGCAATGTATATGTAATAAAATCAATAGTATATCCATTCATTATCTTCGAGTTCCAAACTTAATAAACATGTCCCCGTATTATTATGACGAACAAATACAGGAAAAAGTAAAGCAATCATGTGAACCCACAATAAAAATACAGAATAGATGGAAATAAAAAGCTAAACAAAAAAATGGAATTAAAAGTCGTCTTAAAGAGCATTCCTAATGAACCTCCTTAGGGTCGAAACAACATTCCCCGTTAGGAATGATAATCGAACTGAACATGTTCGTATTTGATTAGAGTTCGTTCGATAATAGTTCGAAAAATGCCCGTTCGTTTCTAAACTAACTGAACATGAACTTCAAATTTTAGTTCAGCAATTTAACGAACCGAACATGAACATAACATATATTCGTTACATAAAAGTTTGAGTTCGATATATGTATATATGTGTATTGATATGTGTAGCTTTGCATTTATACACATTATAAATTTCGAGTTAAAAAATTGTGGTATTTATTGGGCTTTGTACCACTTTAATTGAATAATTTCTTATTTTTAATGCTTATTGAACCTTATTATCGAACTCCAGTTTCAAACTTGTTCATATAAGCTAGTTTTACTTAAAGTTAAATCATTAACGAACTATTATCGAATCAAAATCGAACGTTCTTTTCTAAATAAACTCGAATTCGAACAAATCCTATCCAGCATTTATCGAACTGAACTCGAACTCGAACTCAAACTTTCGAACTTCCTTATAGAACTGAACTCGAACATAGATTCATTAGTTACAGTTTGGTTCGATTAGCAACCTTATCCCTCCTACTATTGTTACCACTGCTCCAAATACTAGTGATGCACATTCCAAAGATTGTCCTTGAAAGCAATCTCCAAAAGTGAGATTAATAAATCTCAAAAAAAATTACATAAAAGAAAACTCGAGGGGGAAGATCGAGGAGGGAGATCAATTATGTGTTGCATTTATAACCTCGAATAACTATGTATTTATAAGGTAGCAAGGGTTTCAAAAGTTATGCATCATGGGGGAACTCACTAAGGTAAGAGTTTTGCCCAATTACTATATAATGCCCTCAAGTCTTTTGGCCACGGCTTGTATGTTTAAATCCCCTAAAAATCAATGTTCGAGTTCCAAAATTAAAGTTCCATTACATTCCTAATTTTGACTCCTCCAATTAAACCTAGAGTTTTGCCAAATTTAGTATATTATATTGAGATTGCTTCAACAATAAAGAGCCTTATCTGTCATCCAAAACGAACCTAAATGACCTTAATGATACTAACAATCTCATATAATAACAATGATGGAAATTGTTTTCCAAGATGCAATGCTTACAATGTCGAACTCACAGTCTGTATTAGTAAGAAAACAAATAATAAAATAATCGAGACAAATATTTGAAGAATGGTAAAAATTGGACACATTATCAAATCAACTATAATCTATATCTATACTATAATCTAAAGCTGAGTTCTTCTCCCCTCACTCTCTCTTTAGGAAGCGTGGGCTCTCTTATGCCCTCCCCTTTGCTCCTCACTTTCTTACAAACCGGTGCTTCTCCCAAATACTTTCTCCTTCTCACTCTACTGTAGTTAATATAGTTTTCTATTAGAATGATTAGATTGGAAATGTGATTTGAACCCTTAAAAATAAAATGCATATCTTTGATATGGTCCGACTTATTAATTATAACAGATTTAGTCAGTATATCTTAAGATGAATTGTAGCAAAAAATTCGGAATATAGAATATGATATTATTTTTTATTTTAAAAATTTTTATTCACATATATTTATTCATGGATCAAACTATCTTATGATGATAGAATCTTAGTCACTTGGTGTAGAATCATTATCTTATCTATAATGTGAACCATATGAGTGGAAGTTTGATTATATTTTTAAATATGTTTCCCTTCTCTTGCAGGTAGATATTGTAGGGAGAATTTCTTATCTTTTGTAACTTTACTGTTCTATTTGGAAATTACGGATACTTTTCCCTCGTATTTCTTGTTTTTCATTAAAATATCATGATAGTGACAGGATTATCGGTTAGTGCACCTAAAAAAAAGTAACTTAATGCACAATAAGATGAAATTTTGGGAATTTACATCCTACATATTATGATATAACTAATGCACACTATCATAAAATAATGTAAATCAAGACAAGAGAATGTATGCCAGCTTAAACGAATATAGCCACCATTACGAAAATCATTTTATAGTGATGCATATCTTGGAATTCATCTCTATATCATCCACTATTAAATGTAAGAACAAATTATTTCCTATAGAATGACTTTCGTAATTGAAATTAGTTATAAACGAGATATCCATTACTATCAATACAAGAAATTGTACCTAATGCAACGAATAATTGATATATTCTTTGTGATATTCTCCTGTTAAAGATATATCAACGAGTTCTATTTGTTGTGTAAACATCTTTTGTACATGTAATTTGCAACGAATGTCATACTCATTGTTAAAGGTGCATAAAACAATGATTTTTCCATTGAATTATTTGTCAAAATGCACACTAATCATTGCCAAATTTAGCAATAATGAGAAGAAACAGTCAACAAATAATTGTTGTTATATGATTCGTTGTGACGAATATAGCAGTGATAGCATTGTCCGTTGTGGATTTAAAGAAGTAAACAATGAATAATATTATTTGTTACATATTTAACTAGAGAAGACATGGCAACATATATTAAATTATTCGTTACATTAGGTTATTTTTCTTCTAGTGTATATCGCTAATGATGATTTATATAGTAAAAAATTTTCATTGTTAATGCAATTGATATTTGCGCTAATCATTGTTAAAATTTGACTCTAAATTAAATTTTCGCTTTCTTAATCGAGATTCATGGTTTTAAATGTTATTGAAATTTTACATTAAATAAAAAAATCTCTGTACTAATAGTACGTGATGGAAGCTTTATATTATATAAAAAGATTAAAAAGAAACATAGATTCTAGATTTTATTGGGTTAAATTTTTCCAAAATATATTGATACATGCACTTTCCATCCACATAATTCAAGCGATAAAAAGTCCTTTAATTTGTATATATTTTTCGAATATCCTATTCCATGGGCTGAATTCTTAGGTTAATTTTCAAAAAATATAGTTTTAAAAATATACACATCGTTAAAGGATATTTTCAATCCCCTACGATGTGTTGGTGTAAGATGTGGTTTATTTGGGAGTTTAGTTTCTGATGCATCATTTGTCTGCTGAAAACAATCAATTAGATACATCATCAACTGACACATAAACACGATCATTCATTCTGAATTGATTTTAATGTGTACTTGTAGGATTAGTTTCATCCATATTTTTAATTTAATATAAATTCAACTCAAATGTCCATATGATTAATGGGAATAAATATGCCAACACGAATTGGTCATGTTACCTGCATTTTTTCTATTTGTTTTGGATAATAATATGTCATCAACGGCTGAAACATAGTAACTAATACAGATGACAATGTGTTTGAACTTAAGGATAACTAAGATGGTCATGTGTCATTTCAGGAAGAGCTTTGCTTGGATTCATTATTTGAAATATTGCCTAATTAAATTGTAACCAAGTGAATTGATCAGGACACAAGACAAACAATAAGACTTAACATATAATATATGATTTTTATAAGATATAAATGGATTTGGGGTAGTGAGGTTTTTTAACACTATATGATATATTATTGATAATTTAGAAAATGATGTCTCTATTCCCTAAGAAATGGGCTTTCATGTATGAAGCATATTTTGAAATGAATAGTATTATCTTTCATTGTTCCATGTCTTATATTAAATTAAAAGGTTATAATTTGGATTTAATTATATCAATAGTATAATCTACGATTGTATACAAATAAGTTCCCTGCACGCAGCGAAGTGCGGGTATTGATTCCTAGTTATAACTAAAGTTGAGTTCATCACCCTAGCTAATACGTGCCATGTTCCTCTCTCCCGATAAACCAAAGCCCTCACTGCATGTGCACTGCACCCCTCCCCCTCTTTTCAATAAATGTCTCCACTCCCTGATGAATCTGCGATTCGTCATCTCAATATATTGATCTTAGCAGCATCTCTGAGCTAAATCTCAAATAATTATTCTTAAAATCATTAAATTAATAAAATGATTCTCGTAAATAAGATACATTAATTATTGTATATTGTACTGTATAAAATAATTTCATAATAAAAAGTCATAAAATAAATGAGTTTTTCACCTGTAAATATCCCAAATTTCTTCTATTTTTCAGTAAATCCATATCAACTTATTTTCGGTTATTTCTTTCTTTAAATTATATATATAAATACAAAAATATAAACTAATCAATAAATAATCCTAAATATTAAAGAGAAAAGATCATAAAGTCTAACGTTACAGTCACATTCCCGCTCCGTATGAACTCCAAATTCGTCAAACTCACTTTTAAAGTTCAAGTTAGAAATTTATCTATCCATTAATGAAAGTAGTTTCATTAAAGTCAGAGATTGTTGCAAAATACAAGTTCTGAGACCTAGTTGTATTTGTACATATTTCCCTTTATTTTATTTATTTTATCTTTTTATAAAAAAAATCAAGAAATATATTAAGTTATAAATATTTATTTTTTATTCTTTCTGATTTTTATTTTGATTTTATCTTTTTAAAAATACCAAAAAAATCCGCAGAAGACAAAAAATATGGTATTATATGTATAAGATACCACTCGAAAATACCACTTTGTACATATGGTGTATTTTAGTCTTGGTCCCTTCATGAAAGTTGTAGGTCTCGTCAAATAAACAATTTTGAGAAAAAAAACTTTTTCGATTTGAGGTCGTTTACTATTTTATTTTGATTTTTGTTTGCTTTTTAAGTTCGAATTTTGTGGGGTTGACATGTGACAGCTCCTGGAGTTGCCACGTATCCCCCACTTAACCCTTTCTTGCCTCCTTTATTCTGGATCGTTGGATGAAGGATGCTTCATCTAATGACCCAGATTTTTTTATTTTATTATATCTATTCATTTTCTTTTAATTCTTCTCTCTCTCTCCTCTCTTTCCTCCTCATGATTTATCTTCTTCCTCCTGATTCTTAGGGGAGGGGCAGTAACCCAACCACCTCTAACTCTCGTGCCACCTTCGGCCATCCCCCCTCCTTGCTTCTTGCGCCTCACCTGCCCTCCACCTCTTTCCCCACGACCCTGCATCCCTCGCCCATATCTCCCTCTCCTCTCATGATCTCCCTTCCATACTCCAGCCAATAGTCCATAAAGCATTTTTCGCCTCCATTGTCCATGGCCATCCACCACTCCATGCGTCAACCCACCGATGACAACGGTTGACATCCCTCCTCGAGCGAGAACCTCTTTATAGACAAGATCTGAGGTGGTCTTCCACCTCACTGCAGCGAGATTCTAGGCGAGCTGCACAGCTCCGCGGGACTCTTGCCGACTTGCTCTAGGCAAAGACCTTGGCTGAGACCTCTAATCTTCGACCAACTCCCAAGAGAACTCCAAACCCCGTTCCTCTATTTTTCTTCTTTCCTCTATCTCTCTCTTATCCTCTATTATGATCCCCTCCTTCTTCCCTCTCTACCTTTTTCTTCTTCTTCTTTGTTGAATCACAAGCCTGCACTCCAGCGCACTCGCATGTTGTCGCTCCACTTCCGCCACCCTTGTAGCTGCAACTAGCCACAACTACCAGATGCCCTCACTTAAGCAGTTGTACATCGCACCCTCACACAGACGTGCATCTAGCATCGACTCAAGGAGAAGCTTATGTACTCGTGGCTGTCGCCATCCGTAGGCACCCGACCCTCCTTCACCATTTAGCCTCCGCACCCTTGGATACAAAATTATAAAAATAATAAAGAATAAATAAAATGAATATTTTTATTCAGGGCATATTTTACAATAGGTGTCCAAAATCTAGCGTTCACATACTAACTTCAAAAAGAATGAATCCACCTTCATTAAATAGCTTATTAAAAGTTATATACAATTAAAGATGATTTCAATACTTTCTTGAGTTTTTATTTACGAGATATGAGTTTGTGAAATTTGAGTTTTAGGATTTTATTTTGTTTATAAAGAACTATATTTTATTTTTTTATCAGTTGTGCACCGATTGCACTCCAGATCTGTGGCCTCCCACCTTGTCTTCCAAGTGCGGTCACACGTACACTACTTCCGTACGTCTCCATTACACGAAGGAGACCCACTTCAACCGTCTATAGTGTGATAGCAGAGCGCCACCACACTTGACCCCAAAGCAAATATTTCTCTGCCTGCAATCGACCGACAATCGCTCAACCTCATGCGCGACGTGCCTCACCACCCTCGTCAGCACCATCTCGCCCGTCTGGTCCAGAGTGGCTCCACTTCGAAGACCGATCCCTCAAGTTGCACGATCCCTGGTATTCACCACCATCTCACATGCAGGTACGTGAGGGCTGGGTGCATTTTCTGGGAAACCACTGGCTTCAAGAAAAAAGACATGCCCTTAAGAAGCACGTGCTCAGTGCATGCTTTGGGGTTAAATTGCACCTAACACCCCAAGCTTCTGGAATTCATGCATGTGCTCCCGCCAGCCTGAAGCCACGAGAAACGCTTACCCTTTCCGATTAATTTGCACAAATCGCCTCATTATTCTGCGTAATTATATACATTCAACATATTTCTTTTCTTTTCAATTTATATTCTGTGTATTGCATTCATATCCCTGTGTTTGCATTATTTGTTTGAGTCACATTTGCCATCATTTTATTATTCTAAAAATTACACCGTGTAGAAAAATTATTTATCTTGTGAGTATTTAATTAAATTTTATGAGCTGTGATTTATTTAATATAATTAATTTGGTGAAAACTTGCATAGTTTATCCATTTTATATTTTGAAATGGCTATTAAAATATTCGCTTCTCTAAAAATTCTCAAAAATTCATAGTACATAGATTTAATTATGTTTGATATTGTAAAGAAGTTTCATGTCATTTACATGCATATCGGGGTCGAAATAAAATGAATGGTGATTTCATTAATTGATTTTTAATAAAGTGAAAACTCATTATTTTTAGAGTTTAGAATTTTTCCTAGATATCTCTCACATTGACTCTTCTAGGATAATTTTATTTCTAAGAAATAAATTGGTTTTTTATTTATTAAAATTAAAAAAATCACCGAGTTTGCATATATTAATCCATATTATATACAAAGATTCCAAAAAGTTACAATAGCTCAATTTAATTGATTATTCATCTTCTGAATAAGTTTCATAATTTTTGGACATTGTTTGAATAAAAATTGCATTTTAATCCCTGAACTTTACAAAATTTACATTTCATCAATTGAATTGGAAGTAAAAATTTAAAAAAATATTCCCTGAAAACCTACTATTGAGATCGCCTAATAATTAATCTAAGAAGGTAGTGGCCTTCCTGAATTTGACCTTGGGCTTGCCCATGTAAAAAAATTTGACCGCTCGCTTTAATTGAATAACTAATTAATTTAGAGGGTTTTAATTGATCCGAAATTCCCTAACTACAATGAAATTTAATGTTAACTTCACCAAATTATTTAGGGCATGTTGCAGGTATTAAATGGTGTCATTGCGGGAAGGCACATTTTAAATTATTTTTTAGAAAAAAATATCGATTTTAGGTTTTCCACCCCCAGGTAGTCTGATCCCAGTTTTTTCTTGTGTATATTTCTCTGTTTATTTTTTCTACTTTTTATTTATTTACTTTACTTTATTTTATTTTATTAAGTCTATATCTTTGACCATCATCTTATTTTTTATGCGAGGGAGCCTACGCAATGGAGCGACTGCTTAGGTGGCCGGACATCTCAAGAGTTGTAGAGGCCATTTTTTCTGGGAATCTAGCTGTCTGAAGGACGCATTAAAATTAAGATCGAGTCGAGTTGTGAGAGAGTGTAGAGTCCGTAAAATTTTATTTCCTGCATTTATTTTAAATTTTATAATAATTGCACATTTTACCAGATTTCGTTTGGAATCTTGCATGTGTACTCAGACTTGGATATTATTTTGTGGTGTGTCGAGACCTATGTCACTCTCCAGTGAGGGTAGGGCTCGACTTGAGTGGCTCGTAGGTTAGACTTGCACACACGACTCTTAGAGCTTTTTTTATCTGCTTGTGTTCGCAAAATCTAGGACCACATTAATAAATATGTACCTTAGATCGTTCTACTCAGTCCAAACTGAAACTATATTCTCTTCGACTAATAGAAGTTTCAACTAGGTGCGATTTCGTCGTCTGCATTCCATATAGTATAATTTTTCAATTCATTAGTGCATCTTGCATTGTAGAGAGCTGGATACACTGTAAGTATTCTTACTCAAGCATTCATCATCATTTTCTCAATCGCATCGGCTTTTTCAGATTGCATCTCTCAATTTTTCTAACCTAGTATAAAGGAATTGGGATTGGATGTTAGACGTTATTACTTGTGTGGATTAATTACAATGACAACTAATCTCTTAAATCGGGAATACTAGTTGAATTGGACCAAAAAATTGATTAAAATTAACCTTTGTTTGTAGGAGAGCAACCCCGTCATTGCTTGAATCTACTTGCAAGTGAGAGAGAAACGAACATTAGGAAGATCCAAGATAGTATTTTTATATTGACTACTGATTCTACAAAAATGATTAGCTACTTTTCAGTGAGGAAATACATGTAGTCAATAAACGATTCGGGTTTCCTTAGCAGAGTGGATGGTTTAAAGGACACTGCATAAGGCTCGATCCTTAAGTAATGGATAGCCGTTTTACGATCCGTACTTACATCCATATTAGCTGAAAGTATGTGCAACTAGTCATTAGAGTCGGGCTAGTCTTTAGGGAAATACGGTCACCTAACAACTCGTTAACACTTTCAAAGTTTGCATTTATCACCAATAAAATTGAAAAGATAAAAGATCGAATTCTTGCGGTCTTCACTTGTGTTGAGTCAGTGAAACTAGGGTTTGCTCTTGTGCTTTTCTTGTATCTGTCCGTGTGTGTATCCTTCTGTGCAACTGCATGTTTTTGATCTTCATCCACTTACACTCATCTCTCGAAGATGTCAGGATATTGGACCCATACCCCGACCTCTCTGGTCACTCATCCTCGACCATCTACCATTCATCTTTGCCTTCTCCTTCTTCCATGTATCCTCCACCATCCACGAGATACCCTTACCTGTGGTCGGTTCCACCTTGACCTGATTATAAAGTTAGACCTTCGGCTGACTTCCCCACTTCTTCGCATTTCCCACCTACCCCACCTTCTTCCACCCGGATCCACTTCCACATTGGGTTGTTTCATCTTATAGTCGAACGTTTGCTGGAGTCAATACATCATATGAGGAGAAAGCTACTAGGGAGATCGAGAAATGGCAGAATTATTTACCCCCACATACCTTTTTCTCGCATCAAGTTGGGACAGACAACAATTTGCATATACACATCTCAACTTGACCTTAGGGTATACCATGATCGACTGAACAAACCGAGTGGAGAGGCCTGCACCATAAGTTCTTACTAACTTGATTGACCCTAGTAATCAAGCTTACATTGACTAACCTTCATATCACACATTCGAAAGCCTACACATGCACGTGCTTCATTGACTCCATTATTCGAGGCTTCGACCAATATCTTCCATTCGACTTCATTGACTAGGTGTGTTGAGTATGACACTTCAAGATCTCAACAGTATAGTTTACGTAAACTGACTGCTTCCATGATTTGCTATGAGGAATCTTTGGAAGATAACACTTCTAATATTGTGATGAGATATGAATTAATTGAGGATAAATTTAGAAATGTCATCGACCAACTAGTTTCAATTTATTTCAGCTCAAGTATGGAAGTGCAGGATGAAATAAGTGGATTCAAAGTTGAAAATAATATAGAGGGCGCAAGGAAGCTTAAACACATTTTACAGCTGGAGTCCTTTCTACCTTCCCCTTCTACTAACCACTCACATTCCAATATGGAGTTTGTACATCCTTACACTCATCCTTCACATATTCAAAACAAAAAATAGAAAATTCCAAAAAGATAAAAAATTGAAAATCCAACAAATATTTAAAAATGGAAAATGGAAAAGATATAAAAAAATTAGATCCTACCCTGAGGGAAGCACTCGATGAGGAATTGATTTTTAAACTTCCCTTGATAAATGCCATAGATCACTTCCTTGACCTCAAATGATTTGTGAGAAGTAAATTGATGCCTAAGAGGTCGGGCAATAAGAGGACAAGGACTGAGAAACATCTAGTGTCTATGACCGCCTCCTTGGTGATGGGGAGAAGACTAAGATCCGCAGAGTAAAGTGGTTGACTAGGGTTGAATGTGAAATCAAATATACTAACTTCACCCATGCTATAATCGATGACGACTCATCAATATCCTCCCAATTGTCGTGTTTGACAAGCTCAAAATTGGGCCAATCAGAAAGTCGAGAGAGATCGTTCAGCTGGCTGATCGATCTATAAAACGGTCGACAGGAACCATTTCTGTCATCATTACTTTCCAAGATGCTCTACTCCAGGTAGCCTTCACGGTCATTGGCATTGAGCACCGAAGAGAACTTACCCAATCTTCGATTATTCTTGGGAAATTGTTCTTAGCCTCGGCTAAGGCGACTGAAGATTGTGAAACCTGGGAGATCGATTTTACAACATTGGGAGCACTTCGACCACATCCATTGTTTGATATTATACTCTAAGGTAATTGACAAAGTTGTTGACAGTCGTGACCATCGAGAGGTAGATGAGTCCCACATATCTTTCACACCTGAGATACCAGTTATCGAGCCGGCCATTGGATCAGAGACTCCCTAGACATCTATGTCTCCCATTGCTTGAATCACTAGTAATGCCAAGCCAATTAAGAACATCAGTTCTTACCCAAGATGTGTGCTGACACTTTAGGAATTTTACAATCTTTATGGTGACTCATCTGATAAGGAATCCATGGTCAGCACCACACCACATCCCAGACCTTCACAGAAGACAACCACGACTGAATTTACCCCACCCAAAAATATGGTTGCTCCTTCCTCCAGTCAGTTATCCAGTGGGAGGAGGTCAAGAATTGATTCGTGGTGGTTCCCCCAAACCCCTCAAGGCGCATCATTCTCCTCTCCCTATCAATGCTTCAGGTTCTATAAAATCGATTAAGAAAGTTTCCTTCAACATACTGGAGAAGGAATCTTTTGAGGAATACTCATCGGATCTGGATGAGGTAGTTTATATGAGTGAGATCAGTTCGGTTGTTCTTAAGCCATATCTGAGCAAGCATCCATGTGCCGACCCTCGTTGGACAATCCCTTCACCTCACTATTATTCATCTAAGGACGATTCTAATAGTGACACATATGTATATTACCACCCCCTCTCTCACGCAAGAAGGTTCATCAAGAACCTTCTTGATCCATGTATATTCTCCCTCCATCTTGTATAGTCTCCTTCACCATTCTATGTATATTCTCCAGATCTCATTGGTTCTCGCACTTGCTCCTGTCCTAGACTTAGGCTAACCAGAATCTAATTATAGAGGGGACCAATGCCCACCATGTGCATTTGTTCATCCATTTCTCCTCTTGACCTTGACCATCCCATTTTCGCTCCTCTTCTACACTTAAACTGACGAGAGCCTAAGTATAGGGGGCGAGTCGAATTTTATACTTTTTGTTCTTTTTCACTCTCCTACGCTTAGCACGAGCTATATCTTTTCCTCTCTTCTTGTGCTCTGAGGACATAACACATGCTAAATAGGTTGATGCATATACATTACATATATACTTTACCCATAACTCATACTCTCATGTATTTTTATGTGTATATATATATTATCTAATAATTACAAGATGGGTAAAAACTGATTTTTTTTGTAAAATATGTAAACTTATATAAAATTGTTATAAAACAGGATGCATGCCAAAAAAACTAACAAGTTAAGTTGGTTTGGTCCCTGACACTTACATTTTCACACAAGACTTGTGATGTTCAAGGACATTTGGTTTTTGAGGACTTAAGATTCAAATTTAATCAACCTTAACCATTAGGGTCTTTGACTTAATTATCACACTTCATTGATCTTAAATATTTGTATACTATATCGCGTGCTCAATCTCCTCCCTAAGAATATGACCCGCACTTCACATGCATGACTGCAGTTATGATGAGAGGAGTTGTGGTTTCATCTATGGGACTGGGATGAGGGATTTGAGTCTGGATCTGACTTTATGATGTTCGAGGATGGGATAAAACTGACAAAGCCTTCATGAAAACTGAGTGTCAGCAACCATTAGCCGGTATGAGAACAAGGTTTCTTGTATCAATCTCTTGATCTACCTAAGTGTCAAGGTATGATGAAATAAAAAAATGATGATCAATGTGCACCAAATTGGTAAAAGAAGTGGATCTTGGTAAAATTATAAAAAATATATATACTGAAAGAAAATCTCTCACCATACAAAGACAAATATCAAAGAGCTCCACCAAAGGCGAGCGCTCCCAACCATTTTAAGGTGTCCACTTGGACCACTGCTATAAGGACCAGGAGTCGGTCTAGTACCCAAAAAGGACTCTACATTGTAAATGCTACAAGTTTGGGTGTAAAAAGTATATTAGATACTCAAAAAAGGTACATCGATGCATAGTCCCAGGAAAACAAGTGCGGACGACTACAAATTATCTTGATGGATGCACTGATCAACACCAAAAATACAAAAGCGTTGAGTTAATAAGGCATTCGATTGATTTCTTGTTCCTATGAGAGGGAGAGAAGAACTAACATAAAACTATGTCCTTCCACCTATCGACCATTCACATTCACTTTTAAGTATGACAAACTAAAGAGACGATGGATTGATTGCTTGAACTGGTTTACTCTCTACTGTTGAGGGTTAGGTCATTAGGAGAGTCTCTTGTATTGGGACCTTGTGTGAAGCTTTGACTCTGCTCTTATAAATGCAGCTCACACTTTAAGTTCATACTCTTATTATATATGTATATCGGAGAGAGTCCGATGATTAGGGCAATTTGATACCTTTTGACTAGAGCTTGGTTCAACTTAGAATTCTAGGATCTCTAAAATCGAGAGTTCTTCAACGGATCAAGTCTCTTATTTGCATGCATAGTCAGGGGTTAATCCAACTTATTTAGTCTTTATTTGCTCTAGGGCTTGCAAAGTTTAAGTATAGGGGGTGATGAATCCATGATTCATCATCTCAATATATTGATCTTAGCAACATTCCTGAGCTAAATCTCAAATAATTGCCCTAAAATCATTAAATTAATAAAACAAGTCAAGTAAAAAGAGTACATAACTTTTGTATATTATATTGTATAAAGTAATTTCATAATAAAAAACCATAAAATAAAGGAGTTTTTCACCTGTAAATAGCTAAACTTCTTTTATTTTTAATAAATCCATATCAACTCCTTTTCGATTATTTCTTTCTCTAACTTTACATAAAAATGTATAGATAAAAACAAAAATATAAAATAAATTCAACCATTAATAAAAATACTCCAAGATCTCAAAGAGAAAAGGTCGTAAAGTCCAACTTTCCAACCACATTCCCGCTTCGTATGAACTCCAAATTCACAAACTCACTTTTAAATTTCAAGTTAGAAAATTATCTATCAAATGAAAGTGGTTTCATTAAAATCGGAACTTATTTGTAATTTATGAGTTTTGGGACCTAGTTGTATATTGTATATATGTTCCTTTATTTTTTAATTTTATCTTTTTAGTAAAAATCCAAAAAAATAAATTAAGTTGTAAATATTTGTTTTATATTTTCTCTACTTTTTATTTTAGTTTTTATATTTTTCAAAATATAAAAAAATCCGTAAAAGACAAAAAATATTGTATTTTATATTTATAAGATACCACTAAAAATACCACTTGGTACATATAACGTATTTTGATCTTGCTTTCTTCAGAAAAGTTCTAGATCTCGTTGATGTGAACAACTTTTGTAGAAATTTTTTCATTTGAGGTCGTTTACTATTTTATTCTGATTTTTGTTTTCATTTTAATTCTAAATTTTATGGGATTGATACGTGGCAGTTCCTGGAGCAGTCATGTGTCCCCCACTTAACCCTCTCTTGCCTCCATTATTCTGGACCATTGGAGAAAGGGTGCTTCATCTAACAACCCGGTTTTTTTATTTTTATTTTATTTATTTTTTTCTTTTAATTCTTCTCTGTCTCTCTCTTCTCTCTCTCTCCCCATGCTCTATCTTCTTCCTCCCGATTCTTGCGGGAGGGGTAGCGACCCAACCACCTCTAACTCTCATGCCACCTTCGACCATCCCCCTCCCTGCTTCCTACCCCTCGCATGCTCTCCACCTCTTTCCCCATGACCCTGCATCCCTCACCCACATCTCCCTCTCCTCGCGCGATCTCCCTCCCATACCCCAGTGAACAGTCCATAAAGCATCCTCCGCCTCCATCATCCACGACCATCTGCCACTTCGTGCATCAAACACAAAGAGAGAGAGAGAGAGAGCTCGAAGACGCTGATGAATTTGTGATTCATCACTCTTAAAGTTGAAAATAAATCCTTGTTCCCGAGTAATTAGGAGCATATTTTTCACAAAAATTGCATAATTAGCAATCATGCGTGCATTGATAACATTTGCATCTTAGCATTTGCATCTGCATTAAATGAGAAGCCCGATTCACTTGGAAAAATCACTCAACTGTATATATTTTACAGAAACAATAAATCCCATAAATTCACTTTATACTGTATATTTTACTAATAAATAATACAAGAAAAATACCAAAAATTTTGCTAACTTGAATAATTGCCCAATAAAACCCATACCAAGTTGGAGACCATGGACCTTAGAATGCACATATCTCTCTCATATAACCTCTGATCTAGGTACTCACTTTTAAATTAATACATATTCAGAGATCTTCAAAATGAGATCAATTTCATTTAAATCGGAGCTCGTATGCAAAACTTGGGTTTTGGGACCCCAGTGCATATTGTATGTATGTATATTTGTACCCTTGTATTTTAGTACTCTATTTGAACTCAATTCCATTTTCGGTCAACATGAACATTGTAGATCTCATCGAGATCTACAACTCTCATGTTTTGAGTTTTTTTTTCCAAATTCAACCATCTTCTTCCTCTTATTTCACATTCTTTATCGACCAACCAGATTGGGCCACGTGGCGCCCTCTGGTTGTGCCACACGGCCCACTCCATTGCCCGCCACACGCCTCTCCTCTGGGCCATTAGATGGCCTTCGCTTCCTTCAGATCTTGGCCTTCCATGCCGCATCATCTCTTAGCCGTCCGATCAATCCCTAGATCTCATCCAGACCGCACGTTCCTGCCTCAACCTTAGCACTCCACGTGGCACGCTCATGGCCGCTGGATCTTCGCCCCAATGTTTAGATCTAAACCGCTCACTCCAGCTTAATCACGACCCTTCGATCCTACGCCAGATCTAATCTCCATCGTTCTTCAGCGCTGTGCTCCCATGCTGCCACGTGGCTACATCATGCCCCTGTGATCGCACCGCCAGGATCTAATCATGGCCGCTTCCTCACGCCTACCTCCTGGACGTTGGATCACTTTATCCAACGACTGAGAAGTCATCGTCTACCTCCTGAAGGAGCCTCGCCCACATCGCCCACCTCGCGATGGCTCCACCCCCTTTCTATTTTTGGCTCCACCCCAACCACCTTCTCCGCCCCCCGTCACCTCCACGACATCACCCATACCTCTCTCATCCTCGTCGGCCTCCACGATCTCCATAACACCCTTACTCATCGCTCCACACGCTCCACGAAACCACACCTTCCATCACCCGCACCTCCACCCTCTCTACAAATCCAACGCCTCCGGCCACTTCTCACCCCATCCGCCATTGCAGAGAGGTCCCTAGAGCTCCTATCTACCCCATAGTAACAATGACTGAGTGTAAAAGCGAGTGACGATGGTGGTATACCTTCGGTGAGATCTGTGGCATTTCTTCGTCGCGTAGCAACTCCTCCGAGGAGCTGCACGAGCTCGGGCTAGCTGCCGACCCTCGAGCGACGAACATGAGCTCCTCCTCGAGCTTCAGACCCCATGTAGCATCCTCAATTGTCTTCTCCGATTTCCATCTTCTCCATCATCGATTTTCTCTCAATTTATTCCGCTCCTCCGCTCATCTTCACGCCTCTCTGACGAGCACTTTGCCTTCAGGCCTCACCGCACTCGCACTCACCTCACGAGCACGTTGCATATGCTTTATTGCACAAGCTAACCCTGCAGGACCCATCATCTTCATTGGCCGGGCTCATCGCCAGAGCCACTTAGAGCTTCGCCTCCACCAGTCTCTGATCGACTCCAGCTGCCTCTAGAACCTCCGATGGACTCCTGACGCTTCTACGACCGATCTGAGTTATCCAGGAGTCATCGGCGAGCTTCCACAACATCAGGCAAAGGCGGTGGATCAGGAGCATCATCACCGAAGCCCCGCCAAGTCCGCCGCAGGAGGCGGCGGACCGGAGAAGAAGACTCCTAGCTACCGTTGGATCTTCCCGATCTAACTAACCTCGTCACGCCACATCGCCTCTTCATCGACCTCTAGATACCATGGGATTGATCGCAATCCAATGGCCCGTAGTAAGACACGTCTTCAGCATTTACCACCGTTAGATTTCCTAGATCTGACAGTCCTTGATCGAGCCACGTTGCCATCCATCAGCACCGTTGGATTGACTTCTAATCTGATGGTCCAGCTGTAGCCACGTGGAGTCTCCGAGCCTCTTCCACGACCTACAGCTCGGAGCGTCCAAAGCTAATCCGAAGCTAGCCCGAGCCTTTAGAGTCATCCGAGCCTTTGTCCGAGCCTCCATCTCCGTCCGAGCCTAGCCCCCTTATGTGTATCTCACGTTCAGAAATTGCATTTTGGTCCCTGCAAGGCACGCCACATGAGGAGCACGTGTTCTAGTGGAAATTTTACATCCATACCCCCACATTATAGGTATTTGCACTTAAGACCCTATCTGCACGTTTTATTTTAAGAAATTCTTTTTTCTATATTGCATTTCGACCATTGTCTTTGCACGCATATTTAGGTGTCCATATTTCATCTCTTTTAATTCTAAAAATTGCATGTTGTAGTTTAACTTTTCCTCTATCTTGTGTGACATGTGTCCTATTTTTGTGAGCCATCTGGAATTTAATAATATTATTTTTGTGAAATTTGAGATATTTTGCTGATGGTGTGCCTTTTATTCAATATTAAATTCTTTATTGCTCTAAAAATCACCATAAAATCACATTCGACCTAGGATACATTACTCTACAGTGTGCCCAAAAATCATTGCATTTTCACGCATCACGAGGCTTGAATAAATCAAACAGTAATTTGCCTAATTGATTTTTAATAGGTCCAATTCACATAGATTTTTAAATTTATTAATTTTCCTGGATTCCTCTCACTTAGAATTATCTAGGATAATTTTCATATCTGAAAATATTATGCTTTGGTATTTACTAAAATTAGTTTTGTAAAAACAGCCATGCATCCATATTTTATTCAAAGTTAATTCATCTAGAGTCTAAAAATTCCAAAAAATTTGTAGACATTTAATATCATGGCATTCCATCATCTGGCCAAGTTTTAATAATTTTGGATCATATTTGACCATATTTCTTGATTTAACTTACAAATTTGGCCTGAACTTGCATTGTTGTTCTTTTATTTGCATAAAAAATTATAAAAAGATCAAAAATATTCTTCTGAAAATCAGATCTCATTATTAACTAAAAAAATTTTTAAGGAGACAGCTGCCTCCCTGGGTTCGACCTTGAGCTTGCCCTAGTAAAATAAATCTGCCGCTTGAACTTGATTATCCATTAAGCTCGAGTGGTCTTTTTGACGAAGTCTCGATTACCCGACTGCAACGATTTAACTTTTAATTTGATCGATAACTCACTCGAATTAACAAGGGTAGCTGAGGCGGCACCAGACGCCTGCCAGTGACAACGGCTGATGCCCCTCCTCGAGCGAGAACCTCTTTATCAGTGAGATCCGAGGTGGTCCTCTACCTCGTTGCAACGAGTTTCCAGGTGAGATGCACAACCTCGCGGGTTTCTTGCCGACCCGCTTGAGGCAAAGGCTTTAGCCGAGACCTCTGATCTTTGGCCAACTCCCAGGCAAACTACAAAACCTGTTCATCTGTTTTTCTTCTTTCCTTTATTTCTCTCTTATCCTCTATTATGCTCCCCTCCTTCTTCCATCTCTGCCTTCTTCTTCTTCTTCATTAAATCACAAGCCCATACTCCAACGCCCCCGCATGCTGTCGCTCCACTTCCTCCACCCTTGCAGCTACAACCAGCCACAGCTACCGGACGCCCTCACTTCAGCAGTTGTGTGTTGCACCCTCATACTACATGCGTCTAACATCGACACCCAGAGAAGCTTCTGCACCTGTGGTTGCCGCCACGTGCAGGCACCTGACCCTGTTCCTCCATGCATCCTCTGTACCCTTGGAGTTGCCCCTTCCTACCCTTCAACTGCGCACCTACCACACTCCAGATCTGTCGACACCTACCTTGTCTTACAAGTGCGGTCACACGCACGCTGCTACCGTACATCTCCATCGCGTGAAGGAGCCCCACTTCAACTTCCCATAGCACGACAACTGAGCGCCACCGCGCTTGACCCAAGAGCCATCCTCGCTCCACCTGTAGTTGACCACCAATCGCTCAGCCTCGTGAGCGACACACCTCTCCTCCCTTGTCGGCACCGCCTCGCCTGCCCCGATCTAGAGCGGCTCCGCTTCGAAGACCGATCCTTTGGGTCGCATGATTCCTGATACTCACAGCCACCTCATGTGCAGGCACGTGAGGACCAGGAACATTTACAGGGAAACTACTGGCTTTTCGAAAAAAATACCTGCCCTTAGGAAGCACATATGCAGTGCATGCATTGGGGGCAAATTACACCTAACTTCCCTAAGCTTCTGGAATTCATGCACGTTCCCTACCAGCCTGAAGCGCACGTGCGGTGCTCACCCTCTCTGGTCAGCGCAAGTCACCTCATTGTTCTGGGTAATTGCGTATAAGTATATTCATCATATTTCTTTTCTTTTCAATTTCTATTTTGTGTATTGCATTCATAACCCTGTGTTAGCATATTTGTTTGAGTCACATTTTATCATTATTTTATTATTCTAAAAATTACATTGTGTAGAAGAGTTATTTCTTTATCTTGAGAGTATTTAATTAAAATTTTATGAGCTGTGATTTATTTAATATAATTAATTTGATGAAAACTTGCATAGTTTACTTATTTTATGCTTTGAAATTGCTACTAAAATATTCGCTACAATAAAAATTCTCTAAAAATCAAAGTATATAGATTTAATTGTGTTCAACTTTGTGCCCAAATTTCATGTCATTTGTATGCATATCACAGTCGGAATAAAATGAATGGTGATTTCATTAATTGATTTTTAATAAACTGAAAACTCATTATTTTAGGATTTAGAATTTTTCCTCCATAGCTCTCATATAAAATCATATAGGATAATTTTATTTTCAAGAAATAAATTAGTTTGCTATTTGTTAAAATTAGTTTGTGAAAAATCACACAGTCTGCATATTTTATTTGTAATTAATTTATATTACATCCAAAAATTCTAAAAAAATTACAGTAACTCAATTTCATCATTATTCAACTTCTGGTTAAGTCATAATTTTTGGACATCATTTAATAGAATTTGCATTTTAATCCTCGAACTTTACCAAATTTGCATTTCATTTATTAAATTTCATTTAAAAATAAAAAATATTCCATGAAACCTAGTCTTGAGACCGCTTAATAAGTAACCTAAGGGGACAATGTCCTCCCTGAATTCGACCTTGGGCTTGCCCAAGTAAAAAAATTTTGACCGCTTGCTTTAATTAGATAATTAATTAATATAGTGGTTTTTGATTAATCCAAAGTTGCCCGACTGTAACAAAATTTAACGTTAATTTCACCAAATTAACTAGGGCATGTTACGAGTCTATCACTCCCCTCACGTCACTTTCTCCCCTCCCTCAGCTCATGCCTCCCTCTCTTCCCTTTTTTTCTCAAAGAAAAATACTAAATCGACCTCCCTTGACTTCCTCGAACACAACATCTTTTAATCCAATGACGAGTTGGTTGCACTTTCTCTAGAATGCTACAAGCTCTAAATTCAGCAAAAAGTCCCTAAATAATTTAGTGGTAAACATTTTTCAGTTCACGATAATCAATGTCTACCCCTCTGCTTGGTAGAGCCGAAAAAGAAGCGGAGACAATGGGACAATAGGAGTTGTTGGAACACCTCGCCTTCAACAACATCCGCAAGGTTGCCTTCACTATCGATCTGGTGAGCCTCATGGAGGAAGGGTAACATGAAATGATGGCATGTTTCATGGGGACTTTGATGACATGGTCAAGAAACTCATGTGCCACTTCTACGTGCCCGTCATGGTGGCCCATCGAATCAAATAGCTACTTATCAACATTAAGTTTGAACGAATCCTGGGGGATCGAAGATTGTCCATGATTTTCAATGAAATCATCCAACAAGGAGGGATAATCCCCAAGATAAACAAGATGACTTCTTCTTGAGCTTCACTCACCTTCATTGGCATCGACTTCATTGATGTGTTCCCATGGAATACCTGTTGGAGCAGCGGAAGATTGGTGGTGTATAAGAAGCAAATTAGAGGGAGAGAGTATGGATCAATGCATAAAGTAGATAAGAACTCAAGAACTTCTTTTCATTAAGAACTTGAACTTGCATACAAATCTTGGACTTTACAAGAAGAGGACTTACAATGCTTACAATAAAAAAGAGAGACTTACAACACTTGGAAGGAGGAGGACACTTGAGAGACTCTTGTATTGGTAGAGGACTTCTTCTTGTTCTTCTTGTATATCAAATGAGGATCTCTTGGGAGGTATTTATAGGCCCCCAAGAGGGATCTAGAATCCTCTTCTATGCTTATCTTTTAAGAGGAAATATCTAGATATTTTGGTGGGAGGTAGAGAAATATCTAGATATTTTCTCCACCTCTCTCTTTTCTAGAAACTTCTTCCAAGTACATATCTTCATGAAACTTCTCCTTATATGAGTAGAGGATATAGGCCCACATCTTCTCATATGGTGGAGTATTGTAGGTCCATGTGTATAATAGCCTATTAATACTTCATGGGAAAATTACAAATTATATTTTCAACACCCCCTCTTAATTTGTAATTTGCATTATTCGTCTGAAGTGTTGGAATTTTTCGGTTGGAAGTGGCTTTGTAAAATAATCTGCAAGTTGGTCCTCTATGCTGATGAACTCCAGCTTGATGTCGTCATTCTCCACTAGCTCTCGTGCATAGTGATGACGAAGTTCAATATGCCTTGTTCTTCCATGAAAGACTGGATTCTTTGTCATAGCAATGGCTGACATGTTATCGCATAGTATAGTTGTTGGATGAATATTCTCTTCTTGAATATCATGAAGAAGTCTTCTCAGCCATACAGCTTCACATGATGCACTTGTAACAGAAATATATTCTGCTTCAGCAGAGGAAAGGGCTATTATCTTTTGCTTCTTAGAACTCCAAGATATGGCTTTAGATCCCATGTAGAATAAATAACCGGATGTACTTTTTCTATCATCTATGGATCAGCCCAATCACTATCTGAGTAGCCTTTGAGAGAATTATCTTCTTCTGAAGTATATTTGATTCCAAAATTATTAGTACCTTGAACATAACGAAGAATCCTTTTTGTGGCTGCATAGTGAAGCTTGCTAGGCTTGCTCATAAATCTTGATACATCACTAACTGCATATACTATATCTGGTCTTGTATTAGTTAAATATAACAAGGAGCCTACAAGACTCCTATAAAGAGAACCACCAGCTTCTTGAGCTCCATCATTTGCAGAAAGTTTTGTATTAGCAGTCATAGGAGTTGCTTCTGGCTTGCAATTTAACATATGAAATTTCTTGAGAATATCATAAACATATTTTTCTTGAGAGATAAATATTTCACCTTCTTTCTGTTGAACTTGAATACCAAGAAAATATCTCATAAGACCGAGATGTGTCATTTCATACTCTTTCATCATTGCTTTCTTGAATTCCTCAATCATCTTGAAGGAATTGTTTGTATATATAAGATCATCAACATAAAGACATATGATAAGGAAATTTTGCGTACCTTCTTTCTAAAGAGATGGCTCATTAGGACTTCTTATAAATCCATTATCACGAAAATATCCATCAATTTTATTATTCCAAGCTCTTGGTGCTTGCTTTAAGTCATACAAGGCTTTGCGGAGACGATAGACATTTTCTTCATTATCTGTGGGGATGTATCCTTGAGGTTGTTCAACATAAACCTCTTCTTCAAGATCTCCATTAAGAAATACAGATTTAACATCAAATTGATAAACTGGTAACTTCTTTTGAGCAGCAAGTGCAAGCAAAGTTCTAATTGTCTCCATACGAGCAACATGTGCAAAAGTTTCATTATAAGTAATACATGGTTGTTGCGAATAGCCTTTAGCAACCAATCGAGCTTTATGCTTGTGAATGGAGCCATCTTCATTATATTTGACTTTATAAATCCATTTAAGACCAATGACATCTTTATCCTTAGGACGGTCCACGAGCTCCCAAGTGTGATTTTTATTAATGACTGCAATCTCTTCATTCATTGCTTGAATCCACACTTCTTCTTTAGCTGATTCTTCAAATTTTTGAGGCTCACAAGCAAATAAAGAAATAGCAGAAGATGATGCATAAATGTCTTGAAGAGACCATACCTTTTGTTGTGGATGTTCTGCATCAGAAATATTTGGCCTGGCTGGTCTTTGAATTGAAGGAAATACATCTTTATCATTTGGGTTGACTTCTTCATCAACAACATGCTTTTGTAAAGTTGGGGAGTCTTCCCATTTCCAAGAAGACTATTCATCAAAGATGACTTCTCTTGATATAATCAATTTTCCTTCTTCCGGCTCATATAATCTGTAAGCTTTAGATTCTTCACAATATCCAATTAAGATAAATTTTTCTCCTTTTTCATCAAACTTTTCTTGTCTAACTTGATATGGAATATGAGCATATGCTATAGAGCCAAAGATTTTGAAATGACTAACCTTGGCCTTCCTTTCATACCATGCTTCATAAGGTGTTCTATCCAATACTGCTTTGGTAGGAGATCTATTCAATATATAAACCGCAGTATTTATTGCTTCTGCCCAAAGTTTATTAGGAAGACCCTTACCTTTTAACATGCTTCTTGCCATCTCAACAATTGTTCGATTTCTTTCTTCAGCTACTCCATTCTGTTGAGGAGTATATCTTGCCGTTAGCTCCTTCTTGATTCCGTGAGTTATGCAGAAGTCTTGAAATTCTTTGGATGTAAATTCTCCTACACGATCTGATCGGAAGACTTTAATTTTTCTTCCACTTTGCTTTTCAACGAAAGCTTTAAACTTGATAAAAGTAGAAAAGACTTCTGATTTTTCTTTCAAGAAGTAAACTCACATCAATCTACTGTAATCATCAACAAATAATAAAAAGTACCTGGCTCCATTGATAGAAGGAGTTTGAGTTGGTCCACATACGTCTGAGTGTATCAACTCAAGTGGAGCTTTTGCTCTCCATGACGTCTTTGTGAATGGCAATCTATGCATCTTTTCATATATGCATCCTTCACATATACTTTCATCTTTCTTGATGAATGGAAGCACGACAACTAAGTTCTTCTGCTTCAATAATATGAGGCTTCTAAAATTTAAATGTCCAAATCTTAAATGCCATAACAGAGAATCGTCCTCATTTATAGCTTTTAAAGCATAACCTTCTTTTAAGGGCATTGATAATGGAAGGACTTTATTTGGAGCCATTTTAATATCCGCGATGAGCAGTTTTCTTCTTTTATTGAAGATTTTGCATACTCCATTATCAAATCTTAGAGAATGGCCATTATTCATAAGTTGGCCAACACTTAGAAGATTCTCAGTTAAGCCTGGAACATAGAGAACATCATGAATGAGTTTAGAAGTACCTTTCTTTGTTCGTACTGCAATAACTCCTTTGCCTTCCACATTTTGCAGCTTTCCATTTCCAAGCTTAACTTGTGAGCCATAACCTTTTTCAAGGCTCACAAATGCATCTTTATTCCCTGTCATGTGGTTACTGCAACCACTATCGACATACCAAATGTCTTTAGACACTTCTTTAGTATTCATGCAAGAATAAAGTAATGGATTCGAATCCTCATCTTTTGCAATATAGTTAGATCCATTCTTTTGGAACCAACAGTCCATTTGAGAATGATTTGCAATTTTGCATCTTGTGCACCGGAATCTACAATCTTTGGATTCATGATTATCTTTCTTGCAAATAATGCAATGAGAAGAAGATTTTTTGTACCTGGAGCTCTTTGATTATATCCTCTTTTGGTTCTTCCATTGACTTGACTTCTATAGGATTCATGTCTTTCATTATTCTCTTGTCTCCTTGCATATTGTGCCCTTCTCTACTTGTCATGATCTCCATTCTTAACTTTGGAGATGTTCGTTTTTGTTTGAAATGCTTGCTCCAAGAGTTGAGTAGTAGACCTACTAATTCTTTGCTCATGTGCTTCAAGTGAACCCATTAATTCATATATAGATAGAGAAGATAAATCTTTAGACTCTTCAATACCAGCAGCAACATGATCAAATTTAGCAGGTAAACTTCTTAAAATCTTTTCAACAACCTTCTTATCAGCAATGATATTTCCATAACTTCGAATTTGATTTATAATAATAGAATCTCTTGAAAAGAATCCTTGAATATTTTCACCATCTTTCATTAAGAGATTATCAAATTCCCTCCATAGAGATTGAAACTTTAATGAAATTACCTTGACAGATCCTTGAAATTCTTTCTTTAAAATCTCTCATTCTTCTTTAGAAGTAGTTGCTCTAGAAATACGAGGAAAGATAGATTTACTTTTCCTTGCTGGATGAAGAGAAGGTCCTTTGCATCTTTCTTCGTGTTCTCGTTGAACTCTTTCTTTTTTCTTTCACTTAGTGAAGCAATTGCATGTGCATCTTTAACCTCCTCATAACCTTCTATGACAAGATCCCACAAGTCTTGTGAGATGAAGATGGTCTTCATTTGAAGACTCCAATAATCATAACTTTCTCCATCAAATATATGAATGGAGCTTTGGGTATAGTTGAATAAAGGTGTGTTGGAGGTGGATGCCATGATATGAAGAAACAAAAAAAGGATTCAACAAAGATGTAAGAATGAATAGGCTCTGATACCAAACTTGTTGGAGCAGCGGGAGATTGGTGGTGTATAAGAAGCAAATTAGAGGGAGAGAGTATGGATCAATGCATAAAGTAGATAAGAACTCAAGAACTTCTTTTCATTAAGAACTTGAACTTGCATACAAATCTTGGACTTTACAAGAAGAGGACTTACAATGCTTACAATAAAAAAGAGAGACTTACAACACTTGGAAGGAGGAGGACACTTGAGAGACTCTTGTATTGGTAGAGGACTTCTTCTTGTTGTTCTTGTAAATCAAATGAGGACCTCTTGGGAGGTATTTATAGGCCCCCAAGAGAGATCTAGAATCCTCTTCTATGCTTATCTTTTAAGAGGAAATATCTAGATATTTTGGTGGGAGGTGGAGAAATATCTAGATATTTTCTCCACCTCTCTCTTTTCTAGACACTTCTTCCAAGTACATATCTTCATGAAACTTCTCCTTATATGAGTAGAGGATATAGGCCCACATCTTCTCATATGGTGGAGTATTGTATGCCCATGTGTATAATAGCCTATTAATACTTCATGAACAAATTACAAATTATATTTTCAACAATACCATCATTTACATCATGGTTACATGCTTACATAATTCCTTTGGGTCCCCTCCTTACATACGTCAACATAGGGGAAGATACTTGAGGAGATCAGGTCCATGAAGGTAGACAAGAAGAACTCAGAACACAAGAAAGAGAACAATATATGCTTCAACTTTGATTAGCTCAGAGAGATGTGCTACTTGCATACTCGATCACGGAGGCTCTCCTTCCTGAGCAGCCCATTCACCAGCCATCTCAACACCTTTATTACCAACATTCCTTCCCCCCATTTTATCCCATCCATCGTTCGCATGTTGTATGCATTGTAGAATACATACCAATAGGGAGGAGGAGGGGGGGTCAGGCACCTCGATATTTTGGGAAATTCCCTAGTCGGGGAAGTTAAGTCACGTATGTTTTGGGAGATGTCCTCTCCATACCTAAAATCTAGGAGTTGGTTTCCTCTCATCATCAAGTATTAGTCTCATATTTTATTATTAAAAAATACAAATCCTAATACCGGTATTATAAATAGCATATGGATCCCTCATCTTTCATTAAATTCTCTCCCTTTCTCTTCTCTCTCGTTCAACTCTCCCCCTTTCTTGGGGCAACATTGGAAAATAAGAAGGTATAAAAACTCCAACTCTTTTAAATCATCATTATTTATCACATATTTTATTGATATAACTATTATTTGCTAAATTAATTCATTTGTTCAGACATTTAATGTTCAAATGTGTTAGAGCCATCTTTCAAACACGTTTTTATGTTCGAATTACTATCCAATAGATTTCTGCTATTAATTCTAAACATTTATTTATTTTCATATTTGTAAGAAGTGTTGAGAGAAAATATAATTTTCAAATTACAATCGTTATAAACTAATGTGTTTTTCATCATATGTGTACATTAATGATTATTTGGTATCTTGAAATCTGTGTTACAAAAATCTATAAAAAGATCGTCTCAATTTAAACATTAGTTGCATTTTTATTTTTTATATGTATAATAATATTTAAGTTTATTTAATACAAGACTTGCTGATAGAAGAATACAAATAAATGAAAAATAACAAAGAAAGCATAATTGATGCCAATCATTTTAATCTAACTTACTCAGTAGTTTTTTACCTTGGTTTTGTATTTGAGATAGAGACATTTATTTATAATAACTTTTTAGAATGTGAAAGTGGTTATCGATACTTATTTTATAAAGAATTGAATGAAGCCGATACTTAAGAAAAATCACTTCCCTATGAAAGTTTCGAAGAGAATGAACTTCCTCTTTCTAAAGTTTCACGATTTGAAATAAATAATTATGTTGATCCTTCATTAAAAATGGATCCAGAACTTCATCAAATGATACATGTGTATCTTTATGATAAAAGAGAGGACATGATACTCACTTATATTACTCAAGGATTTTATCAATATAGTATGGAAAATTATCCATATAATAATAATGAAAAATACCATCGACGATTTCAAGCATCTTGGTTCGAACAACATTCATGGTTAGAATATTCACCTTTTAAAGATGTTACATTATGCATCCCTTGCTTTATATTTTTGGGGAAGACCAATTTAAGGCATGGTACAAATGTAGTTGTTATTGACATATTTTGACATTGAAAGAAAATCAATAACGGAAAATGTTCATATTTCTTATGCCACATGAGAGGTAAAAGTTCTATACATATTTTGGTAGAAGAAAGCATGAAACATTGTATGAGTAAAACACAATATATTGAGCATGTTATTCAAAACAAGATGTTACTCAAGTTCAACAAAATTGACTACGTCTAAAGACCAGTATTAATGTTGTTCCCGACTGACATTCCAATTACATGCATTTAAAAGAAATGATAAAAGACCATGTTCATCTAATCATGGAAATTACATTGAGTTATTGAAATTCGTGACATCTTATAATGAAGATCTAGAAAAGGTTGTATTAGAAATGCACCAGGAAATGCTAAATATACGTCATTAAATATTCAAAAAGAGGTCCTTCGTATTATTGCTGATAAAGTTAGAAATGTTATTTGTATTGAGATTGTAGATGTTGTATTTTGTTATAATTGGTGAAGCTAGAGATAAAGAAAAGAGATAACAAATTCCTATTGTTCTTAAATTTGTTGATAAAAGTGGGAATCTGAAAGATTCTCTGATTTGGCTCATGTACCTACAATAAAAAATAGATTGGTTGAATTTCTTTCACAAAATAATATTGATTTTAAAAAATAGAGGTCAAGGATATGATGGAGCTAGAAATATGCATGACGAATGGAATGGTTTGCATGCCTTGATTGTTAAAGAAAATCGATATGCTTATTATATTCATTGCACGGCTCACCGTCTTCAACTAGCTCTTGTAACCGCTTCTAGGGAGATTATTCACATTTATAATTTTTTTTATTAAATTGAGTACTATAATCAATATTGTCAATGCATCATCCAAGAGAAATGACGAATAATAAGTTGCTCATACTGATAAAGTTCGATATGATGCGTGATATAATCAAATGAGCACACTATAATACCAAGGTGAAACTAGATGGAGTTCTCACTACAAATCTATTTACAGTTTTATTAATATGTATAACGTAGTTTGCAAGGTACTTTTAACCATCTTAGATGGAGGTGACAATTATCAACAACATGCAGGAGCAGATAAGGCAAATGAGGAAGTAACTTCCTTCGAATTTATTCTTATCATGCATATTATGGAAGCTATATTGGGGATAATGAAAGACTTATATCAATTCCTACAACGAAAAAACTTAGATATTTTGAATGCTTTACAGCTTGTCTCATCTACTAAAGAGCATCTTCAAAAGTTAAGAGCAGATTGTTGGAATGAATTATTTTGGAAAACTAATGGTTTTTCTCAAAGAAGAACTATTGAAGTTCCAGATCAAAACTCTCACTATTCTACGAGTCGATTATAGCCTCGCGATCAGGTAACCAAAGTAATGATACTTCACTATTATCGAGTAGATATATATACTGCTGAAATAGATTAGATATATATACTGCTGAAATAGATTCTCAGATATCAGAACTTAATAATCGATTTAACAAAAAAAACACCAAACTTCTTACACTCAGTGTGATTTTAGATCCTAGAGATAATTACAAATTATTCAACCATGTTGATATATGCAAATTGATAAGGAAATTTT
Source organism: Ottelia alismoides (assembly GCA_037367405.1). Classification (NCBI taxonomy): domain Eukaryota; kingdom Viridiplantae; phylum Streptophyta; class Magnoliopsida; order Alismatales; family Hydrocharitaceae; genus Ottelia; species Ottelia alismoides. Next base: position 157,114 of record JAZKJV010003959.1, on the reverse strand, counting down.
ATCCAATAGATTTCTCGGAACATTATTGTTAGAAAAATAGTTATTATATTACAAATCAGATATCGATTAAAAATTATTCCGATCTTGTTATCCTTTGTTAGAAATTAGTTGAAATGGGTAAATCAAGTATATATTATATAGTCGATCGATTGATTTGTCTTGTCTTGACTCTTCCTGTCTCTACTGCAACGATTGAAAGTGCATTTTCATCTATGAAGATTGTTAAATTTAGGCTTCATAATTAGATTGAAGATGATTTTCTTAGAACTTGTTGTAATGGCTATTTTTTTGGAAAAAATATCAACAATTATAATTACATCATTATTACCACCTTAATGCCCAATTTAATGGGATTATTATTCCATTTCATTTTTTCTTCCATTATCAACAATAAATCCCAAGGATTCCCCCTCCCTACCCCTCACATCACTTGCCTTGCCATTGAAGAGAGAGAGAGAGAGAGAGGAAGGGAGATCTCACCGGGCGTCCTTCGTCGTCGCAGGAGAAGGCGATGTCGAATCAGAGAAGGAGAGCGTAGATCCGTGAACGGAAGGAGACGTGACGACTACATCAAGTAGAGTTACGCGTTGGATATGAGGTATGTATCGGATTTAGGATTTTGTATAGATCAATATCAAGGTTGAGACGCGACCTCTTAATGCATGTATCGATTTAGGATTATGTCCGAAATTCGACCTCTAGATGTATGTGTTGAAATAGTAGGATGATACATGGAAATAATAATTCTCTCTAGAATAAACCCTTACATAGGCGTATTGAATCATTAAAAAAAGTATTCTTAAGTATACTGATCATATGATCATATGGTTGACTTGTTCCGTAATAAAAAATGCCGGGAATTTGATATGTAATATTGTCATCGATTGGTTAACTCTATCATTCTGTTCTTTTTTTTACGCAGATGCTACTCGAATACTCTTAACTTCTAAATAAAGATCTAATTTTAGTTGACCGTGTGCCCCGTCAGTAGATTAGTTGTTAATAAGTATGCTCGCATCTAGAAAATTAACCAGGATAATATGTAGATAACAAGCTATTAACGGGAAATGAAATATATAAGATACATATACAAGAATAGTACATTGTGCCCTTAATTAGATTGTGTCAAATTTTTTCGGAGATCTTGTCGTTAATAAATTCAGAAAACCATCATCTCATATGTTTACCATTATGGATAGCCAATAACATCATCCACGTTGGAAATACCTTAGATCTTCCTTTTTAATTCAATACCATTATTTTCCTTAAAGCTATAGTTTCCTATTATTGCTTTGGTGGTAAATTGAAATTATGATTATGCTGTAGACATGCGTACAAAATAAGATTGCCGAGGTCTCTCCCATTTTTTTAATTAAAAAGGAAACACAAAAAAGCCAGAGTTCACGTTATGCATAATTATCGTAATAAGCCTGAGTTATCTTTCTATATTTGTAGAATGAATTACCTATTATTCAGGAGTAATAAATAGTAATAATCTTAATAAAACCATGCTCCGCCGCTCCTCAAAACAGTTTGGAAATTCACAAGATGAGATTTTAAGATTCAGCAATAACAGGCGCATAAAAAAAAGAGAAAGCATTTTGTACATTATCAAGGAGCATGATGAATAACATTAAATATGAATTATAAGGCACAGACTCATAAAGAGCCACATGACGACCGCAAGGGGTTGGGTGAGCCCAAGGGGTAACGCTGCAAGGGGCGTATGGTTGCAAGGAACCACATAGGTAAAAGCTAAGTACTCTACAGTTATACCAACACTGTCATGTTAATGCCGCAAGGGGCGTATGATTGCAAGGAACCACGGAGGCAAAAGCTAAGTCCTCTATAGTTGTAACTACACTGTCATGGACCGCAAGTGCCAGCAGTTGAAAACGTATAACAAGATACGTATATGAAAGTTATACAAGAAGCGATTTATAAAGGTAAACTATTATGAGATATGCAAGAAAATGATTTAAAAAGAGTAAACCATTACATGCTATACAAGAAGTGGATTAAGGAAGTTAAACCAACAAAGTCATGGGGGCTATGCAAAATGATTTATATGATTTAAGAAGTATGTAATTTGCCATGTATTTTTTTGGAAATAATCCTCACAAGTTGAAAGAAATTGTTGTCATATCTACTTATGCAATTTACATGCATATCTATGTTTTTGAAAGAAGTCAAATTTTACATGATAGAGATTGAACTTAGACATGCATGGGAAACTCTAGGCACGTAATGAGATGTATCCATGAAAATCCAAGTACATGATTTTTAACAAATCAAGAACCGTTAGAATACCCGTGCATGGACCCCGATGCATACTGGGCATTAGGCTCATGAAAATTTATGTTTGCCAATTTCAGGTGAAGAATAGTGTTGACTGCATTCTCAAGATCGTGCTACAGACTCCACTAGATTCGGACGTGGTATGATTCAGCTTGTGAAGCTTGAAGGATATCTATATGCCCACAGGAACTACTGAGATGCTATTTTAGTTATTAGAGTTGTTTTTTTAAAAAATCCACAGTTTAGAGTTGTAATAACGGAACTCTTAGTTTGAATGGACTTGGTTTGGAATTGATATTATCTCTGCTCATGGGATGCCATGCATGTTTTGGTAACGGTTCGGTCGCATGATCTTTATCGCATGCTTCCGGCGGTCGGTGCGACCCGTTCCGTTAAAAATGGTATCAGAGCTAGAGTTCCTCTGGGCATAAGATATCCACAATCTTAATGACTTAAGATCTAGATATATAAAGAGAATCAGTATCACAACTTATTGATCTTGTCAATTTTTGAATCAGATGGCTCCTCGTCGTGCAATTGAAGCTAATAGAGACCGCGAATCAGTGATGAGTCAAGAGACTGTAATGGATATGAAAAAACAGATGTTGGAGTTAATGACATTGATAGCCCAATAATAAAAGAGTCAAGCATCTAGTTCTGGCGGGTTGACACTAAAAACCTTCATCTAGCATGATCCACCGACTTTCAAGGGCGAGCATGAACCGGAAAAAGTCGAACACTGGCTACGGGAGATAGAAATGGCATTTGAAGCAACTGAATGTCTTGAAGAAAAGAAAATTATTTTTGGGATGTTTTGTCTGCAAGACAGTGCGAAGGAGTGGAGGACATCCTGCAAGGGAATTCACTTTTCGGAGACTCCGATCATTAGCTGGAGTGACTTTGTGGAGCATTTCTTTGAGCGTTACATCCCCGAACATGCTAGGGATGCTAAATGCCAGGAGTTCATATATCTTCGTCAAGGAAGTATGTCGGTCCAAGAATATGCTGCAAGGTTTGATGAACTGGAAAAGTATGTCAAGGGCATCTATGTAAATGAAAAGCAACAAGCGAGGAAGTTTATCGAAGGCTTGAATGTTGGTTTGAGTCTCAAAGTACTCACTAGAGGTCCCAAGACCCTACCTGAAGCTGTCGCTGCAGCTGTAGAAACTGACACAACATTCTGGAGGATGCAACAAGTGAACCCTCGTAAGCGTCCTCACAAATCGAGCTTCAATGATAAGAGGCATCACACTACAGTTAATGCCAAGAAGACCAGGTCGGATAATGCTCCAAACTACATGAAGTACACTTATGAAGTATGTCCACATTGTGATAGAAGGTATCCAAGAGAATGCTACAAGTTGACCACTACTTGCTTTAAGTGCGACGAGAAGGGACACTTCATGAAGGATTGTAAAAAGGATTTTAAGGAAAAGAAACTGTCTGAACAAAATAAGAAGATAGCAGGAAGGATCTTTGCTATTAACCATGAAGATGCTGAAGATGCAAACACAACAGTAGAAGGTACCCTTTTAATTGTAAACTATTTATGTCACGTTCTTTTCGATTCTGGCACTACGCATTTTTTTATTTCGAATGCTTTTGCAAGAAGACTAAGCTTGGAACCCGTTGAGCTTCCATACACACTGACTGTTTCTTCACCAATGGGTGATATTAGTGTCACGGGTATGTACTTAAAAGATGTACCTGCTTTGATAAGAGAAGGCACACTCACTTCTAATCTGATCTTATTGCCCATCACAACCTATGACGTCATCTTGGGCATGGATTGGTTATGGGAGAATTATGCAGCGGAATATTGTCGAGTAAGGAAAGTGGTCCCGAGTAGACCAAATCTTGAGGAGATAGTTATTCAAGGCACCTGTAAAGGTGGAAGATTGATTATCTCATCTTTGCAAACAAACCAATTTCTAGCCAAAGGTTGTAATACATACCTCGCTAGCATAATTAACACTGAATCGTCACAGACACGTCTTGAAGATTTAGGGGTGGTCAGAGATCTTGCCGATGTCTTTCTAGACGATCTTCCTGGATTACCTCCTTATAGAGAGGTTGATTTCGCAATTGATGTTATCCCGGGGACGACACCGATTTCCAAAGCCTCGTACAGATTGGCACCTGCAGAACTCGAGGAGCTAAATAAGCAGTTACAAGAACAACTGGACAAGGAGTTTTTGCGTCCCAGTGTTTCCCCATGGGGAGCACCCGTTCTCTTTGTGAGAAAGAAAGATGGATCACATAGACTCTGCATCTATTATCGAGGCCTAAATAAAGTGACCGTGAAGAATAAATACCTGTTACCTCGTATCAATGACTTATTCGACCAGTTGCAGGGAGCAATTGTTTTCTCAAAAATCGATCTGTGTACGGGTTACCATCAACTCTGAATAAAGGAGGAGGATATACCCAAGACGGCTTTCAGAACGAGGTATGGTTATTATGAATTCTTGGTCATGCCGTTTGGTCTTACTAACGCTCCTGCAGCCTTTATGGAGCTAATGAATAGGGTATTCCGAGAATACCTTGATAAGTTCGTCATCGTGTTTGTGGATGACATATTGATATATTCAACTGATCCAGATCTGCATCGAGTACATCTGCAGATTGTATTCGAAATCTTAAGACAACACTAACTTTATGCAAAATTCTCCAAATGTGATTTTTGGTTTGATAGAATCGCATTCCTTGGTCATGTGGTGTCTAAGGACGGTATTGAGGTAGATCCAACCAAGGTAGAAGCTGTGATGAATTGGAGACAACCCAAGAATGTTTCTGACATCCGTAGTTTTCTTGGCTTGGCTGGATACTATCGACGATTTATTCAGAATTTCTCAAGGATCTCACCACCATTACCAAAACTCACTAGAAAATATGTGAAGTTTGTATGGTCTGAGAAGTACGAACAGAGCTTTCAAGAATTAAAGCTGCGACTGACCACATCTCCAATCTTGGCTTTACCATCAGGCATTGGAGGTTTTGTAGTATATACAGACGCATCAGGCACCGGACTCGGGTGTGTTATGCAAAAAGGAGAAAGTCATAGCTTATGCCTCACGACAGCTAAAGCTGCAAGAAAGGAACTACCCACCTCACGATTTAGAGTTAGCAGCGGTAGTCTTTGCTCTTAAAATATGGCGACATTACCTTTACGGTGAACAATTTGAGGTGCTTAGTGACCATAAGAGACTTAAATGCATTTTCTCTCAGAAGGAACTTAATCTGATACAGCGATGCTGGTTAGAATTACTCAAAGATTATGACTATACCATCAATTACCATTCGAGAAAAGCAAATGTCGTAGCAGATGCATTAAGTATAAAATGGGAGGGTAAAGTGGCTAGTTTAAAACTTCAGTGGAAGATGATGAAGGATTTTGAAGATTGGAAGCCTTTCTTGAGCAAATCGAGAAAGATATCTTTTGCAACACTCAAAATTCAACCAGAGATAATTGGAAAGATCTAGACCGCACAAAAAGAAGATGTTGATCTTCCTAAAATGATTGAAGCGTCCAAGAAAGAGAGTTCCGATTTTATAGTCAGAATCAATGGAGCTATAAGGTACCGCAATAGATTTTGGGTTCCAAGTGATTTTAAGTTGAGAGAGGAGATTCTAGATGAAGCGCACAGATCGATGTACATTATTCATCCAGTTTCAACGAAAACGTACAAGGATCTACAAAGGAATTTTTGGTGGCCAAAGATGAAGAATGACATTGCAGAATTTGTTGCTAAATACTTGGTTTGTCAGCAGATAAAAATTGAACATCAAAGACTTGCAGGCCCTATTCAACCCTTGGAGGTACCTGAATGGAAGTGGGAACACATAACAATGGAATTCATCACCGGTCTACCCAAGACCACAAAACATCGATATGACACCATATGGGTGATTGTTGATCGAATGACCAAATCGACACATTTTCCTACCTATCCACTTGGATCAATCAACAAACAATCTAGCTGAGTTATATGGGAATGAAATAGTCAGCCTTCATGGTGTTTTCGTATCAATTGTGTCTGACCGAGACACACGATTTACCTCTCGTTTATGGAAGAGTTTTCAGGATGCTTTGGGAACTCAATTGAAGTTCAGCACTTCTTTCCATTCGCAGACTGATGTTCAATCAGAAAGGACCATCCAAACGTTAGAAGATATGTTGAGAGCTTGTGCTTTAAATTTTGTAGGTGGCTGGGATAAACATCTCACATTAGTGGAGTTTGCTTACAATAACACCTACCACTCGAGCATCAAGATGGCTCCCTATGAAGCACTGTATGGGAGACCTGCAGATCACCCTCATGTTGGAGTGATGTTGGTGAGAAGCACATCTTAGGATCAGAACTTGTTCAGACAAGTAAGCAGGGTGTTGATCTAATCAGAAAAAGATTACTGGCAGCACAAAGTAGGTAAAAATCTTATGCTGATTGTCACAAAAGAGAGTTGAGTTTCGGAGTTGGGGAGCATGTGTTCCTGAAGGTCTCTCCAACCAAGGGCATCTTACGATTTGGAAAAAAGGAGAAGCTCACTCCCAGATACATATGACCCTTTGAGATTCTGCAACGGATCGGAGAGGTGGCATATCGTATTGCTTTACCACCTCAATACTCAAAACTACATGATGCATTTCATGTTTCTCTGTTGAGGAAGTACACTCCCAACCCTTCACATGTGATCGAGCACGAGGTCATCAACCAAACTTGACCTTTGAGGAGAGACCTCTACGAATAGTCGATCGTAGAGATCATCAACTTCGTCGACATTTAGTTCCAATGGTTAAGGTCCTTTGACAGCACCATCAAAAGGAGTAGGCTGCTTGGGAGCTGGAGAGTGAAATGCGGGAAAAATATCCACAACTTTTCATTATGTCCCTTTACTAAGAAGTTTCGAGGGTGAATTTTTTTGGGTGGCAGATTGTAACGGCTATTTTTTGGAAAAATCTCAACTATTATAATTACATCATTATTACCACCTTAATGTCCAATTTAATGGGATTATTATTCCATTTCCTTTTTTCTTCCATTGTCAACAATAAAATCCCAAGGATTCTCCCTCCCTACCCCTCACGTCACTTGCCTTGCCATTGAAGAGAGAGAGAGAGGAAGGGAGATCTCACCGGGCGTCCTTCGTCGTCACAGGAGAAGGCGACGCCGAATCAGAGAAGGAGAGCGTAGATCTGTGAACAGAAGGAGACACGACGACTACATCAAGTAGAGTTACGCGTTGGACCTAAGGTATGTATCGGATTTAGGAATTTGTATAAATCAAGATCAAGGTTGAGACGCGACCTCTTAATGTATGTATCGATTTAGGGTTATGTCCGAAATTCGACCTCTAGATGTATGTGTTGAGATAGTAGGACGATACATGAAAATAATAATTCTCTCTAGAATAAACCCTTACATAGGCGTATTGAATCTTTAAAAAAAGATTCTTAAGTATACTGATCATATGATCATATGGTTGAATTGTTCCGTAATAAAAAATGCCAGGAATTTGATAAGTAATATTGTCATCGGTTGGTTAACTCTATCATTCTGTTCTTTTTTTTCGCAGATGCTATTCGAATACTCAACTTCTAAATAAAGATCTAATTTTAGTTGACCATCTGCTCTGTCAGTAGATTAGTTGTTAATAAGTATGTTCGCATCTAGAAAGTTAACCAAGATAATATGTAGATAACAAGCTATTAACGGGAAATGAAATATATAAGATACATATACAAGAATAGTACATTGTGTCCTTAATTCGATTGTATCAAATTTTTTTGGAGATCTTGTCATTAATAAATTCAAGAAAACCATCATCTCATATGTTTACCATTATAGATAGCCAATAACATCATCCATGTTGGAAATACCTTAGATCTTCCTTTTTAATTCAATACCATTATTTTCCTTAAAGCTATAGTTTCCTATCATTGCTTTGGTGGTAAATTGAAATTATGATTATGCTGGAGGCCTGCGTACAAAACAAGATTGCTGAGGTCTCTTCCGTTTTTTAATTAAAAAGGAAACACAAAAAAACCAGAGTTCACGTTATGCTTAATTGTCGTAATAAGCCTGAGTTATCTTTCTATATTTGTAGAATGAATTACCTATTATTCAGGAGTAATAAATAGTAATAATCTTAATAAAATCATGCTCCGCCGCTCCTCAAGACAGTTTGGAAATTCACAAGATGAGATTTTAAGATTCGGCAATAATATACACATAAAAAAAGAGAAAGCATTTTGTACATTATCAAGGAGCATGATGAATAACATTAAATATGAATTATAAGGCACCGACTCATAAAGAGTCACATGACGACCACAAGGGGTCGGGTGAGCCCAAGGGGCAACGCCGCAATGGGCGTATGGTTGCAAGGAACCACAGAGGCAAAAGCTAAATCCTCTACAGTTGTACCTACACTGTCGTGTTAATGCCGCAAGGGGCATATGGTTGCAAGGAATCACAGAGGCAAAAGCTAAGTCCTCTACAGTTGTAGCTACACTATCACAGACCGCAAGTGCCAGCGGTTGAAAATGTATAACAAGATACGTATATATAAGTAATACAAGAAAAGCGATTTCAGGTAAACTGTTATGAGATATGCAAGAAAATGGTTTAAAAAGAGTAAACCATTACATGCTATATAAGAAGTGATTTAAGGAAGTTAAACCAATAAAGTCATGGGGGCTATGCAAAGTGATTTATATGATTTAAGAAGTATGTAATTTGCCATGTATTTTTTTGGAAATAAACCCCACAAGTTGAAAGAAATGGTTGTCATACCTAGTTATGCAATTTAAACGCATATCTATGTTTTTGAAAGAAGTCAAATTATACATGTTAGAGATTGAACTTAGACATGCATGGGAAACATCTAGGCACGTAATGAGGTGTATCCATGAAAATCCAAGTACATGATTTTTAACAAATCAAGAACTGTTAGAATATCCATGCATGGAATCCGATGCATACTGACCATTAGGCTCATGAAATTTTATGTTTTCCAATTTCAGGTGAAGAACAGTGTTGATTGCATTCATAAGATCGTGCTACAGACTCCACTAGATTAGAACGTGGTATGATTCAGCTTGTGAAGCTTGAAGGATATCTATATGCCCACAAGAACTGCTGAGATGCTATTTTAGTTATTAGAGTTGGTTTTTTTAAATCCACAGTTTAGAGTTGTAATAATGGAACTCTTAGTTTGAATGGACTTGGTTTGGAATTGATATTATCTCTCCTCATGGGATGCCATGCATGTTTTGGTAACGATTCGGTCGCATGATCTTTATCACATGCTTCCGCCAATCGGTGCGACCCATTCCATTACAAATGGTATCAGAGTTAGAGTTCCTCTGGGTATAAGATATCCACGACCTTGGTGACTTAAGATCTAGAAATATATAGAGAGAATTAGTATCACAACTTATTGATCTTGTTAATTTTTGAATCATATGGCTCCTCATCGTGCAATTGAAGCTAGTGGAGACCGCGAATCAGCGACGAGTCAAGAGACTGTTATGGATATGGAAAAACAGATGTTGGAGTTAATGACATTGATAGCCCAACAACAAAAGAGTCAAGCATCTAGTTCTGGCGGGTTGACACTAAAGACCTTCATCTAGCATGATCCACAAACTTTCAAGGGCGATCATGAACGGAAAAAAGTCGAACACTGGCTACAGGAGATAGAAATGGCATTTGAAGCAACTGAATGTCCTGAAGAAAAAAGTTATTTTTGGGACGTTTCGTCTATGAGACAGTGCGAAGGAGTGGAGGGCATCTTTCACTTTTCGGAGACTCCGATCATTAGCTGGAGTGACTTTGTGGAGCATTTCTCTGAGCGTTACATCCCCGAACATGCTAGGGATGTTAAACGCCAGGAGTTCATAGATCTTCGTCAAGAAAGTATGTTGGTCCAAGAATATTGTGCAAGGTTTTATGAACTGGAAAAGTATGGCAAGGGCATCTGTGTAAATGAAAAGCAACGAGCGAGGAAGTTTATCGAAGGCTTGAATGTTGATTTGAGTCTCAAAGTACTCACTAGAGGTCCCACGACCCTACCTGAAGCCGTCGTTGCAGCTGTAGAAATTGACGCAGCATTCCGGAGGATGCAACAAGTGATCCCTTGTAAGCATCCTCACAATCCGAGCTACCATGATAAGAGGCATCACACTACAGTTAATGCCAAGAAGACCAGGTCGGATGATGCTCCAAACCACAAGAAGTACACTTATGAAGTATGCCCACATTGTGATAGAAGGCATCCAGGAGAATGCTACAAGCTGACCACTACTTGCTTTAAGTGCGGCGAGAAGGGACACTTCATGAAGGATTGCAAAAAAGGATTTTAAGGATCAAAAGAAACCGTTTGAACAAAAGAAGAAGATAGCAGGAAAGGTCTTTGCTACTAACCATGAAGATACTGAAGATGCAAACACAACAGTGGAAGGTACCCTTTTAATTGCAACCTATTTATGTCATGTTCTTTTCAATTCTGGCGCTACGCTTTCTTTTATTTCGAATGCTTTTGCAAGAAGATTAAGCTTAGAAGCCGTTGAGCTTCCATACACACTGACTATTTCTTCACCAATGGGTGATATTAGTGCCACGGGTATGTACTTAAAGGATGTACCTGTTTTGATAAGAGAAGACACACTCACTGTTAATCTGATCTTATTGCCCATCACAACCTATGACGTCATCTTGGGCATGGATTGGTTATGGGAGAATTATGCAGCGGTTTATTGCCGAGAAAGGAAAATGGTCCTGAGTAGACCAAATCTTGAGGAGATAGTTATTCGAGGCACCTGTAAAGGTGGAAGATTGATTATCTCATCTTTACAAACAATCCAATTACGAGCTGAAGGTTGTACAGCATACCTCGCTAGCATAATTAACACTGAATCATCAAAGACACGTTTTGAAGATTCAGATGTGGTCAGAGAATTTGCCGATGCCTTTCCAGACGATCTTCCTGGATTACCTCCTCATAGAGAGGTTGATTTCATAATTGATGTTATCCAGGGACGGCACCGATTTCCAAAGCCCCGTACAGAATGACACCCGCAGAACTCGAGGAGCTAAAGAAGCAATAACAATAACAACTGGACAAGGGGTTTTTGCATCCCAGTGTTTCTCCATGGGGAGTATCCGTTCTCTTTATGAAAAAGAAAAATGGGTCACTTAGACTCTGCATCAATTATCGAGGCCTAAATAAAGTGACCGTGAAGAATAAATACCCGTTACCTCGCATCGATGACTTATTCGACCAGTTGCAAGGAGCAACTGTTTTCTCAAAAATCGATCTGCGTACGGGTTACCATCAACTCCGAATAAAGGAGGAGGATATACCCAAGACGACTTTCAGAATAAGGTAAGGTTATTATGAATTCTTGGTCATGCCATTTGGTCTTACTAACGCTCCTGCAACCTTTGTGGAGATAATGAATAGGGTATTTCGAGAATACCTTCATAAGTTTGTCATCGTGTTTGTGGATGACATATTGATATATTCGTCTGATCCAGAGCTGCATCGGGTACATCTGCAGATTGTGTTCGAAATCTTTAGACAACACCAGCTTTATGCAAAATTCTCCAAATGTGATTTTTGGTTGGATAGAGTCGCATTCCTTGGTCATGTGGTGTCTAAGGACGACATTGAGGTAGATCCAACCAAGGTAGAAGCTATGATGAATTGGAGACAACCCAAGAATGTTTATGACATTCGTAGTTTTCTTGGCTTGGCTGGATACTATCGACGATTTATTCAGAATTTCTCAAGGATCTCACTACCATTAACAAAACTCACTAGAAAAGATGTGAAGTTTGTATGGTCTGAGAAGTGCGAACAGAGCTTTCAAGAATTAAAGTTGCGACTGACCACAACTCCAATCTTAGCTTTACCATCAAACAGTGGAGGTTTTGTAGTATATACAAACGCATCAGGCATTGGACTCGGGTGTGTTCTTATGCAAAAGGAGAAAGTCATATCTTATGCCTCACGACAGCTAAAGCCACAAGAAAGGAACTACCCAACTCATGATTTAGAGTTAGCAGCGGTAGTCTTTGCTCTTATAAAAGTTGGCGGCATTACCTTTACGGTGAACAATTTGAGGTACTTAGTGACCATAAGAGCCTTAAATGCATTTTCTCGCAGAAGGAACTTAATCTGAGACAGCGACGCTGGTTAGAATTCCTAAAAGATTATGACTTTGCCATCAATTACCATCCGAGAAAAGCAAATGTCGTAGCAGATGCATTAAGTAGAAAATGAGAGGGTAAACTGGCTAATTTAAAACTTCAGTGGAAGATGATGAAGAATTTTGAAGATTGGAAGCCTTTCTTGAGCGAATCGAGAAAGATATCTTTTGCAGCACTCAAAATTCAACCAGAGATAATTGGAAAGATCTTGACCGCACAAATAGAAGATGTTAATCTTCCTAAAATGATTAAAGCATCCAAGAAAGAGAGTTCCGATTTTACAGTCGGAATCGATGGAGCTATAAGATACCGCAATAGATTTTGGGTTCCAAGTGATTTTGAGTTGAGACAGGAGATTCTAGACAAAGTGCATAGATCGATGTACACTATTCGTCCATGAACAATGAAAATGTACAAGGATCTACAAAGGAATTTTCGGTGGCCAAATATTGAAATTAGTTGAAACTAGAATTAGTTGAAACGGGTAAATCAAGTATATATTATATAGTCGATCGATTGGTTTGTCTTGTCTTGACTCTTCCTGTCTCTACTGCAACGATTGAAAGAGCATTTTCATCTATGAAGATTGTTAAATTTAAGCTTCATAATTAGACTGAAGATAATTTTCTTAGAACTTGTATATTGATATATATCGAAAAAGAAGTTGTAGAAAATATTCCAGTAGAATCAATGACATATGAGTACGATTTGAAGACAAGGAGAGCCCGCTTTAAAAACTCAATATAGAGGTATGCCTAATTTTTATTATTTTATATATTTTGAAATGTTATAACACATTTAATTTTTATATTTCAAGAACAACATAAATTTATGAAGAAGAAGATTTGCTTTCCTAAGATTATTTTCTTGTATGAAGACTATTGATATTTCAATTTTAAATTTAAAATAGAAAGTTCACTATAGTTTTATTATTCAAATCTTTCTTTTCATATTTTTTACATGATGCGATTTGTTCAGAAACTATTACTAATATCTGCAAAATTACATGACTCTAAGTATTCCTTTGGCATAATAACAACATTTCAAAACTTCCATCAGTACCATATATATTTGTTTTCCATCCTAAGTCATCAAATGGGAATAGCTTCTCTAGATGTATTACCATTCTAAAAAAAGTGATGACACGTTGAAATATGAGTAATTTTTTCTTAAGTTTATTGTATTTCTTTAAAGGAGAATCAACATATATCTAGAAGGGGTTTTAATGTTAATTCCATGGCCCAGATCCTCTGGTGCTATTTTTTTGTGAATTTGACTAAAAAATCCAGCCTTATAGATCAAATATTCTATCAATGTTCTACAGATCCTCCAAAATTCGCTCAAATTCGATGTGATTTGCTATTTTATCTTAATGGTCAAAGTGTGATTCTTTTTAATAGGATTTAAGTTACTTAAACGTTGATCGGACATCTAACCATTAAGATAAAATAGCAAACAACATCAGATTTGAGCGAAATTTAAGGGATATGTAAAACACTAATCGAAGATTCAATCTATAAGGTTGTATTTTTATATTCGAATTCCAAAAAGAGATCAAGTCACTAATTCGATCCAGGCGAAGTCATGCGGGGCATGATATGCTAGTCTGTTGCTAAAAGCTGGTTGCAGGTCTCCTTATATAAGAGTCATTAGTTACACATGTACTTTCACGAGCATCTTTTGTATAAATTAAAAGTAAGGTCGCACCTTTGTTCTTGTATGCCACGAACCATTTAAAAAAATAAAATAGTTAAAATATTGTTCACAGTTCCATTATTTAACTTCCTTTATACTCTCATGTTTTGTTTTTTAAATCTCTTCGTCCATTCTCGTCTTAGAATAACATAAGACGTTTGCTCGTTTTAAAATATTAATAATAGCGATAGCGTCGGACAACTATGTGCAATAAACATAATGACAGGTCATTGTTCTCATGCTATTGGTGATTCTAAATAAAAGCAGCGATACAGTTATTTTTTAAAAAAAAAGAGAAAGCATGCCGCTTGACGTTTTGATGCAGGAGAAAGAATTAGTGCCTTCTTTTCGAACATTCTGATGTGCCACATCACATTAGAATGCACCATCTTATGGAGACCGATCTTCTGTTGTAGTGCACTCGCGAGAGCCGTCCGATAAGGATCGGACAACCCTTATAGGGGGTCAGGGATAGTCGGCTTCTTATAAAGGTCGTCAGATCTCCATCGGACGATTCCTGCGAGTACAACACTTGCTGCACTACAGCAGATGATCCACTCTGGCATCTTAGCTGATCCACCTTCTATTCCAAATATAAATTGTATAAAATTTCATATATTTACGCCTGATTTTATATCATACCTAAAATTTTGAAAGTTACAATGATGTTAAGAATTAAATTAATTAGTCTATTATTAATAGATATGTAATTCCTTTGGAAGAATTAATCATGAGAATTCAATTTATAATGATTAATTGAAATTCGAACGGGATATGAAGGATCATAAGATGATATCCATAGTCTCCTGTCAAGGCAAAAGGTTTCATCGTCATGGATTGTATATTGGTGACGTCTATATGCGAAGTCATAGCAAAGGTTCCGTCGTCATGGATTGTATATTGGTGACGTCTATACGAAATCATAGCTCTGGGTACATGCGCATATGGATCGAGGCTTTTTCTTCTCGTAAGAGACATACTGTATGCACAGTTACCCTAATATTTGTCATCATATAATTGATGTGATATTGGATTGTGCATGTTGCGGGCTAATCTTGTTGATGATTGGTTCAATTAACAACAAGTCAATACCTCCTTAAGGGCGGTGGGCTCGGGTGTTAAAAATCAATTTAGAAAATGCAAGTTGGACTTGCAAGGCGGGAAAAATTCTTGCGTCCTTCACCTACGTTGCATTTTCTTATATTATTGGAGTGTGACAAAGGTGGAAGGGATACACTAGATCTTGTTAGAGAAATAACGGTAAGTATATCTCTTGCGTAGAAAGTTGGATAAGGGAATCAAATTTTAAAGTATTAAAAAGCAAGACAACTTTGATTTAAAATTCATTAATAAAAAAAACTTCATATATATAAATAATTTTATTGTATATATTCTAATAAATGCACACTTAATCTCAATTGAAATCCACAAACTCTCTCATCAGCAAACTTTTGAAGGTCAACTAATTGACCGGACGGAAATATTGAAATTTTAGTTCATTTTGTTAACTTTTTAATCACATTGAGCTACTGAAAATCAAATCTTAAAGATACAGTATCACATTTTTACTTTTCAAGCTTCAAGTACAATATTGAATTGGATGTGTATATATGTCCGAGGTTAAGGAGATAAAAAAATAAACCAATATGAATAGAAAAACTTAAACCACACATTGCATAATACAATTAAAATTTCAATATGACCCTCTTATCGAGTCCATCAATGCATAGTTTATCCATTTTTACTACTTGATAACTTGGACTTAAGCATCTTGGGTAGTCATCAACCGATTTAATTGGGCCACAACTGAACAAGTTATCAGAGTTCAGGGTTGATTTTTCTCGACAACAGACCATAAACCTTAAGCCCAAGACATTATAAATGATATCAGAGCCAACTTACCTCTGATATTGAAAAGAGCTACCCGAGAGATGGAGCCGCTCCTACAAAGAGATAAGATGAAAATGCTACCCGGAACGTACAACCGCCACTGTCACTGAAAAAAATAATTGACCATGTCGCAATGAAGATATTGCGAAAATGAGTGGGAGATGGATCCCCTGCTATAGGGTCTGCTACAACAAACTCTGCAGTAGGAGTATGGATCGTTTGATCTTGATTGAATAGTTCCCACGAATTCACACGGTAGGGTAAAAAGTGCGAATTCGTGGAAACCGCTCGATCAAGATCGAGCACCCCACGCCCCTACTGCAAAGTCTGCTGCAGAAGACACTACATCAGAGGATTCTCTGAAGGAATGTGTAACACCCCAACCTCCAAACAATCGGGTCCACATATGCTTCTACCCTTATCTTTATTTGGATATGAACCAAACTCATACCCATGTGTGCATTATTATATGAGAACGGGGAAGCTGCTCCCACTTATCTTTTCACTTATTTTATATATATATATATATATATATATATGTAAAAAATTTAGTGTACCAACCCACGTACATATTGACACAATATTTTAGCACAGAGAATTATTTTATGTATAATCACCATGACGCTTAAATGGAGCATATATATACATGATTTAGTTAATTAGTTATGCATTCTTATATGAAAACAGAGTAGGAATTTGGTTAATTTACGATTATCGTTACATACATACATATAAATTAATACCAATTGGATAAATGTATTCTTTTAAATATTATCTATCAGTAATCAGAGTGTGCATTGGATTTATAAAGGGATACAAGTTTTGTAATATTAACGCATGCCATGAACATGGCTTGTCGATATCCATATTGATCATCATATTAATAAAAGGATTCAATGGGATTGCCCTTGGAGACAATAATATGACTGCCTCTACTCTTTTTTTCGGTATTTTTTTATTTTTTTTGAAAATAAAGTCATGTATTTTCATCATTATATCCCTCTAATATGTAATTCCAATTTCGTTAGAAACAGAGAATCCTATACCCTTCATCTAGAACATGTTAATTACAATAATTCTAAAACCGTTAAAATTATTTGTTCTAGATGGAAGACATAAGAGCATATATTTCTGATGAAATTGTAATGATATATTAAGAGAGATGCAGTGATGAAAATACATGGCTATAACTTCGAAAAAAAATAAAAAATGACGAAAAATAGAGCGGAAGCAACCCCATTTTTTCCTTAATAAAACCAACATGACAAAAATACATTCTTTTTAATAGAACAACTAAATTAACTACATATGCTTCATGGCCATATTTTTTTTCAAATTGCAATATAATCGGGAATGCAAACGGTTACAGATATATCCGTAAACGATTCATCACCGTATCCTTTTTTATATAGATTTCCGTGTCCGTATCCGTTTTAAAATGGATACGGATATGGATATCGTTTTGATATCCGCAAACATCTGTATCTCTGTATATCTATTTTCATATATAAATATAGTCATGGATTTATTTTAACCTTATATAACATAATTCTATACCTTATTTGACCATATTTGTGTAACTTTTATGATACAAACACACTTAATAAATTTATATCATGTATTTTCCATCCAATTCGTGTATGTTTAAGTTGATTCAATAGAGTATTTCTAATATTATTCGTATGCGATCAATATCTATTTTACATCCGTATCTATTTTTAAAAATATGGTAAGATAATTTTAATATCTGCAATATTCGTATCTACATTCGTATTCGTATTCAAAACCGAATAATGATGCGGTAACACTTATATCCGCACTCCATATCAGTCCGTTTGATCCTTAAATACGGCTATCGATTTTCTCCAAAAGGTCTAAAGTCGCGGCTAACAATTGTTACTCGTAATATGAAAAACGTAGGACCGAAAATGGAATTTATTTTCTTAATTTTAAAATTTCGAACACGGTCTTTGGATATGTTGTTTACAAGTCCAAAATTAACTCTAACAGGTAGTTTTTAGTTAGGAAAAAATGGAGTTATTTTTAATTTTCTTTATGATTGTTGTTCTTTGTAATGTGATGCAGATAAGAGACTGATACGAATATAGATATTATCATTTAAATGCTTTAAAGTTTTGGATATAATTAAAGACACAAATATCTTGTGTATATCAAAAATCCCAAAACAATATCTTTGGATACGAATATATAACCAGTCGGAAACAAATTACTGTACGGGCAGAAAATGTCTCTTAACACTTCATTAAAAAAATATTTTTTAAAAAGTTGAAATTATTGATTGACTAAAGTAAAATTGAATAAACTACTTATATCAAATTAAAAAATAAAAGTAAAGTAATATGTCAAACTAAACAACTTGTATAGTAAATAATTAAATTATATAGAGAGAGGGGTAAATGGGCACCTTAGGGTTCGTTTGGTTGCAGGGTTGGATAGAGTTGGGCTATGTTAGGGTACTATTCACAGGGGTATCCCATACTCACATTTTACTATTCACCCAGCCCGACCCAATCCAACCCAACCCTGCCCAACCCTGCTACCAAACGAATCCTTAGGGAGCTAACTTGGCTCCCTCGCACCTTTTCGCTCATTTTTTATTTTTTATTTTTAAATTTCTTCCATGAATATTCATCATTATATCCCCGTATTATGCTATTTAAATTTCATGCGAAATATAGACTCCTACGGCCTCCATCCAGACAGTCATTTTTTAACGATAACAGAATTGCTAAAAATGACCCTTCTGGATGGAGGCTGTAGGAATCTCTGTTTCGCGTGAAATTTGAATGACATAATACATAGATATATTGATGAAAATCCACGGAAGAAATGTTCAACAAAATAAAAACAAGTGAAATAGCGTGGGGGAGCCAAGTTAGCTCATAGAACATATAGCGCTGACCGATGAAAGCATGCAGCTTAAATTCACATGATCGAACCGTTAAAGTATTATGCATGGTAATCACCGAACATATAAAAAAATCATTCTCACTATATCCATACAATCCATTCATATTGAGAGTTCTATAATCACATCATCAATAAGGGTGTGATTGCAAAAGTAAATAACTAATACAATAATATTTCCTTGATTCCAGTGGGCATATGGATATCCTTCATGTCAATATAATAAATGTCACCACATTGAATATCTTGACCAAAACCGGCGCACGATCTTATCTGCATGATCAACCTTGTCCTACACCTGAAATAAATAAATATAATTTGCATGAGCCTAATGCCCAGTATGCATTGGTGTCCATGCATGGAAATTTTAATGGTCCATTAACCTGTTATAATACATGTACTTCAATTTCCATGGAAAAACAACATTGTGTGCCTAATTGTTACCATGCATGTCTACTTTGTTCCCTAACATAGGTAATTTATCCTCTTTCATAAACATGAGTATACATATGTAATATGTACAAGAAAAAATAACACACATCTTTGTATGACATATTTCATAAGATTCATAACAAGTACATGTTTCTTTTATCATATAGTTCACTTTGCATTTTAACACCTACGACTTTGACGGTTTACATCTCTTAAATCAATTCTTGTACATCATGTAATGGTTTATTCTTTATTAAACCATCTCTTGTATAATATATAATGGTTTCTTTAATTAAATCACTTTATTACATAACACATAATGGTTTACCGTTATAAACTATTTCTTCATAACTTGTAATGATTTATCTTTATAAATCAATTCCTTACATACTTGTAATGGTTTACAGATATAAATAATTTATTTCATAACTTGTAACGATTTATCTTTATAAATTATTTTCTTGCATATTTGTAATGGTCTACCTTTATAAATCATTTGTTTGCATAACTTTCATATACGTATCTTGTTATACGTTTTCAACTATGGGCTTTGCGGTCCATGGCATGACATAACGGTGTAGCTACAACTGTAGAGGACTTAGCTTTTGCCTTTATGGTTCCTTGCAACCATACGTCCCTTGCGACGTTTCTCCTTGCGATGATGACAGTGTAGGTACAACTGTAGAGGACTTAGCTCTTGCCTCCGTCCTTCCTTGCAACCATACACCCCTTGCGGCGTTACCCCTTGGGCTCACACAACCACTTACGGTTGTCCATGTGACTCTTTATGAGTATATACCTTAAATCTTGATTAATGTTATCCACTTTAATATTTTTCTTAGCAAAACATAAAGATATATTTCTACCAGTAGTAATAGTACCGTATCATACACACTTCCACGTATATCTTTTTGAAACTTTAAAAAATCTAGCATTCACAAAATTATAGATATTTCATTGTCAATATTTAATATCATTTGTAAGATAGTTCCTACGGTCATGTCATGATGGAACCATAATTTTTTCTTTCTTAAGTTATAAGATGTGAATACATCATTATACAAACTACCTATTTAATCACGTTTTAAAATAATTAGGCATTCTTATCGTAAATTATATATGGTACTAATTAGGATATATGCACAGGTCCGAATATTAAGTTTTGGGCTTATTATGGTTTACGACGTCACTTCCTACCGTTTCAAGAGCATGTAATTTAGTCATTAATTTTAACATGTTATTAACATAACATTATTTGATTGGCATGTTGGCAAGTCTACTCATCTACGATGGATAATAATAGGGATATGGGTGCAAATTCAAATCAATCATAATAGTGAGGACATTTGTTGAGAAAAGTTTGCACAAGAGTATTTGTCAATCTTGACGAGCACTTGCCAATTACGTGGGATCTTGATTTGGATATTTAATTTATTTTATAACTTTTCAATCTACGGTAAATGTTTTAAGCATCTCCAACCAACATCCTAACAATATGCACCATTAACTCGCCATGCGGTATATAATAGGGATCAATTTTAATCGAAGGTAAAAAAATAATACCATTGCTCGCAGATAATAAAAACTTAACTCTTATGACACTCATCACCTTCAACGAGTCGACGGATGTGGTATAAATTTCTAGTCCTTATTTAGTGTTCAAACCTTTCGTAATTACGTCTATCTGATTATTGTTCTTTTCAACAACAAGAGAATTCTCGAAATTAAAATAGACGACCTCAAACAAAAGATAGGATGCTTGATCATTGATTATTTACATTATATAAAATACCTAAACACATGACACATATAGTGAAGGTCCTATTCCGAACATGATCATTACTCAAATCAATATTCCTATGCCAATACATATATTTAAAGATCATAGTTCAGATGTAATCGTTGTTTCTCGAAATCTTAAACCGATATATATATATATATATATATATATATATATATATTGATCAAGTTCGGAAATGATCATTATTCATAAGAAATCCTATACCGATACATACCTCGCCGCCTATAGTTTGACTCTTTTTGAGGTGGTTGTCGTGTTTCCTTCCGATCACGTATCTGCATTCTCCTCCTTCGATTTGATGCTATTATTTCCTGCGATGATGACAGATCCTCGAGACATCTCTCTGTAACTTCCTCCCTCATCTTCTCTCTAATTCTTTTGTAATGAAAGGTGACATTTCAGAATGTCATGGGATTTTTATGACCTTCAATGGAAGGAATTAGTTGGAATAACAATACCAATTAATTGGATATAAATATTTTTATCTTCTTAATTGTAATGAAAAGAGAAAAGGAAACTTGGGTGTAATTTTTCCAGCCGTTACACCCAAAGACAAATACACACATAGAGAGAGAGAGAGGGGGGAAAGAGAGCATACTTCATGATGTAGGTAACCTTACTTACTTCACATACATTTTTGGAATTTTTTATTTTTTGAAAACAACACCATAGATTTTCATAACTATATCCTTCTAATATATCATTCAAATTTCATCAGAAACAGAGACTCCTATGCCCTCCATCTAGAACAAGCCGATTACACCAAATCAAATATCGTTAAATTTACATGTTCTGGATAGAGGGTATAGGAGTATCTGTTTCTGACGAAATTTGAATGACATATTAGAGGGATATAGTTATGAAAATCCATGATGGTATTTTTCTAAAAAATAAAAATTTACCAAAAATGTATGTGAAGTTGGTATTGTTACCTACTTCATGAATTAGGCTTCCTTTCCTCACACTCACACAGACACACACACAAACACACACGGACACACACAACATTTGAAAATGACTTCAAAATACTATCTGAAACTCTATACATACAGATTCTTTACAGATATCAATTATTCACATCCACAAAAATTAATTCAACCATAGTTTCACATCTAATCATGTTTATCAAAATCAAAACGGACATGGCTTGTTGGAGCAAATCTGTTGCATGTAGGGATGGGTATGGGATGGGCCAGCCCGGGTTTTGGCCCACAACTTTTTTTATCCTTCGGCCTAAGATCAAACCTGGCCCAATTCCTTTGACCCGAACTTGGATCGAGCCGTCCTATCTTCACTTGTAAAATAACTAATAGCATAAATGATTATCATTAATACTTCCAACTCCTACATATTGAACACTGAAGTATATAATTTTGAAGACATGATAACTTACGGTGAGTACCCTACTCGTGTAATAGGGTATTAGGAATGCCTTTTTTATACATTTTTGGGCTATACAAAATAGCCATTTTCTCATATTATTTAATGTATAGCATATCCACACACACACACACACACACATATATATTGATTTACACACACATATATGGGATTGGGGAGCCTACGCCCATGTGTAGGTAACTTTCCTACACCCACCTCGTGGTCCCTATTTTTTTTTTTTTGATTTTTTTGAAATGGATATTTAGGGTATATACTTAGAATCTTAAATGAAATATGTGTTTTAAATTTCATGTAAAACAGACACTCCTAACAGCTCCATCGGAAGTGGCCGATTTCAGCAAATCTCAGACCGTTAAAATTTGACTGTCATGATGGATAAGTTAGAAGTCTTGGAATAAGTTCAAATTTGAATGATGATATGGTGATATATTGTGATCAAAATTCCGCAAGAAATTATCTCAAAAAATAAAAAAAATTGAGGAAAAAAGATGTGGGAGTAGGAAAGTTATCTACACATGGGTGTAGGCTCCCTTTTCCCTAAATAAATATATATATATATATATATTATATGGGACACTGTAAATGAGGTGGGGTCTCACCGATATTGTAGTGAGCCATCAATCAGATTCGTCAGATCTCAATCTGACGGTTAAATCAAAAATCTCATCCAAAAGGGTATTTTCGTCAAATTGATTTCATTAATTTCGAGTTTCATTTATTGGTTTCAAATTGCCATTCTAAGCTTTTCTCCATTTGATATTTTCACAAATGCCTTTATTGATTAATTTCCGATTTTGTTCCAAATGATCTGAAATCAACCACAGCTTTGTAAAGTACAATGAGTTTTTGTAAAATATATTTTACTCTTTGTAAAATTTCATTAATGATTTCATTTTATTACTGTAATTTCATTTTGTAAATGGTTGTATCAGTTTTATAAATGTATACATTCATTTTGTAATTCAGCGAGTTTTTGTAAGAGTATTTTTCCTCTTTGTAAACTTCAACTTTTTTGTAATTGTGTATTTTTGTTTTGTAAAAAATCCGTGAATCTTTTTAACTGAATCTCCCTCTTTTGTAAAATTCATGCATGTTTTCTATTGCGTTAAAGTTCAATTGCCATACATGTTTTCGAGTCCTGCAAAATAGAGAAAAAACAATGAGATTTGTAAAAAAGGTACATAAAAATGTAAATCCAAATATCAGTTAAGTAAAATTATTATACGATAATGTAACTGAATCTCCATCCTTTGTAAGAGTGTCTGATCACTTTGTAAAATTTAGGCGCTCTATTGTAAAATCATCTGATCTCTTTGTAATATTTATGTAAAGTTCTGCAATAATAAGTACACTGTTAGATATTGGAAACAAGTAAAAAATTGACATGAGATTGTAAAAAAATTCAATATTTGCACAAAACATTCCAAGTTTGTAAAAAAAACTATAATTTGTAAAAAAAGAGAATGTATCTTGTTTTCTAACATTGGTTTTTTCAGGATACAATAAAAAAATAAATAATTTTTTTGTCATCTCTAATCTTTGTTTTGCAGGAAAACTAAGAAAAACATATATGTTTTTGTCTCACCTTGGTTTTGCAGGAAAACATAAAAAATAAAAAAACATAAGAACAAATTTTTTATCACTGTTTGTATTTCCAGTTTAAAAAAAACATTTTTTATCAGTGTTCACAGGGAAAAAATAAAAAATAAAAAAACAAAATTAAAAAGAACGCCCACAACGTGAGCGGCGCCTCGACTCCTGCCGTGCCTGGCGGCGCCGCCCGCTGTCGTTCGTGCCTCCCTCCGCCCGGTTGCGCCCTCCACTTCTGCCCCCCGCTAAACACCGCGTGCGAGGCGACGTTCCGACTCGATAGACCCGCGGCGAGCCGCCTACGTCGACCTCCTGCGCCATCACCGCCGACACACAACCGTGCCTAGCCGCGGCACCGCCATGAGCCCCGCTCCTCGCACCTGCGTGGCCTCGTGCGCCGCCACGCAGCCCCGCCGACTTCATCCACCTTCCCCGCACATCAGCGCCGTGATAGGCCTCCACCGCAGCGCCGTGACCAGCCTGCTCCACACGTCTTCCAGCCGGCGACGCTGAGCATCCTCACGACCACGCTCATCGACCCACACCGCCTGATGGTGTCTCTAGCCCCACGCGTCCTCCGCCGCGGCAGCGCGCAACCCTTCCGCGCTCGGCCGCCGGCCCCGCACCGCCTCTCTCATCTACCCGCGTGTGGGCGGCGGCTCCCTTGAGCCTCCCCATTGTTGAAGAAGACGGCGACTCCCTTGAGAAGAACAAGAGAAGAGAAAGCCCTAGGGATTTGGGAATAAAAAAAGATTGACGGGGGCCCTGGTCCCCAACAATTGATTAATCAAAGAGAGAGATTAGGAAATATAGTTGTCACATTTTATATTTAGAATGTGATAAAAAGACCAAAATGGGTTTTCAACCATTTAAATGTTATAATTAAATCGTCATTAATTATGACCGTGTGATTAAAAATAAATGGATGATGATGGATGGCTCACCATAAAAGCGGTGAGACCCCGTCTCATTTGAAGTTTCTCCTATATATATATATATATATATTGGTAATACCATCTCTCAAAAGAATATACAAGTTCACTACTGAATCAGAAGAAATGAGCTCACTCATGAGGTATTGGATCCAATCAAATTTCCATGCATGGTTGTCTTGTTTTGGAAGCATGACAAGAATTTGAAGATATGATATATGATTTTGGAAAGCATATGATGTATAACGACTCTCAATGATTAATGAGAAACTTAATGATAAAACCCTGAAGAAGAAAATTTAAATAAGATCTAAAACTTCATGTTTATTCTAACTCTTCTAGTATATAGGATGTACGAGTATCAGGAATACTCGAGGGTGATCCGATCATAAACAATTGTATAACCATGACACTTCCATTATGAGAGAGTGATAAAACATGTTTGGATTTTAGTGACTCGTCTCAGTGGATTAGTAATATGATCTTAGTACAAATGTTGGACATTGATCTAGATGACATTCAGATGCAATGAGAAGATTAGATTTATAATTTGATAATCAAACATCTTTAAGAGGCCATCGAGATCTGATTTGAAATATGATCTCAATATCTAAGTCACTATACATGGAATGTACAACCGTTATGTTCTTATCTCCAAGTATACACAAAGAAGGTACATTATTCTTAAAAGAGTTTAATAATAATTCTATTGTTTATAAAGTATCTGAGTACTGGGAATTGATGATTAAATATGATTTTATTATCGTGAATAATATGAATATGATTCATATTATCTAAACACATGAGAATAGTTATATAAGATAATTAAATATTATCTACTTGCCAAAGATATGATTAGTGTATCACTATCCATAATAATCGTGAATATCATAAATATGATTTATAATACATTGGAGAGATTTAATAATAAAATGGATTTACAAATTAAATGTTGATATGAATTGGATTCACATTGTACAATTAATTGTAAATACAATTTACATTTTATATTAAGTGGTTGAATATGATTCATAATTATCAATGACATGATTAAAAATATCATAAAATAATTTAGAACTATTTTGGTGAATAATTATGCAACAAAAGTTGTTGCACATGTGAAAAATTCGATGAGATATGAGATCTCATCATAAAAGGAATGAGAGAGCCTCCATACCATATCTGGGGTGGACGTCCACCAAGAGTCCTACTCCATGGTGGACATCTATCAAATGTATGGAAGGAGGCTTGTCCTCTTTCCTATTTTTTCTATTTAGTTGATTTAATTCAAATTAAATTATATCAAATATTCTTCGACATATTTAAATTAAATTAAACTAAATTAATTATTATTACAAATTTATGCAATAAAATCATAATCATTTATTTGAATTAGGAGTGAATCTCCACCATCCAATATGCTATAAAAGAAAGGTTAGACCTAGCTCTTTCTCTTACAACAAAAGGAAGCAACAAATCTCTCTCTCTCTCATATTCCTCATACATGTCCAAGCTCTCTCTCTCTCTCTCTCTCTCAATATCGTGGTTGTCCACCTTATTACTTGAGAGAACCCCCCGTCGTCGCAACACCATTGTGCTGTCAGATCAACTGCTCATGGATCTCCGCCTTCTTTGGTGTTTCTTGCTCGTGAGGAAGGCTTCACATTTCATGATACGAAATCAGGGGACTACACATTCAGATCATCAACTCAGATTATGAGATCTACACATCTCACTCATGAGTCCGTAAGTACACCATCCATTAGATCAGACTTAAGATAGGAGGTCTCTTCGCTTACAGACACACGATCAAAGGCACACTTCAAGAGGTTATCCTATTACATATTTATGATCTTGATAGAAATGATATGAGAACATATCATGTGGTTTCATCTTTAATAAAATCTTAATTTCCGTTGCCCGAACCACTAGTGCGACGAATCTCTATAGATCGTATGTGATGCGATCTTCATACTTTTGTGATGTGCTAAGGCCTAAACCCTAACCTTCCAGTGGTATTAGAGCTTTAGTCAAAGGTCTTGGATCTAATCCAAACCTCATCAAAATAAGGCTTTGTATATTGTATGTGCGGGGACTCATAGTTTATGCATATGATGCCTGTTTCGAATCATTTTTTTGCTAACATAAAAAGCTACTATTTATACACTATGTGAACAAAATTTTAAAATGTATTTAGAATGTATAAATATATTCATAAAATATTTGCTAAAGGTTGGCATCATAGGTACATTAATTTGATTTGAAAAGTTGCTGCAATAAAGTTATTTTTTCATGTATTCAAGGATCTGTAATAAATTAATTTTGACTAGTATTTTTCAGTCACGAAATACATTGAAAACACATTAATTAAGTAGAGAATTGAATCGAAAAATCACTTGATTTTATTTCATGCGATTATGACTATGTTTGCACTAGATATTCTATATTTAATGGAGATGGGTCCGAAGATGATTAGATTATCACAAATATTTTATTAAAGTAATTATCATTCAATGTCAATCAAGAAAATTATCATTTTTTCATGAATAAATTGATGATTAATATTTACATAAATATTTGATTAAATATCAATCACCATTGAATGA
The DNA here is from genome assembly GCA_037367405.1 of Ottelia alismoides. NCBI lineage: Eukaryota > Viridiplantae > Streptophyta > Magnoliopsida > Alismatales > Hydrocharitaceae > Ottelia > Ottelia alismoides. Next base: position 129,327 of record JAZKJV010003959.1, on the reverse strand, counting down.
TTGTTTCATGTCAAAATCCTATTTTAGCTCACAATAGTTGTAGATCAACTTTTACATGTAAAATCAAAAACATGTTTACTTGATATGACTAGAAATTTAGAATATTTAAAATTTTTTAAGATGCCTAATATTTCTGACTGTATACTATATAGTATCTGTAGGATATGGTTAGATCCTCAAGCGCATCACGGAAGCGTGAGCGTCGTATCGAATACGACGAAGAACGACTAGTCACACTAGTTGTTCTATGCAGTGGAAATTAAAATTTTATCATTCGACGAAACCACATGATCCAAGAACACTTCTCGGATCGTTTCGTCTAAATCACAAACAAGTAATAGGATTACCTCTTGAAGCGTGATTGCGATCGAGTCTCTAAACGAAGAGACCTCCTGTCTCAAGTCCGATCCGACGGAGGAGACGCTTGCAAGCGCGGGGATGAACCGCGTGCTTCTCGCAATCCATATTGATGATCCAGGCGGCGGATCTCCTGATCTCGACACACGAGATCCGACATCTTCTTCACGAGCGAGGCGCACCGAAGGAGACGGAGATCCACAAGCAGATGATCGGGCAGCATAACGACGACGCTGCGGCGATGGAGAACCTCTCTAGGGCATCCATGGTGGACGGCCACATGAGAGAGATAGAGAGAGGGCGTGTAGAGAGAAAGAGAGACTTGTTGTCTCTTGTTGTGTACAGAAGAGCTAAGGGGTGCCTCTCCTTTTATAGCATTTTGGGATCCATGGATCTCAATCCATGAGACAACACAAATCCAATGGTCCTCATTGATTGTGTTTCTTTCAATGGCTAAGATTTTGTTGGTAAAAACCAACAATAATTAATTTAATAAAAATCAAATATATAATAAATATAATTTGATTTATATCAAATCAATCTCCATTGGAGAAATAGGAAGGAGGCAAGCCTCCTTCCATAAAGGGGAGTGGACGGCCATGAGTCCTATAAGGACTTGGTGGCCGTCCCCTCTCTTTATTAGTAAGGGAGCCTCCTTTCTATATTACATGAGATTGCATTATCTCATGATTCTCTCCAATATTTGCAACAACTTTTGTTGCAAATTATTTCACAAAAATATATCCAATTTATTTTGTGAACATTGCATTCATGCCATTGGAAATCTGTGAATCACATTCACAACCCAAAATAAAATGTAAATTACATTTTCAATTTAATGTCCAATATGAATCCAATTCACATTAACATTTAATTAACAAATGTAAATTACAAATAGCTCTCTCTTATATATTATAAATCACATTTATAATATATGTGACTGATATGGATATTGCTATCCACATTATTCATATCCATGATAATTAAATCACATTTAATCATCTTGGATCTCTATTCTCTTGTGCCCAAATAAAATGAATCACATTCACATTATTTACATCTTTTGATAATTAAATCACATTTAGTTATCTAAGATAAATCTCCTTATAATATGAATCAAATTCATATTATTCATGATAATTAAATCACATTTAATTATCTATTTGTCAATGCTCGGATACATAGATCAACAATAGAATTATCCATGAACTCTTTCAAGGACATTGCACTTTCTCTTTCTCCGCGAATACTTGGAGATAAGGACAGGGCGATTGTATTGTTCCACGTATAGTGACTTGGATATTGAGATCATATCTCAAATCTAGATCGTGGGCCTCCCATAGATGCTTGATTAAATCAAGACCGCAAATCTAATCTTCTTATTGCATCTGAAACACATTTAGATCAATGTCCAACATTTAGACCAAGATCAGATCACTTCTCTACTGAGAGGAGTCACTAAAATCCAGACCCGTTTCATCACTCCCTAGGAATGGAAGCGTCATGGTTATACAATTGTTTATAATCACATCACCCTCAGGTATTCCCAATACATGTACATCCCGCATACTAGAAGACTCAAAATAAACCCGAAGTATTGGATCAACTTTATACTGTCTACTTCATGGTTTTATCAGTAAGTTTCTCATTCGATCATTGGGAGTCGGTATCGATCATATACTTTCCAAAAGCATATATCATACCTAGGTCTTGATCATATACTTTCCAAAAGTATATATCAAACCTACAAATTCAGTCAAGCTTCCAAAGAGAGACGACCGTGCACGGAATTTGATTCTTCCCAATGTCTCATGAGTGAGCTCATGTCTTCCGGTTCAGTAACTGAACCTGTATGATCCCTTTGAGAGATCGTATTACTCATATGCCCTTACATGCACACCAGCGCGCCAGTGTATAGACCTTGGTTAGGTTATCAACCTATTGGTCTGCCAAATGTACATACTCAGACATATAGCAACACATCTGTCTCCGATCAAAGGATGCGTGCCTATATCGTGACAGCATACGATATAGGACTTTGGTTATCTCGATCTCATTAAGTCAACTCTTTGACCTAACTAATCTGACACCTCCGAATCTCTATTCCTATGCAGAGGACCTGCATCAAGAGGTCGGTCAGATATCAGCCTAAATGAGAAAGGATTACCATCTCCTACTCAGGCTAGAGACCATCTCTTAACAACCATTTGACGGTGCTTGATGAGTCCTCAATCTAACTCTTTAGATATTCATCCAAGCACCAGCCTCTATGATTCAATAGTTGAATCAACAACTGTATGATCATCAAGGTGGCCATGGTACATAACCCTAATTGTACTAAGGGACCTATTATGCAAATTATTTATTCTTCATTTCAGATCATGGAATGATATTTGCAATAACATTTATTGCATAATGGCTCGCCATGGGCTCGCATGTCCAACAGTATCATGTTAGTCATCAAAGGAATGATCGATAAAATCATAAGTACATTGATTCGATTTGTATTGTTCTGAATCAGAATGATGAAGATGTCCAGAACGTAATGTTAGCCTTATTTCTTAATTAGCGCCTTGCATATCAAGGAAATGCTTCCTCCTAGCATTACTCATGCGTTTTGTCCAGATCCATTTTCGAGGAAAGGGTAATATGGGCAAATTAATATTGTACTCTAATTATAAAAAAATCAGAATAATATGTACTTGTGAGAGTTAATACTATATGGTAATATCAAAAAAATCCTAATTATTTGTTAGTTGAATTGGTTTGTCAATTAGTTTAATATGAACAACTTAATTAGATCCAATTAAAATAAACAATATATAATAAATAGAGTTGTAATTCCCTTGAAAGAATTGATCGTAATGAATATATTTCATAATGATTAATTAAAATTTGAGTGAGATATGGAGGATCATATAAATGGCATCTATGGTCTCTCGTTAAGGTGAATGGCTCCGTCGTATTGGATTGTACGCTGGAGACACATATCATGGATTGGGCTCTTTGCTTCTGGAAAGAGTAAGGCCGTATGAGACCTTAATATTATTCCTCATATAATTGAAGCAACACTGGATTACACATAGCGAGTTGGGAAATGGGTCAACATCACCTTAGGGGTGGTGGGTCCAAGTGTTAAAAATCAAATTGGAAAATGCAAGTTGGACTTCCAAAGCGGAATGAGTTCCCGCTTCTTTTTACCCAAGTTGCAATTTCTCATATAATAACAATGGTAAAAAAGAGATCCAAGGTCTTGCTAGAGATATATCGGTTAGTATATCTCTTTCTTTGAAAGTATAATAAGAGAATGTACTGTCAGAAAAGGAAAAACTAATTTGATTAAAATCTTTAATCAAAGAATTTATATTGAATATAATTATTTATATGTTCTAACATATGCATTCTTAATCTCAGATATGAAATCTATGAACTCTCTTCGCAAGCTTCTGTAGGTCAACCAACTAACCAGATCAAATTATTCAGATTGGATACGTAATTTAAAGCTTGTTCTCTCTGTGGAGCATATGAGCAATGTGCTCACCGAGAACAACCATACAAACCCTATGTCAATGGAAGAATTAAAATTTATTGAAAATTTTAGTAAAGACCACTCGCTAGTTCGATGTTATATTTTGGAATTTCTATCTCACGTGATTTGGAAGCAACATGTAAATATAGAGAATGCCATGATATAGTGATGAATCTAAAAGAGATGTTCGGTGATGTGAACTGCATAGAGCACAATAGGAATGATGGGTTATGGAAGAGTCCGGCCCAACATGTGAAGAAGAAAAGTCAAAGTATTGACTCATCTTCTCAAGCTTCCACACATCTAACATCTAATAAAATGGATGTAAGTCTGTAGATTCTGGTGCTTCTATTCATGCATGCAACTTATTGCATCTATTTCACGAGACCAAAAATTTCGATGAATGAGCGATAATCATCCAGATGAGATCTGATGCATCTGTTGGAGCAGTCACTGTCAGGACATATAGACTATCGTTATCTAGTAGGAGAGTCCTATTACTTAGAGATTGACTCTATGTTTCAGATATTAGAAGAAACTTATCATATATCTCTAAGTTAGTTAGAAATGGATATTCGTTCCTGTTTTGTGATAAGCTGATCATAAGTCATTATGATAAACATATTATAGATGGTATTCTAACTTCTGGTGTACTCTATGAATTATTCATTGATGAATCTCTATGAATGTAAAACTTATTAATAAAAATCCTAAAAGGATCAGAAAGGACGGAAATCATTGGAATATGATTTGGCGTCAAAGACTTGGTCATTTATCTGTTGATAGGATCGATAGATTGATAAAGAATGGACCTTCACATTTTCTACATGTTCAATCTTTACCTACCTGTGAACATTGCATTCAAGGTAAAATGACTAGAGAACCCTTTCGTAACAAGGTTACACAATGCGATGGTATTCTTGACCTAATACATACCGATGTATGTGGTCCCTTCATTACCATGATTCGAAATGAATATCGATATTATTTGACACTTATTGGAGACAATTCACGATAAAGATTTATCTTCCTATTGCGTCATAAATCTAAAACTTTGGACAAGTCCAAAGAATTTATGGCTTAGTTAAGAACCAAATCGACATGAAGATTAAATGGATTTGATCTGACCAAGGTCTGAGTACCTCTCAGATGAATTTAAGAAAAACTCAAAGAGAGAGGAGTTTTATCCAATATCACTCCTCTTGAAATTCCTCAATTAAATGGTGTTACTGAAATACGTAACAAGAATTCATGGACATGGTCCGTTCAATGAGTAAAGAAAATTTACCTTTAATTTTTGAGGATATGTAGTAAAGACTGCAATACATATCCTAAACAAGATTCCAACCAAATATACCCAAAACCCCTCATGAGATTTGATTTGGAATCAAACTCAATGTTAAATACTTGAAAATTTGGGGTTGCTTGGTTCATGCGAAGAATGTAGATGCAAATATGTTTGAATCTTACACTAGAGAGTGCTACTTCAAGGTATGTAAAGGACAATATTGGATGCCAACTTTACAAATACGAGACTCAAAAGGTTTTCGTCTCTAGCGATGTAAAATTCTTAGAGGATGACTTCCTTAAGAGTTAATATAAAAATGAATTAAAGGAACTCATATAATCCCCCGAGGATATTGAGCTTCCTGAACAAAAATTGAAGATGTGACACCCGTATCTCTTCGAAGTAGTCCGAGGGTGGTTGTACCACCTAAAAGGTACAAATTCCATGTGTCAGGTGAAACTGACAATGATCCAACTTAATTTGATGAAGTACTCACATATCATGACATGAATAGATGGAAGCTAGCAATGAAGTCTAAAATAGACTCCATGTCCAAGAATGGTGTATGGACCTTAGAGGATCCACCTAGAGGGGTAAAAATATGTATATAGATCTTCAATCGAAAAAGAGGACCTAATGGGAAGGTAGAGATATTAATGGCCCAACATAGAGAGGACATCGACTACGATGAGACATTCTCTCATGTATCTATGCTTAAATCCATCAGAGCATTGCTAGCTATAGCTGCATATCTTGACTATGACATCTAGATGGACGTCAAAGCTGCATTCCTCATGGATACCTCGAGGATGATATCTATATGGAGAAACCCCTAGGCTTCATAAATGAGGAAGGCAAATGATGCAAGCTGAAGGAATCCATTTATGAGCTTAAACAAGCTTCTCGCAGCTAGAACATCAGATTTGTTGAAACCATAAAGAGTTATGATTTTGTTTCGAATCCTGATAACTCATGTGTATATATGAAGCTTATGGGAGCATCATTGTGTTCATCGTGTTTTACGTAGATGACATCCTTGTCATTGAAATGATATAAAGATGATGACTAGTGTTAAGATTTGACCGTTCCAAACCTTTGAGATGAAAGATCTTGGAGACGCCTCTTATATCTTGGTATTGAAGCTGTTCAGAAATATTGAAAAGAGGATTTTGGGATTGCCACAACATGGGTACATTAAGAAAATCTTGGAACATTTTCATATGAAGGATTCCAAGAAAGGATTCCTTCCCTTAACAAATGATATACACCTATCTAAAGGGGTTGCTCCTCAAAGTGTTGAGGATAAGAAAGCCATGGCTGGATGCACCTACGCATACTGTAGGAAGTCTAATGTATGGCATGATGTACACGAGGTCAGATATCTGCCATGAAGTGGAAGGGGTAAGGCGTTATCTATGCATAAACTGTGGGAAGTCTAATGTATGGCATGATGTGCACAAGGCCATATATCTGCCATGAAGTGGGAGTGGTGACATCGTCATCACCAAGGAGGCCTCTACCGATAATGTTGTTGATCCCCTTACCAAACCTTTACACTAAAAAGATTTTCGACCAGCATGTGCTGAGCATGTATTTAAAGATTCTACTTGAATGGGTTAGAGGGCCAGTGAGAGAATGTTAGACATGTGAGCTTCAGAAAGATCATTTCTACAATAAATGTTATTGTAATATTTTATATTAATAAAAGTTATTGATTTATTTAACTCCTTGTCTGAGATTAACAAATGATTGTATTTATGAGGTCCCTTAGTATAATTAGGGTTATGTACCATGACCATCTTAATAATTATACAATTGTTGATTTAATGATTGAATCATAGATGTTGTTACTTGAATGATATACAAAGAGTTAGATTGATGACTCATCAAGCACTGTCAGATGATTGTTAAGAGATGCTCTACAACATGAGAAGGAGATATAGATTATTCTCTAAAGGCTAATATCTGATTAATTTCTTGATGCAGGTTCTCTGCATAGGAATAGAGATTCGTGTCATATAAGTTAGGTCAAAGAGTTGACTTAACAATATCGAGATAACCAAGATCTATGCCGTATGATGTCACGATATATGCACACATCCTCTGACCGGAGAAAGATGTATTACTATATGTCTAAGTATGTACATTATACATATCATTAGATTGATGAGATATGAGTAATACGATCTCTCAAAGGGATCCTACAAGTTCACTACTAAACCGAAAGACATGAGCTCACTCATGACATATTGGGATTGATCCAATTCCATGCATGGCCAGCTTACTTCGGAAGAATGATAAAGATTTATAGGTAGAATATATGCTTTTTGAAAATATATGATTAATGCCAACTCCCAATGATCGAATGAGAAACTTAGTGATAGAACACTGAAAAAGATAATTTAAATAAGATCTAAAACTTTGAGCTTATTCAAGGTCTTCTAGTATGCATGATGTTCATGTATTAAGAATACTCGAGGGTGATGTGATCATAGACAATTGTGTAATCATGACACTTCCATTCTGAGGGAGTGATGGAATATGTTTAGATTTTAATGACTCCTCTTAGTAGATTAGTAATATGATCTTAGTCCAAATATTGTACATTGATTTGAAATGAAAATATTAGATTTATAGTTCGATTCAATCAAATATCTCTGACAAGTCCTTGAGATATTGATTTGAGATATGATCTCAATATCCAAGTCACTATACATGGAATGTACAATCACCCTGTCTTTATCTCAAAGTATCCGCGGAGAATGTACATTATTCTCGAAAGAGTTCAAGAATAGTTTTATTGTTGATAAAGTATCTGAACACTTGGAAATTGATGATTATATGTAATTTAATAATCATGAATAATATGAATATGATTCATATTATTTGAACACATGAGAATAGTTATAAGATAATTAAGTATGATTTAATTATCAAATATATGATTAATATGGATACGACTATCCATAATAATAATGAATATTATAAATGTGATTTAAAATATGTTGGAGATATTTAATTGTAAATAGAATTTACGAATTAAATATTAATGTGAATTGGATTCACATTGTATAATTAATTGTAAATACAATTTACATTTATATTAGGTGATTGAAGATGATTCATAATTGTTAATGACATGAATGAATTTGTCACAATATTCGAATTATTTCGGTGAATAATTATGTAATAAAAGTTGTTGCACATGTGGAATATTTGATGATATATGAGATCTCATTATGAGAGAGAGCCTCCATACCATATTGAGGGTGGACATCCACCAAGATTCCTGCTCCATGGTGGACGTCCACCACATGTATGTAAGGAGGCTTGTCCTCTTTCCTATTTATTTCATTTTGATTGATTTAATTCAAATTAAACTGTATTGAAGTTTTTTCAATATATTTAATTTATTTTAAATTAATGAATTGTTATTGCAAATCTATACACCAAAATCATGGTCATTTATTTGAATTAGGAGTGCATCTTCACCATCAAATATGTTATAAAGAAAGTCATGACCTAACTATTTCTCTTACAACAAAAGAAATAAAAAAATGTCTCACTCTCTCTGACATTTTTCATATACGCCCAAGCTCTCTTTCTCTTTCTTTCTTTCTCTCTCTCTCTCTCTCAATATTGTGGCCGTCCACCTCTGCTCGTGGATCTCCATTTTCTTTGGTGCTTCTTGCTTGTGGGGAAGGCTCGGATCATCAACTCAGATTGTGGGATCTATGCATCTCATCCATGCACCCATAAGTGCATTCTTCATTACATCAGACTTCAGACATGAGGTCTCTTCGTTTAGAGACACACAATCGCAAACACGCTTTAAAAGGTAACCATATTACATGATTGTGATCTTGATGAAACGATATGAGAATTGTTCCCTTATCATATGATTTCATCTTTAATAAAATTTCAATTTCTGCTGCCCGAGCCATTAGTACAATTGGTTGCATTAGATCGCATGTGATGCGATCTTTCACGCTTTCATGATGTGTTAATGCCTAAACCATAACCTTCAAAGCGGTGGAGGCCGGTTGGCGGTGATGGCTAGGCAGAGGCCGCAGAGCAATATTGGGCAGGCTGACACGATGCGAGGGGTGTGCAGGTTGTGGGGGAGCTGAGGAGGAGCGATGGCTTAGTCCACTCAAGCAGAAGAGGTACGACAACGACGTGCTAGGTCTATCACATAGGAGTGAGGCATGAGGGAGGCGTGTATGGGAAGGGTTTCAAAATTTGGGAAACAAAAAGGGGAGATGCCACAATCATGGTGTGTTGTCCAGAATCCCACTCCCTGTCTAAGGGCCGAGGGGGGTCGGGCCTCCATTCGGGCTGAGCCCTCGAGTTGGGTCGATCAAAGCCCGTGCACGACACCCCTTCCCCCAAAAAAGTTCAACCATGTAAATACGTGCGGGTACCTTTTGATATTTTTTGAAAAATTTGCAGGTATATCCCCGTGTAAAACAACCCGTGGCAATCTCCCGTGCGTTTGTTTGTTTTTATTTATTTCAAAATATCACAACGTACTTCATCTATAAGTAGGCCTATTCTATTAAGATAATAGTAAAAAGGCGAACCGGTTTTATCTCTAACTATACGAAAACAGAATCGTATTAACCTTTTCCAAAGCGATAGAAACTCTGTTTGTTGAGACGATCACCCTCAGGTTTCTACCTATATATATAAGTAATCAAACCACACCCCAAGTTCCAAGTTACCGCCATTTTCTCCCAAAACACCCACCACGTTTTCCATCGCCCCCTCTCCCTCCCACCCTTCCTCTCTTTGAACGGGGAGTAGACCTCTCCTCTTCTCCGCATCGAGGCAGTGGATCCCGCCCGATCGGTCGAGGTACTTCTCTTCCCTAATCTCCATTTCCGCCGCTTTTGATGTCCCGATCGATCCGATTTCCGCTGTTTTTCTCTTTCCGGATGGCATTCGACGTTGCTGCAACTTGCGTTTGAATTGGAGGAGGTAGGAGTTAATCCATCCTGGTGCATTGCTCTGTTTATCCGTTGTTTTGATTTTCACCATCGGTGTTCTATATTTGGGGTTGATCTTCTCCGGTTTGTGTTATCCGATGGAAATTTAGGGTTTTGTTTCAAAATCTAGCCGCATTGGTCGTTCAAATCATCTTCCTTGCCCTGCCTGACGCCTTAGTATCACTTCCCACGGTAGTGGTGGGGGCGATTTCCTACTTTTGATATACTTTAATTGCTATGTTCTTACTTTATATGATGATGATCATCTAAGAACTTTTGTTAGGATTGGATGTCCAAAATAAGAGTGCTTAATTCGGATAAATGATAAATCCCTACTCCAGTTTGATGCGATGTTATTCGGGCTTGCCTGATTTCATGTGATTAGTAGGTTGTTGTTGATCATGTGTCCAGTCATTATGATAAATATGATTTGTCTGGGAAATTAAATGATCAAACGGACGTGGAAATTTGCATCTTATTTATTTTTAAGAAGAATCTTAGAGGTAATAAGGAATGATGATTTATATCCTGTTCGTTTGGAAAATAAGTACTGAAATTAAATAATGGGTCAATTCTTTGCCTGATACATTTTCCAAAAGTACGATTATTTCTACCTTATCTCATTATCTCACTTTATTCTATCATTATTTTACCTTACCTATCCTTATTCCACCTTATTCTCCCTATTTCTATCTAGTGGATTATTATTTTTACTTTTTCGCCATCATTATTCTTGCTTACTCCTGAATTGAACACCCCTTTAGGAGCTGATTCAACTTTTTAGGCATTGTACTTGCCGTCCTAAAGAGCCCTTTATTCTTTTCTCCAATTTAAAGGCAGCCTCCTTAGAAATCTCTCCATTGATGGTGTTTATGCATAAATGTATGGATTTTTATACCATGGTTTCTAAAATCTTATCCCATCGCACCACAGCCCCTGCAATCTTTATAATTGCATCGCAGCTAGTTTAGTCTATTCAACACTTGTGCTCATGCTCAAGGATTGTGGTGTAACAATTAGTAATACTACCTCGATTGTGGCGTAATTTACAGTGCTGATGGTGAAAATATAAAGATTATAGGAGGATTTGTGTAATTGAGCAGGATTTTAAGGGTTATGGTGTAAAAAACTCTAAAATTACATGAAATTTGAAAACCTGAAGGGTGGCTGACAGCTCTTTTATCTCCCCTTTCTCTAGTAGAGGTGTTTGTTCCTCTCCTACGCTCACATCATTCCTCCTCCTCCTCCTCCTATATAACTAAAGATTATACTCTCGAATTGATGCAACAACATGGAGTATTTCTACTTAATTGTACAAATAGTAGGAATCATTGGTATTTTTTTAGTAGGGTAAAAAAGGTTCTTAACTATGCATTAATTCCAATTAAAGGTCTTAATTTCCAAAGGTAACAAAAATGGATCTGAATGTTCAACTTAGCTTACAAAGGCTAGTATTTGAGACAAAAAACAAATCCGTTTTTCAGATTTGGAAAATTAGGATCTAATTAGTAATCGACACATAGTTGCTTTTTTGTATTTTTTTTCACGCTCATCGTTGCTCATACATAATCTGTAGAATTGTCATATTCGGCAATAAACGTTTCCAAGTAGCTTCTCATTTCAAATTCTATTAAATAATAAGTTCATATATGTCTTATCTAATCTCCAGCCGTTTGATATTGAATATATCCTATCTCTCTAATTCATAAAAGGGAAAAATGGGCTGCTCCTTGGGAGTAGCTAACGGGTTGCTCCCACTCCATTTCTCCATATTTATTATTTTTTAGAAAATAAAAATATGTATTTTCATCACTATATTCAACAGAAATAGAGACTTATATACTCTATCTAGAATAGATCGATTACAACAATTTTAATATCATTAAAATTACCTGTTCTGGATGGAGGATTTATGAGTTTTTGTTTCTGATGAAATTTGAAGGACATATTAGGGAGATACAATGATGAACATATTTTTATTTTCCAAAAAAAAATAAAAAATGGGAGAAAAATGGTGCGGGAGCAGCTTGTTGGCTTACTCCCAGGGAGCAGTGTCATTTTTCCCCATTTTTTTATTTCTTCAAAAATAAAAATATTTGTTTTCATCACTGTATCTTCCTAACATGTCATTCAAATTTTGTCAGAAACAAAAACTTCTATACCCTCCATGTAGAATAGGTAATTTTAACAGTGTTAAAATTGTTGTAATTGACCTGTTCTGGATGGATGACACATGAATCTTTGTTTTTGACGTAATTTGAATGACTTATTAATGTGATATAACGATGAAAATGCATATTTTCTTTTAAAAAAAATTTAAAAATGAGAGAATAATGGGGAAAGATCAGCACATTGACTACTCTAACGATCAGTCCCAATTTCCCATATATATAATTAACATATACACTGATGATATAATCTAATAAACGAAATATCATTTAAGATATCTTCTTGCTGCAGAAAGAGTAGAAAACCCGAAACTAAAAGTTGATTATTGCTCCTCCCTGGGTTGGCATATCGCTGTTTTACAGTATATCTTTCCATTCTTAATCTTAACAGGACAATGAGATGTATCATTTTTTTGGGTTGGCGTATCGCTGTTTTACAGTATATCTTTCCATTCTTAATCTTAACAGGACAATGAGATGCATCATTTTTTAAATGCACGTATCAAAATGTGTATGCCAAATATGCAAAAGAACAATGATTTCTAAAAGCAAATGTCAGAAAACTTAGCTTAGCCGATGTGGACGGATGGCGTGGACTTTTATGAATGTTATTATATCTTTACCTATATTAAAATGTAGGGTTTTTATCAGTTGTGCCCCTCCGAGATATCGCAATATCAGTTATGCCCCTATCTTTATGGTAATATCAGTTGTGCCCCTGACTTCTTGCCAATATTTCACTTGTGCCCCTCGGAGGGGCATAACTGATAAAAATCTTTTATCAGTTATGCCCCTCCGAGGGGCACAAGTGAAATATTGGCAAGAAGTCGGGGGCACAACTGATATTACCAAAAAGATAGGGGCATAACTGATATTGCGATATCTCAGAGGGGCACAACTGATAAAATCCCTAAAATGTACATGGGTTATATGGATATCGAATATTGATGGATAAAAGAAATGTGTTATTACATCTTTATAGAATACGTGGATATTCCGTGTATACTATGGTTGAAGAAATTCCTTTTAGATTAATGTTTTTGATTTATATATTATACAAATATATGAAATGAATTTCTAATAATTATATCAAATGTGATTATATAATAAAATATAAAAGGGTTTTTACTAGTTGTGCCCTTATGAGATATTGCAATTTCAGTTATGCCCTTCCATTTTTTGAAATATCAATTGTGCCCCTACCTTCTTACAAAATTCATAGTTCTATCCTTTTGTAATATCAATTATGCCCTTACTTTACCTTTATAGAAGGGAAGAATTGTAAATTTTGCAAGAAGGTAGGGACATAACTGATATTCCAAAAAAAGCAGAGGTATAACTGAAATTGCAATATCTTAGAGGGGTACAACTGATAAAATCCAATATAAAATGATGAATGATATTTGCATTAGTATTTGTTTAAAGATAAAAACAAATATAATATCGAATCAAAATAATAATAAATACGGTGGCGGATTAAATGTGAAATGTCCACCATGCCAACTCTTGTTTGTAAGTTTGTGATTGTAGTTGTTTATTGTACTCTAGTTGAAATTTTCTTCCAATCTTTTGTGTTGTACGTGTGGTGTTGCATGCCCTTCTAAAATCGCATACCTATATATAATACATATTGGCTGCCATGATGTATTTTTCTTTATCCCCCGTTTTATCGTTGATCCCTTCACAAAAGCGAATTTCTTGTTTATTATTTACAATTTATTGATTTGTAGATGTTCACCATTTTATGTCATATAGGAAAAGTTTGATCGGTCCGTATTATGGGTGCTAACGGGATATAAATGTATTCGTACAAGTTTGCTATTGTATCTTTTTTTAACGGATATGTGTATGTATTTTTTATTTTGACGGAGATGTATACTGATACGTGCTTTTATTTTATTTTATATACATATATTGATACTGACTTTTTTTTTCTGTTTTTCGAGGATGCAACAATACTTATATATGTATTACTTAACATACGGGTTAAATGGGAGTGCCGATTTAAAAAATCCTGCGACCGTTAAAAAAATGACGTCTAGATGGAGGGTCTAGGAGTGTCTATTTCTGATGAAATTTTAATAGAATGTTAGAGAGATATAGTGATGAATATAGAAATTTTATTTTCAAAGAAATAAAAAATGAGGAAAAAATAGGAGTGGGAGTAGCCAAGTTGGCTACTCCCAGGGGACAGCCCCATTTTACCCTTAACATAAATATGTATATGTGTGCATGGCAAGTCTCCCTCAATGTCTATTTTGTCACGTGGTTTGCTGCACCTCTATTTGGTCATATTTATACTTACATAGTTTGAGCAGTGTCTTGATAGTTGTGACCTTTCTACCAGCTAGTAGTAACAACTAGACAGTATTCTACGACGACAATATGTAAATCCCTCGGCTTTTTCAGCAAAGTATGAGATCACTTATAATATTTTTTAAATGCAAATAGAGTTTCTAGAATTTTAATTGATTATTTAATTATAATTATTTCAATTATCGAACTATTTGAAAATTGTCATTCTTGCTCCTTTTTCAGTTGGCTATTTATTATACGGCATTTATTATATAAATTAAGCTTCAAATGTATCTACCTCTATATTGTAAACAACAATCGAAATATATTCCGTAAAAAAAGAAACAAAAAATTACCTTCCCTTAAAAACAAATAATTGAAATATCTTCCTTCTAAAATACGTTGAGTTCGCCTTGGAGTACACGCAAAGGCGCATATTTTTTCAAAGCTCTGCGCAGTCATTTTAGTTATACTCGTTACATTGTTTTGGTAATGACAGATACTTTCATATGCATAGCATATTTTTCGTATATACGAATATGCTGCAGGCCTAGAATTTTTAATTAACAAATGAAATGGGGAATTTTCCACCTGTACCCTGCAAAATTACAACTGCTCTTGTTCTCTTAACTTTTCATATTTTCTCTATAACCCTTACGAACCCAAAGTTCATCCATTCAACCTTGTTTCAAGTCTCAAAAGGGGTGTTGGTGTAATCTTTTTTTAAAGATATATAGAAATCATAGTATTATGTACAAGCACCATAGTTTAAATATAAAAAAGCAGGGACGGTAAGCATAGTTGCAATGTTTTTCATGGGTACAAGAGTAAAAGTCCGAACAAATTGCGGTAAGATGTAATTAGAGTTGATTAATTAAAGAATGCAAGGGAACATTTTGAGGATGTTGCGAGTGGCAGAAGTAAATAAATATAATACAAACTAACGAGAGCGATCGTTTTCATTTTATGCGAGGAAGGTGAAAAAACTGAGGATACATAGAATCCTCACAGTACAAACGGATCACATAAAACAAATATATTGAAATACCCAAATAGAATTCAGCTTTGAGTCGGTATGGTATGGTACAAAGGTAAGGTATGGTACGACAACATGCTTCACTCGTAAGGTACAATATGGTAGGGTACAGTATAGTGAGACCCCCGTTCAGTACTGTATGATACTACATCGGATTCACCTTCCCATCCTGTGGAAGTTGTAGAAAAATGGTTCTTCAGTTGATAGTTAGGATTCAAGACATATCAACACGTGACACAAGATATTTTGATTGTATATGAGAGTTTGGTGAAATGGTGGAAGCTTTGGAAAAGGTTGAGTCCCAAGGAATCCAACAGTTCTTCTTTCACGACATATGTCGGACTCAAAGCTTGATCAAGTAGTAGCTGGAGGACCTGATTGTGCTGCTTTTGAAAACGGCAGATCTAAAAAGAAAAAGACTTGATCCAACAAATGCAAACTTTGCTTATCTTTGACTGTGTTCCTACCCATTTCATGCTTGTTCCTTCTCCGTAGCAATTGCTTCAACTTTACAATACTTCATTACTTGGGATCTGCCTAAAACCTACAAGCCATTGGGTTATAAGAAAATATACTGCTCATCTTCGATTTGGTTTCATCTGGCCTTTCTTCTCTCGCTAAAGAGACTGCATCTGCTTATTCTCTACTCTTTATTAGAAAATAGGATTAAGCCATCCATTGAAAATGTTTCTCGATCAAGCAAGGAAATCTCTGTATAGAAAATAAGGATTCAAAATTTCACTTTGTCAAAGAAAACGAAGAGGATAAAAACCCACCTAACCCATCACCTACTCCATCAAGGACATGGAAATTCCTATAAATAGGGTCTTGTTTCATCTGCTTTGAAAGGGATCTAATGCTGTTGTACAGATCCACGAATTCAACTATCGATGTTATTCAAAGAATCAATGCAAAATCACAATTTCTGTGTAGATTTAGAAATCTACATCAAAGGCCTCGTGAGACCAACATTGAGAAATGGCTTTGTTCGGATGAGAGAAAATGAATTTTTAGGAACAAGTGAGTTTTATCTTTTATTTTTGTTAATTTGTTAGAAGGATAATCAAAAAATAATTACTGTAGATAAACTTATAATAAATGATGTAACTGTGATGTAATCTTCTTATTAGAGATTGCTTATTTATAAAATATTTTTTTCTGAGATGAGAGAACATTATCACTAATTCAACATGAATAAAGGTTAAAAAAAGAAACTGTTATACATCACCTAATGGACTATCCTAAAACTGTAGCTCTAACTAAACCGGAAGTATTGATATCCATAGGAGTGGAAGTCATCTGGTGGGCAAACGACACCCTATTAAGACGTAGAAGCAAAATATGACCCTTCTCCCCACGGAAACTCAACTTTGCCTCCCCCCTTAATTGTTGAGTCTTGCAAGCGTGTGTATGTGCACACGTAATACAAGAAGACGTCTGATTACATCCACCATTGTTCCTAAGTGTATTATTTCTCGTTGTCATGAATCTGTTCCTCATATAAAGCATACATGAAGTGGAATTATTGCCAAGAACAGTCTTGGGTAACTTGTCGCTTATTGGATACTTTGTAAGTCCAGGTCGGGGGGCGCTCCGAGGAGGGGATGGAGCGGCAAGCGGAGACCGTATTGGACGTGGACGATGCCAATGGTATGTCTAATGGGGGTTCGGAGATCCAGAGAATCAGGTCAACCTTCATAGACAGAGGTGGCAGTGGGCTGAGGGAAACGCTGCTGAGGAAGAAGACCATGAACACCACCTCGCAGCTTGCAATAATTGGAGCCAACGTCTGTCCGATCGAAAGCCTCGATTACGAGTAAGTGGTATTGTTTAAGCTTCCGATGATATTTGCTTGAAATTGTGGGATTGGTGCAATGCAGTTTTTCATGTTGTGTTTTCTTGAGTTCTGATTCGATAATTTTTTTAAAGCCAAGAAATGCTTGGTTTTCATTTGGGAAAATGTTGGAACAAACTCAGATGGGATTCTGGGGGTTTGTCTTCTAATTTTATACAGTCAATCTAATAAAGGTTTCTTGTTGCTAGATGACATGAAAGGGAAATGAGATAGAATGAATAGGCAATGAGAAAACAATTTTGGTCTCTTCTTCTTTTTCCTTTATTGTATTTTCTTCCTACTGTATCCAAGCTTCTATTTTATATAGGCTAGCTTTGTCATGTTGATTAAATAAATTGAATCATTCCCGTTGATTACCGATGTTTATTATGTGTTTGAATTTGTCGTTTGTTCTGCTCTTGTTTATGAATAATGTACATCGAAGCAAAAATCAAGAGTTCCAAACAAGCCATGGATTCAACCAAGGCATCAATTTGGGGAGGATTTTTAGTAGGTTTGCTAGTTTGCATATTAGGCAACTGAGACAATATTAGTTTCTTCCTCGTTTCACTCAATCCGCCTTATCCGAGAAGCTCTTGCTTTTGTTCTCATTTGAACTTGCACTAAGATTTTCTGATTTTTGGGCTGAAATCCTGTTGTTTCTTAGCACAAGTTATGATCGATTATGCTCACTTGTAAAAAAAAATCAAATAATATAATGTCGTTTATGATTTCAGCACAGATGATTCGCTTGTCCTATACTTTCAGTTTTAATTAAAAAAATCCTTGAAGTGGAAGTTCGTATACTGTACTATATACCTAGAAAACATTTTGAACAGCCTATCTGTGATGCTCGACTTGATCAAAATAAAAGATATAGGCAGATCTTGTATCTTTCTGAATTTGGGTTTTATGTTAGATTAGAACTATTAATTAACTTGAGATATTCTTGATTCAAATTTTTGTTTTTGTTTGCAGAATTGTAGAGAATGATCTATTCAATCAGGATTGGAGATCTAGGAAGAAAATTCAGATATATCAATATGTATTCCTTAAGTGGGGACTTGCTCTTGTTATAGGCCTGATCACTGGCCTCGTCGGTTTCTTCAACAACTTCGCAGTTGAAAACATAGCTGGGTTCAAATTCTTGCTGACGAGCGATCTCATGTATAAAGAAAGGTAGACCATTGTGCATCCCCTTATGTTATTAGTTTCGACTTGCTTAGCACGGCCATTATTAGCATTCTTAATTTCACAAATATGAATCAAGAGAAAAAGATAACAGGTACAAGAAGTATGCTGCTATCTTTAGTTGAGTCAACTAGTTCAGATTTTGAATGATTGAACAATCCTCTTTATGTGTTTGAACTTATTGTAAGTATTTCCAAATCGAAATCGTGCGTTAACATCCTTCGACATTTTCCTTGAGGATCACATAACAAGTGTAGATATTTTCTGTGAGGATCACAAAGCAGGTATAGATACAGATAGAACCCTCTCAGATGGTAGTGTACATTCCATTGAGAGGATCAAGGTTCAAATCTTACCAATTACTCTCTAGTCTCTACTAAAAAAATGAAGTAATCGATTGTGATAGAAGGCCTAATGGTGATTTCTCTCGGAAAAGTTTTTATACATGGTTTCTTTTAACTGCAGGTACTACTTGGCCTTCTTTGTATATGCGGGTTGCAATATGCTTCTGGCAGCAGCTGCTGCTACTCTTTGTGCATATGTCGCGCCCGCTGCTGCTGGATCTGGCATACCTGAAGTGAAAGCATATCTCAACGGAGTTGATGCTCATTCGATTTTGGCTCCTAGTACTTTGTTCGTGAAGGTATTTCCACCCTCATCTAATAACTTTTGATCCATAACATCATTTATAGTATACTTACTTCATAAAAGGAGTACATGTAAATGACAACCACGTTGATCTGTTTGTCACTTTAGCACACACAATCTTTGCTGTCTTATTTAGAATTTTGTAGAAAACTTGACGCAAACGTCCACCTGTGAACTGCTAATAGGAAATGCATCAATTAATGA
Organism: Ottelia alismoides; assembly: GCA_037367405.1. NCBI lineage: Eukaryota > Viridiplantae > Streptophyta > Magnoliopsida > Alismatales > Hydrocharitaceae > Ottelia > Ottelia alismoides. The sequence goes on along the minus strand of JAZKJV010003959.1, from coordinate 109,789 downwards.
AGCAATAGAGAGGTGAACGCAAGTTTACTGTTGTGGTGGCAAAGAGTAATGAGCATTTAAAATTATTCATTCCAGAATATTTTCTCGAAGGAAAATAAAATTGATAATATCTGGTTCAATTGCATGTCCATTTATTTCAATGGTAGAAGCTGTTACGTTGTAAGATAGAAAACACAAAATTAGCAATTCGAGTATATACCCTCTCGGTTTTGGCTTGGGTGCCCATCGGGTTTACGGGCATTAATCTTAAAAATAAGTCTTAGCTTGGGGTGGGCCTTTTTAGCTTCGGCCCAATTAGGATAGGACCGAGGATCCTGAGTAGTAGCCTCGCAGCTTGGATTTTTATAAATGCTTTTAAAATGAGCCGAATAATGAACTAGAAAACTTATGAAAAAGGTCGGATCTAGTTGGATCATAGAATCAAATATGGCTCAATTGGACGATGATATCCTCATTTTTTTAAATTAGATTAAACTTAACCGGTAAGCAAAAATTGGTTGAACTGACTAGTTACCCAGAAATGAATCAAAACATGTATAATATATGTGCCCTAATACACTTGAAATAGATATAAAATAAGCAAACAATCTAAATATTTCTGCCATAAGCAATACTAAATGTTATTGGCACATATATATGGAATGCTAATAGTTATCCTGGACTATTAGTTATATTTTTTATTCAACTCTTACAACAAATTGAGGTGGAGTAGTTGGTTAGTACTATGGGTAACTAGAGGCCATAAGTTCCATTCTCATCAATGATATCATTATTTTAAAATAAATTCAAATTTGAATTGTGTTTTAGTGGTTCAATTTTGATTGAGTTGCAAATAGTCAATTCTTGGTCAATCGATACATATATCAACCCGGAGCAAACTGCCAGGATTAGTTAATCGGACCAATTCAGACCCTGTTGACTGGTCCAACTGATGGATCCGGTTTCAATAACATTGGTTTGGATATCAATGTTTTGATTTTGAGGAAAAAGTATTCTAATCTGACCGTACTTCAATATCATATATTATTGATAAATATTAATCTTAATATATAATATTTGACAAATCGTCTTCAAGATTCACAAATGCATAATACGCTGTTATTTTCTACTACCCTAATTGGTGAATTGTCAATAACCATTCTATATTAGGACGGAAATTAATTGAAGTAGCCGGACTTTTGACAGTACAAACAACAACATAACATCTGCTTGATATTCTCTACTTTCCATTGAATAATTAATGGTGCAAATTCGTTCAATTTGCAAATTCTGACTTTGAAATAATATAACTGGTCACTAATCATGTAAAGAAAGCAGTAAACTGTGAGATTAAGCAATGATCAGTAGGTTGAAGGTTGAGCTTGTGGGTAGCTTCAGGGGCTTAATGAGTGGGTTTCGAGTTTTAAAGTTGTAACAGCTAATATAGTCCGATATCGGTAACTCATACAGTCTGAGAGTGAATTATAAGAGGTGGATAGTACTACACGACAACTCAGATTTAGGCATTTTGGATGTTTGACATGAAGAACAAAATTTAGGGTAAGAATTTTTGAGGGCTCCCAGGACTCACTCGAGTTCTTGTTCTTGTGTGTTTTTCTCCATGGGAAGAACACCCATATATAGGGCATTTCAGTGACCTGTACGCCCCCAATAACTGTCCAAAGATTCTGTAACGTCTCTGCAATTATAATAGACGTTTTGATATTCATATCATCTTATTCATGACCATTATCTTTGTATTCATGACCATTGAAGGTCATTATTCTTGTAACGGTCTAACATCTCCCACTTGACCAAAATGGTCATGATATTCCACACTCCCACTATTCGAGAAGTGTATGTCTTCTTAGAGTTGTTTACTTGAGGTCCATTATTCATGACACCTCCAATTTGACTCAGTCATTCCTGAGTCCCATTAAACCAACATGTTTAATGTATGTTCCAGCTGCATTTCCTTTAGTAAAAGAATCAGCTAACATACCACTGGTAGGTATATATGTTATCTTGATTTCTTGTTTAGCCACTGTATCTTGAATATAGTGATAATGGATCTCAATATGCTTTCCCTTGGAACTATTTGCTCCACTGTTAATCAAACTTATTGCAGCTTGATTATCACAAAATATTTCAATTGGTTCTTTAACCAATTCGAGACTTAAGTTTTCAATTAAGCATCTAATCCAAACTGCATGAGTGGTGGCCATGCTACATGCAATGTACTTGGCTTCTTGTGTATGTCTAGAAACACATGTTTGTTTTTTGCTACCCCAAGAAATAATCACTCCACCAAACATGAAAAGGTAACCTGATGTAGATTTTCTATCATCAACATCACATCCGAAATCTGCATCAGAGTATCCAACCACCTCAAGTGAATCTGCCTAATAAATTAGTTTTAATTGTGCAGTACCTTTTAAGTATCTCATAATCCTCTTTATAGCTTCCCAATGTGCCATTCCGGGATTACTTTAATATCTACTTACCAGGCTTACAGGAAAAGCCAAATCAGGTCTTGTACACATCATTGCATACATCAAACTTCCTACTGCTTGTGCATATGGAATATCAAGGGGTTTCTGCCCCTTTTCGGGACACTGATTTTTACTAAGTATTTCTCCCATCACAAGTGGTGTAGGGGCTGGAGTGCTATTTTGCATTCCAAACCTCTTTAAAATTGTATGCAAGTATTTTTCTTGACTTAGGCTCAAGCTCCTTGAGCCTCTATCTCTAGTTATTTGGATACCAAGAACATAGTATGCTTCGTCCATGTCCTTCATCTCAAATTCATTCCTTAATTTTTATTTTATTTCATTGAGCATTAGCATGTCATTTCCAGCAAGCAAAATGTCATCAACGTATAGTGACATTATAACAAATTTGCTCCCACTTTTCTTGACATACACACAATTATCCAACTTATTCGCACATAATCCGAATTTGATAACAGTGTCATGAAATTTGAGATACCACTGTCGTGAAGACTGTTTCAAGCCATATAGTGACTTTTTCAATTTGTGCACCTTTTTCTCTTTTCCTTCTACCTGAAAACCTTCAGGTTGTCGCATATAAATGTCTTCTCTCAATTCTCCATTGAGAAAAGCAGTCTTCACATCCATTTGAAATAATTCTAAATCCATATATGCGACTATTGCCAAAATCATCCTTATAGATGCGAATTTGGCTACCGGAGAATAGGTTTCTTGGAAATCTATTCCAGCTTTCTGGGTATAACCATTGGCAACTAATCTTGCTTTGTATTTATCAATGGTACCGTCAATGCAATACTTCCTTTTAAATACCCACTTGCACCCTATGGATTGCCTACCTTCTGGCAAGTCACATAGTTCCCAAACACCGTTTCGCTCAATTGAGTCCAATTCATCCCTCATGGCGGCCGTCCATGATTCCGACTCGTTAGAAGCCATTGCTTCATTAAAAGAAATATGATCTGTACAATCCTTTATATCCTCATCTACGGTGTAACACGAAACCTCGCATCCGTACAGATAATAATCATCCATCCATGCAGGTTGTGTCCTGGGTCTCTTGTTGCCGATTATACCTGTGGGTTGTGTGGATCCACCCACTTCCTCCAAAGGTTCTGTATTTACTATAGGTTTATGTTCCATCTCCGGATGAGGTATGTCATCCAATATTTCTTGTCTCACTTCTATATCATTTTTATTATCTTTTAAGATAATTAGAGGTTCTGTTTCCTCTATTTCATGCTCCTTTTCATCTTGGTTTTCAAAAAAGGTAGCATCACGACTTTCAATGAGACCTCGAGTATCATGAAAGAACCTATACCCTTTGGATTTTTCATAATATCCAATGAATCTACACTTTAATGTCTTAAACTCAAGCTTATCTCTAAGCTGACTTGGAAGCAAGACATGTGCAGTGCATCCCCATTTCCGAAGATGATTCAATTCTGGTTTTCTACCATTCCATGCTTCGTATGGAGTTGAATCCACAGATTTGGTGGGAATCCGATTCAATATGTAATTGGCTGTCAACACAGCTTCTCCCCAAAATCTCTTAGAGGGACATGAGTGTGATAGCATTCACCTTACTGCATTTATTAAGGTTCTATTCTTCCTTTCTGCTACACCATTCTGTTGTGGTGTATAAGGCATTGTAGTTTGTCTACTAATGTCTTCCTGAATACAATAATCTTTGAATTCATTTGAGTTGAATTCACCACCTCTGTCAGTTCTAAGTGTTTTAATTGGTCTTCTCAATTTCTTCTCCACTTCCATTCTATATCTTATGAACATTTCAAAAGCTTCTGCTTTTCTACTTAAGAGATAAATGTAGGTATACTTGGAGTAGTCATCAATAAAAGTTATGAAATATTCCTTATTACCGTGTATACTCACATTCAAAGGACCGCAAATGTCAGAATGGATCAATCCTAACAGTTCCTTTGACCTTGTACCTTCGGAGAAAGGTTTCCTTGTCATTTTACCGGTCAAACAATGCTCACAGGACAATGTTCTCGCTCCCATCATGTTAGGTATTAGGTTCATCTTAACTAACTGATCCATTTTTTAATTTCCCAGGTGTCCTAACCGCATATGTCAAAGATCATACATTGACAAGCAACACAAGGAATAATCATAACTTTCTTTCATTGATTCATAAGTGACGTTCAGACAAAATAGATCATCGCCCGGTACAAATTTCCCCATGGCAAAGATTTTTCGATCTTTATTGATGGTAACACGATTGTTGTAGAAGCGGACTTCAAACTTCTTTTTCAGTAGTACAGGGACAGAGACGAGGTTCCGACGGATTCTAGGAGCATACAGTACATCATTCAAGACCATTATGCTACTTCCTAGATCCAGTTTGTACGTTCCAACACCTTCAACATCAAGGTAGGTGTTATTCCCCATGTAAATTCTCTGTTCTCCCTTTTGAAGTTCCTTGAAATCCACCAGACCCTCTTTGGTGTTTGAGATATGGCAGGTTGCACCGGAATCAATCCACCATCCTTCGCACTCTGTCACCGCAGAGTTACATTCTACCACTGCCGTAAATTCTGGCTTATGCTGATTTTTAAGTTCGTGTCCTTTGGAGACACTTGCATTTTTTCGCTTCAGGCAGTTGGCCTTGAAATGACCAAAACTCCCACAGCCATAGCATGAGCCTCGCGGCACTTTGTTGCATTTTCCTTTGAATACAGCTTTGGAGGGTCCCCATCGCTTCTTGCTTTGCACCGCATTTGCTTCATCTTCCGGTTCAACTTCGAAGACCTCTGTCTTTTTTCTCTGATTGGCCAAGTCTTGTTCCATCGCTAACTGAGCAGGAAGATCGGAGACATTCTTAATGGTACCACTCAACCTAAGAGATGTCGCCGCTACATCAAAGGAGGATGGCAAACTATTGAGAATAGTTGCCACTTGTAATCTATCAGGAATTTCTGATCCTGCTGCCGCTAGGTTCTTTGCCATGACAATCATTTTATTCACGTGATCGATTACATTTTCGGATTCCTTCATTTTGAGGGAATTATATTTATGCAACAAAAGTTGAATACTCACCTCTGATTTTGAGTGGTATTTTTCTTTCACGACATTCCATAGCTTAAAAGCATTTTCTTGGGTTTCGAAAACTCGAATCAAGTTATCCTCCATGTGAATTAACATGAAGCTTCTTGCCCGGTTATCCATTTTTCCCATTGCTCGTGTGTCCTCATTTGTTCAACAGTAGGATTCTCGGGCAATTCGGGAGCGGGCTTATCGATCACGGAATGAATATTATCATGCATAAGACCATAACGAACTCTACGGCTCCACATCTCGTAGTTTGTACCATTAAGGTGCTCCAATTTCACAAGTTCAGTTGCGACTAATTTTTCGGTCATTTTTCTGAATTTAAGAGAAGAAATAGATGAAAAGTAGAAGAGAGAGATGAGAAGATAGACGAAGGTGGATGTGAAGAGAAGATGCATTTTTTTTGGATAAGAAAAAACTTATATAAAAAATGAGGAAATCTAGGCCAAAAAAAACTTCTACCTTTTTAATGAAAGAAATGAGAGTTATGGGGGGCTAATAAAACAAAAAAATACAGTGAAAGAATACAAATCACAGAAAAACGGATGACGTTAAAGAAAAGAGTTACAAAAAAACAATAAATAGTGGTAATAATAATACAATGTAGATATTAGTACCGTAGATTTGTAAAGTGCAATAATTGCAATGAAAAAAAGAGTAGACCAAAAAAAATGATTATTTAATGAGTAAAATAAAATTGTTAATTTTAATCTATCAATTTCTAACAAGGTAAAAAAATGTCTATATTAATAACAAATATGGGAATAGCAAATTCTCAATATAGTTTTTTTTTCAAAAAACAGTTGGCATAGAGAATTAGGCAAGTTTTTTTTTTAAAAAACGTTCACTACAAGTGGAGCAAACAAAAAACATTAACTTCCTTTAAGAAAAAAAATCAGCAACAATTCAAAAAAAAGATAAAATAAGGAAGGACCCTTTTTTTTTAAAGGAAGAGGCAAACCAATTTCATTAAATAACTAGTTATAAAAAAATACTATAAACGGAGGTTTAAAGAAAGGTGACCTCTAAGAAAATCGATCACAGTGCACTTGGATAAATTTAAAACTTTTCGATGTGTTTTAAAAACGTAAGATAAAAAAAACGGATTAATAGATACTCCCTTTTGAAGAAACTCGTTTTGAAATAAACGTGAGAGAAAATCAGGGTTGATTCTTTTTTTAGCAAGGCAAAAAAATGTGATCTTTTCCAAAACTGGAGATGATAATCCAAATCAGGAAACCGGACTTGTAATATATAAAAAATGCTATTTGTAATATTAAAAAAAACTATTTTAAGTAGGGAGTAAAACACGGCAACAAACAAAAATGGCAAAAGAAATTGATTGTGCAACCCCCCCCCCCCCAAAAAAAAAAGTAATAACCATATATTAACAAATCACAAGTTATATAAGGCAGTAAGCTAAAATGAATTGGTTAAAAAAATTATACCTTTCTCGCCTTTCTGATTTCACGTCAAGTAAAGCAACGGTTGATTGGAGAAGGATGACGAGAGAAAGTTTAATGGAGATCGCGAACAGGATGCTCGACGGGAAAGATGTGCGTATGCGTCATGACTGGAAGTGCACACGTTCAAATGCACAACAAGGCGTACCCGTCGTGATCGAAGATCTGGATGCGAGCAAAGGATCAAGTTGTGACTACATGATTCTTGACAGAGAACGTGTCGTTAAGATCATTGCTTTGATACCATTGGAGCAAATAGTTCCAAGGGAAAGCATATTGAGATCCATTATCACTATATTCAAGATATAGTGGCTAAACAAGAAACCAAGGTAACATATATACCTACCAGTGGTATGTTAGCTGATTCTTTTACTAAAGGAATTGCAGCTGGAACATACATTAAACATGTTGGTTTAATGGGACTCAGGAATGACTGAGTCAAATTGGAGGTGTCATGAATAATGGATCTCAAGTAAACAACTCTAAGAAGATATACACTTCTCGAATAGTGGGAGTGTGGAATATCATGACCATTTTGGTCAAGTGGGAGATGTTAGACCGTTACAAGAATAACGACCTTCAATGGTCATGAATACAGAGATAATGGTCATGAATAATATGATATGAATATCAAAACGTCTATTATAATTACAGAGACGTTACAGAATCTTTGGGCAGTTATTGGGGGCGTACAGGTCACTGAAATGCCCTATATATGGATGTTCTTCCCATGGAGAAAAACACACAAGAACAAGAACTCGAGTGAGTCTTGAGAGCCCCCAAAAATTCTTAAAGATTCTGTAACGTCTCTGCAATTATAATAGACGTTTTGATATTCATATCATCTTATTCATGACCATTATCTTTGTATTCATGACCATTAAAGGTCATGATTCTTGTAACGGTCTAACATGACAACAGGCCAATCGAGCTCAAGACAGTTTCCCTCGATAACTAATCAAGGACCTAAGTCCAAGACTTTACGAAAGTGAAACAGCAAGAGTTGGAGGAAAATGCTAACTCATAAAACTTGTAATTTTGCATCTAATTTCATTATAACAAAGGATTTTGACTTCAGAAATTAGTTTTTATACCATGGAATCCAGGTTCAATTTCCCTATCATAATTTTCAATATTTATTTATTAACAAATCCAAACCACCACGGCTCCACTCATTACGATTTAAAACCAAACAACTGTTCTTATTAATGATGTGCTCATGATAAGTATTGGTGAGGATAACTCGCGGAAAGTAAGTGACACTTTTCCTCTCATTGTAGATATTTGGTTCCATAGGTGGAGTTTCTGCTGGATTTGTTTTGGGTAAGGAGGGCCCTATGGTTCACACAGGGGCATGTATCGCCTCCCTCTTGGGACAAGGAGGATCTACCAAGTATCACATTACCTGGAAATGGCTTCGATTCTTCAAGAATGATCGTGATCGACGAGACATGATCACCTGCGGAGCTGCAGCAGGCGTTGCAGCGGCCTTTCGCGCTCCAGTTGGCGGCGTCTTGTTTGCCCTTGAGGAAGCTGCATCTTGGTATGTTTCTGGTTCGTCAACGAAATTTGATTCTCAGCCCATCGTAAACTGGCTAACTTGACTGCAACATTTTCTTATATACTGATTTCAACATTAGCATTAATACTCAGAAATTATTGCTCTGATATAAGACGATTCGTTTCATTCTTTTTGAACATTTTCTCCAGGCCATCCTAAACAGTATCTTTCTTTGCACATTGTAGCTATGAACATATTAACAGTCTTGAGTCTTTAGTATCTGCATCTAAGTTCCAGTTCCGAGAAGTTTTGTGGAAATAAAAATTCTACATTTTGTAGCTTGTGTATGAGTACGGATTCTCTAGTGTACAGCAGAGGTGCTGTAACAGAGGGGAGCGGCGCGCACGCATTGGCCCAGCACAACCGCTGGTGCATACGTGCTGCAAGAGCGGCGCGCACGCATTGGCCCAGCACAACCGCTGGTGCATACGTGCTGCTCGATCGTGATGGAGCAGATCTCCGTGGTTACAGCACTCTGCTGTCTAGCAGAGATTCGAACCTTGTGTAATCTAGTCATGATGCGGTCTTGCTGACGGGAGCAGATCATCATCCTCTGTTGTAGGCTTAACTCCAGGTCCTGCTGTATCTCTTTTTATGGGTGAATATTTTCTCAAAAATCCAACTGCTATCTCTTTTTATGGGCGAATATTTTCTCAAAAATCCAACCATATAAGATCGGAACATCCATCGAAACGAAACTTGATGGGTATGTAGAACAATACGCTTACATTCGTTCCATACTATTGGATTTTTGAAAAGATTTTTGCAAAAAAAGGCATACAAGCAGACCCTGCATCAAAGGATCTGCTCCCCCTTGCTTACTCCTAGACCAGTTAACCCCATATTTTATTGTACATATCCTTGAATTTCTGGAATTACCAGAAAAGAGACATCCATATTTCGATTAAGTAATAAATTGTAACAGAAAATTAATTGGTTGAATGTTGTTGCAGGTGGAGGAACTCTCTCCTATGGAGAGCCTTCTTTACAAATGCCGTGGTTGCCATTGTACTGCGGACCTTCATAAGCTACTGCCGCAAAGGGAATTGCGGACTCTTCGGGAAAGGAGGGTTGATTATGTTCGACGTCAGCTCTAACAGTTTTGCCTATGAAACTTACGACTTGGTTGCCATCATTCTGCTTGGGGTCTTCGGAGGCCTTTTCGGAAGCCTCTACAACCATCTCATAGACAAGAACCTCCGCTCCTACAGCATCATCAACGAGTATGAAATCCGTTGCTTATATTTTTATTTTTGCAAAATTTTTGGGAAAAATCCAACCATATAGATTTTCCCAATGTTCTAGCTATTTTATCTCAAAGATCAAAAGAAAAGTCAACATAAGTGTTTCAAATTTGATTTTAATCATTAACAATGTGGTTCATATCCTGAAAATTTGGTTATATATCTCATGCAGGAAAGGAGGGTGCTACAAGATCCTGCTGACGATGTGCATCTCCCTGCTGACCTCCTGCTGCTCCTACGGCATCCCCTGGCTCGCCAGCTGCTCGCCATGCCCCCCGGGCCTCGAGGACCTGTGCCCCACCGTCGGGCGCTCCGGCAACTACAAGCGCTTCCAGTGCCCCCCGGGACACTACAACAACATCGCCTCCCTCTTCCTCAACACCAACGAGGACGCCATCCGCAACCTCTTCAGCGCCGGCACCGCCGACGAGTACTTCCTCCCCTCCCTCCTCGGCTTCTTCGCCTGCGTCTACTTCCTCGGCATACTCACCTACGGCATCGCCGTCCCCTCCGGCCTGTTCATCCCCGTCATTCTCGCCGGTGCATCCTACGGTCGCATCGTCGGTATCCTCCTCCGCGGCATTACCAACCTCGACGCCGGACTCCTCGCTCTCCTTGGCTCTGCTGCCTTCCTCGGTGGCACCATGCGCATGACGGTCTCCGTCTGTGTCATCCTCCTGGAGCTCACCAACGACCTCCTGATGCTCCCCCTCGTCATGATCGTCCTCCTCATATCGAAGACGGTGGCGGACCTCTTCAACCGGGGGGTGTACGACCAGATCGTGACCATGAAGGGGCTGCCCTTCATGGAGGCCCACTCGGAGCCGTACATGAGGAACATGGTGGCTGGAGACGTGGTTTCGGGACCGCTCGTGAGCTTCTCCGGGGTGGAGAGGGTGGGGAACGTGGTGACAGCCCTGAGGGCCACGGGACACAATGGGTTCCCGGTGGTGGACGAGCCCCCGGAGGTGGAGGAGGCGGAGCTGTGCGGGGTGGTGCTGAGGAGCCACCTGCTCGTGCTGCTGAAGGGGAAGGGGTTCGCGACGGAGAGGGCACAGGCGGCGAACGTGAGGACGAGGTTCGGGGCTGGGGACTTTGCGAAGAAGGGGTTGGGGAGGGGGATGAAGGTGGAGGAGCTCGAGCTCACCGAGGAGGAGATGGAGATGTATGTCGATCTGCATCCGATCACCAACACCTCCCCCTACACGGTGATCGAGACCATGTCGCTCGCCAAGGCAGCCATGCTCTTCCGGCAGCTCGGCCTCAGGCACCTCTGTGTCGTGCCCAAGACCCCCGGGGTAAGTAACCATACTGATATCAAACTATAGTTTTACATGCATCTTCTATGTTTTTCTTTTTTTTTTTTTAAATATATTTATATATTTATTTATATATCCCTCCATTATATTATTCGAATTTGTCAGAACTATAGACTTATATGCCCTTTATATAGAACATGTTGACTGCAACAATTTTAAGATCGTTAAAATTACATGTTCTAATTGGAGGGTATATGAGTCTCTGATTCTTACGAAATCGGAATGACATATAAGAGAGATATAATGATAAATATACATGATATTTTTCAAAAAAGTAAAAAATGTGGAAGATATAAACTCCGGTGCATGTAAAATTACATGCACCTTGATGTATACTCCCTTTTTCCTTATAAAGGATAAATTTTAGTCCACAATAGATATTTCTAGCTATTTCATCTTGATGATAAAAAATACAATCCCTTTATAGAATTGGTTTTAAGTTCCCTTGACCATTAAGAGAACTGGCGAGAAATGTCCATTATGGATATAATTGGATATTTATGTAAACACTACTCATAAGATTCAATCCATATGGTTGTATTTTTGAAAAAAAAAGTTTTTTGTTTGAGTTTTTTTACTGTAGTTTTAACTACATCGGAGTCCTTACGGATCGCCCAATGGTGATGATCGTGAAAGCTCACCATTGGGTGATCCACAAGGGCATGACGCCGCCACCTTTGATCAAATAGGAACATATCATCTGCTGTAAGTTTGTTGTGGTCCTTTCTTTACTAAATTGATTGGATCTATGATTAACGTTGCTGTAAAGAGGATTACAGAAGAGATGTTCTAATCATATCTATTTTTTTAATTTCGATTTCAAAATCTAACCTTATAGATTGAATCTTAGACTGATCCTCTACATATTCTCCAAATTTCGCTTAAATCCAATCTTATTTGCTATTTTACCTTAATGGTAAACATTTAATCAAGATTCAAGCAACTTAAATTCCATTTAAAAAAGATCCGAATCTTAAACTATTAAGATAAAATAGCAAATAAGCTTGAATTTGAGCGAAATTTGAAGGATATTAGAGCATTAATTTAAGATTCAATATATAATGTTAGATTTTGGAATCAAAATAAAAAAAAGGATCACAATACCTCTGTTGTAATGCTCTTGTAATCCTTTTTACAGTAGATATCCTTTTCCTTTACCTACATATCATTTTTTTTTGCTCAAATCTGATTTGTATTGCTATTTACCTTAATGGTTAAAAGTCCGATCCTTTTTTTAAACAGATTTAAGTTGCTTAAATGCTGGCTTTTTTCTGACTATTAAGATAAAATAGTTGATATGTATGTAAAACATTAATCATAGATCACTCCGTTGAATTTTTGAATCAATTTCGTGAAAAAAAGTACCACAGCAGAACTACTACTGATGCTCCACTATAGTTTAAATGTAGATAAAATATGAATTTAAATTAATTGCTGAGCCACTAGAACTGTCAAGAAGGATAATAACATGACGTTATCTGTGGCATGCAGAGACCACCAATCGTTGGAATCCTTACGAGGCACGACTTCATGCCGCAGCACATCCTCGGTTTGTACCCCGATATCAATCACCATTAGTAAAGATCACCAAGGTCATCATGTGATTATTATTATTATTTTTCTTCCTTTTTTTTAGTTTTGTGATTGCTTCCACCGTTCTAATTTATTCCTGTGGGTGTTTTGTCTTTGATCTCCATTCATTCATATTCATTTCCATTTCTTGTACTGTGAGTGGTGAGAAAATGGGCATCGATGTTTTGATATTTTGCACGAGACATGCATATTAGCAGAAATACTGTTGATGAGTATTCTGAGAGGAATTTGCAGATACCTTTTTTTGTCTTTCAGATGTATAAGAACAAGTGTTTTCCACATAGGAATGTATTTAACTGGTAAAGTTCATTTTATTTTTCTGATGAAAAATACGTATAAAATAGAATGATCGTGAACTATGCGGGGTTGATGGTTCTTTTCACTTTTAATCTCGTCCTTTTGCTAGTGCCTCGATGGTTTACATGTGATGGCTACTATACTTTTGATACAAGTGAACGAGGAGACACCTTGTCGAGAATGCGTGTACTGGTTCTTCTAAGATGCTCATTGTGAGATTTCGGTTGCCTCCTCTTCTTGGGGTCTCCGAAATCCACCAGAATTTGCAGGTCAATGCCATGGGGCAACCCACATCCTCATGGCACTCTATCGTTCTCGAGCTGTTCCAGCCGAGGGGGAGGTCGTTTCTGTCGCTGGGATCGTTTTGGGGTCAGGTGGCGGTGCGGTGGAGGAAGCGAAATAGAGGAGGAGAGGCAACTGGGTCACCAAGATTTTTGCTTACGAGTTCGATCTGGTGGTGGGGGAGGAGAAGTGGCGTGGTTGAGAGGGGTGAGAAGGCCATGGATGATGCGAAAATCATGGTGAGGGTGGGGACCTGTGTCACCTTGCACCATATGTACTTCATGCTATCCATGGAATTGCAAATACATTTCGTGCTTTTCACCCAATAATCTAGAAGAGACCGAAGAAGCCAGAAAGCCACCTCAGCAATCGTCAAGCTTGGGCCCTGACCCTGGAGCCGTCACTCTCTCTCTCTGTTGCGGGGCTATGAGAAAGAGAAGGGAGAGGGTCTGTGGGAGAAAAAGCCGCGGAAAACAATGTCGAGTCTCGCACTATTGGATCAGGGGCAAAGTTGACTTCATTCCTGCATAACCTGTAGTTGGTGCCTTTTCCCGCGCCTCCTTGATTCTGATACCCCCTAGGAGCTAGGGCCCCATGGAAGGACCCGAACTCATTATATTGAACAAGAAATCACTCGGTCGGGGTGGACTCGCCTGACTTTCTGGGATGGGGAGAGTGTATGGTTGGATATGCTTAAGACTTCCGGTGCGATCAGAGGCCCTTCTTGAGGCTGTTGAGGAGGGTCTCGTTGGCAGAGGCTAGCCTCTACATCTGGCTTGCTTATCTTGGGTATTTCGCTTATTCCGTTCCCATGATCAAGGTGGGCAACCTTCTTTTCTTTTCCTTTTTAGGTTTTTTTGTTGTTTGATCTGGATGGGAGTGATCCAGATATGAAGAAAGTATGGAGCGGAAGAGAAGCAACGGTTGGAGGGGGAGGGGCTGGAGGAGTGTAGGAGAAGGGGCTAGAAGAGGAGGTGGTCAGAGGAGGAGGTGATTGGAGGAGGAAGGGTTGCATGGGGAGGAGCGGAAGTGTTGAAGGAAGGAGAAGAAATTGGGAAGAAAAACACTATTTTATCATCAATTTTTTACCAAATTACTCTTGTGTCCCAAAGTTAACTTCCGTACGAACGACAATTAAACCTGAGAAGTATAAGTGATCATTAGAAGAAGTCTCGGTTACAACTGATATTCCCTAAAGAGAGGGATATAACTGATATTTCAATACCTAAAAAGGGCACAATTGTTAAAAATCCTAAACATAAATGTAGACTATCAATATAAACCACCAGTATATAGCAATGGATATAAATCCTTAACAAGATCATGAAAAATGTTCCCATTTGGGTGGATGATATAGATTTCGATTTGGGCATCATACCCTTTGGTTAATTTCAATAGGTGATGAATCTAGGGATGAGCATGGGCCAGGCTGGGCCGGGCTTTGAAGGGCCCAGGCCCAAGCCTGCTTAAAAAATTCGGGCCTTGGGCCAGGCTTAGGCCCGTAAAATTTTTTTGTTCGACCTAAGCCCAGGCCCAACCCAATTCCCTTTGGACGGGGCTTGGGCCAGGCCGGCCCATCTCCCAATTAGATATTATTAGCTTTGATTCTTTTGTTTCAAGTTAATCTCAACTCAAGTTACACAAGCCAAAATTGTTTAAAACATATACCATAATACTTGTGAAACTAAAATTTAATTCTACCAAATATGAAGATTTCTCAATTTTACACATGCGCACTCAATGCTAGATACCATGAATGTCCCTCATTTATAGAGATTGAAATAGTGAACCAAACTTACCAGTTAACAGTAACAGGTGCACCGGATCCTACATGTTAAAAAATGGGCATAAGACCCATATTGGATACACATACAATAATAGAAAATGTTCTGATTGAAAAAAATAAATACTAATAAATTCAAGAACAACCAAAAGAATCTAAATCAAATACTAATTAAGGAAAATTAGTACTTAATTGAAATACATTGATCATCAACTCATGTCACAAGCTTGACTTTCTTTATTTATAAACATTGTACGAAGACATAATACAAGAAGAGAGTGCACATGAAATAGATGGGAGTTTTCATGCATGTAGGATTTGAGAAAGGATTCGGACCCTTGGGTCGGGTCGGGTTGGGCCGAGCCAAGCCTGAGCTCGGCCCAAAAAAATTTTGGGCCTAAATATTAGGCCCAAGTTCGGCCCGATATTCCTTTGGGCCTGGGCCGGGCCAGGCTTTTTGGGCTGGGCTTCGGGCTAGGCTGGGCTAGCCAAGCCCAATGCTCATCCCTAGATGAATCTCCATTTCATCACCTTTATTCTATCATTTTGATCTTAAAAATCCTAGCTAATGCATGTACATAACACTAATTTGTACAAACTAATATTTATTCTTTGTCCCATTTATTGTGTATAAAATACTATTTTTAATGCCAAATTATAGAATAAAGAAAAGAAAAGAAAAAGAATAAAATACTAAAGGTATTTTATGGCCCTAAATCCCGAGACCAAGTCAAAAATTGAATTGATCGATAAGGAATAAAGTAGGGGGAGATAAGAGCCAATAATACAATAAAAATCCTATTTATTCATTCTTTATTTAGTCATTTTTGGGATCCATTTTATTCTTTATTATTTATTCATCAAATAAATAAACTTTGTACATAAAATTTATAGATAATAATGCATAGAAAAAAAATACAAAAATTGAGTTTACACAAAAAGAATATACAATGTACATTCTATACACAGAATAAAAAGCCAAAACCCGAGCTCCATATCTCCTAAATAATGTATCAAAATCACTTTTAACCGTATATAACTTTTAATAAGCTATTTAATGAAGGTAGTTTCACTTAATTTGGAGCATAATATGCAAAAGATAGGTTTTGGACCCACACTGTACAATATACTTGAATAAAATATTCATGTTATTTATTCTTTATTATTTTTACAATATTATATTTTTTATAATTTTGAAAATATTATTTATAGTATATGTACATATTTAAACTAGAATAAAAACATAAAGAAAACATAAAAATAAAATAATATACAAAAATACATAGATGAAATATCTATACTTATACCGATACAATTTATATCCCTATTGATTTAAGTGTACAAATGACATCAGAAAAATATACTAAAAATATATTTATGTACATAAAATAATTTATAAATATATAAAATATGATAAAATTAAAAAATCAAAAATATAAAATAAAAAATAAAATAACCAAAATATAGATGTATATACCTATAAATACACCCTTAAAAAGTAACTTGTAATAAATAATACCAAAAAATATATAAAAATAAAATCAAAACACTACATAAAATAGTAAACATTTTTTATAATAAAAAATAATAAAATCATATACTATTTTTAGTTAATTATTTTCGATTAAATCCTACCTTTTTGTCCTTTAGTGGCCTGCGTGGACTAATCACAACACTTCCTTTGTTGACCTCAATCAATTCAGCCTCCATGTCTCTGAACTCTGTCAGGAGTGTCATATCCTATTTATGCCCTTTTTCCTGGGCTTCTCATCCATCATTTTCATTGACTAATCACGCAAAGATCAACATCTACCATCGATGATCCACGCTCAAGCCCCAAATCCTTGCATATCTAAATCCTTGGTCAATAAGAATCTTCGCCCTTGTCTATAAATAAACCCATCCACCTCCTAGCTCTGTTTTGATCCTTCTATGAGCCCTGAACTCCCCCATCGTGCATGAGTGAGTGTTCACGTTGACAGTTGGAGCATCCCGAACTTTGGGCATGCGATTTGGGCGAGACGGAGCGATCCAAGGCGACCCTCTGGCCACCTTTGCTCCCTGAGCAACCCTCAGGTACGAGCTACATCTTTTTTAGTATCCTTAGTTAGTTGTATCTTGTAGATTTCATTCTAAGCATTTTATTCCTACTTTTAATCATGCAAGTAGCGTAGATTAGGTTAATCGTCCCACTGGAGCTCTTAAGCTTCGACCATGTTCTCACCGTGAATAACTCGATCTCCGACCTGCCTTTCCACCCCACTATCTTCCCCTCCTGTTTCTTCAATACTTCCTACGCTCCAGCCACCTAGGTCACCCCTGTGATCTAGAGATCTATGCTCCTCCTCATTCCACTCATTCAGAGTGCATTCCAGCTTGAAAATCAGTCGAGGCGATTCGCCTCGAACCAACTAACATATTTATGTAGCTACCAAGGCAAAAAACTCCTTCTGGGACATGGTTGCACCTGGACGAGGGTCCCCGGTTGCTCTTTCTTCCCCGACGTGCCAGGACCCCATCACCGGGTCCTAGATCTTTTGGAGTGACGAGTCGCTAAATACGATGATTAATTCGTGTTCGTTGTGGTACGTGTACTTAGCGATTCAGTCAGAACCGAGAAAAGAATCTCCGTGAAGAGGTCTCGGCTTAATTTATATCCCGGGCAAGTCCAGGGTCGAACTCAGGGAGGCAAAGGAACAACTTCAGGTTAATTTGAAAAATTTAGTTTTAGATTTCCAAGCGGATTTTTTTAGTTTTTTTTATGCAAAAATAAATGCCAATGCAAAATCGGCTGAATTAAAACACTAAGAAAGCATACAACTTAGCCAAATTAATTTTAATGTCAGATCAATTCAATTTAGCCAAATTATATTTTTCCTGAAATCATAATCCAGATATGAACACCAAACACATTTTTTGTATTTTTTTGGGTTAAAATGCAACAATAAAAAATACATACTTTTTATGGGGTTTTTGCAATTTATCACACAAAAAGTAAGCAAAAATCATGAAAAAATTACTGGAACATAAACATGATACAAGGAAGCTACAGTAATATTTTTGGAATTTTTTGACAAAATATGAATTTTTTATGGATTTTTTAGTGAAAACAGAGCGATAATGAGTAATTAATTCTTAATTAATCCACAATATCAAATTAATCAGGGTGCAAATTATCTCAAGTAGGTATTTTCATGTTGCATACAGGAGACTTAAAATTTTGCAAAAATGATATACATGGATTTAATTAAAAATCAAATACTACATCACTCCACAATTTATTTCAGACACAAGACATCTCCACTTTGGATGAAATTTGGATAGTAAGTTAATCACATATCAAGGCATCATTCCTAATTTTTGTGGAATTTTTAGAGCAACCGTGTGTGAGATATACTTCTAAGAGCTCAATTTGAGTAAAATACGCAATATTTCAATTGAACATTTTTAATTAATTTACAATATCTCACAAAAAATATAAATAAATATTCGGATGATAGAGAATAAGTTGCTCAACAAAAAATCATTTTTCATTAAATATAAAGATGCATAATAGGTGTCCAAATCAACATACAAACATAGGGGTATTGATGCAAACTCAGAAAACAATATTTACATCAAAAACATGTACAGGGACCATTCCGTAATTATAGAAACTATACAAGAAAATTCTGCAATTTTTATAATTAAAAAATAAAGAAAAGAGGTTGGACCTTCTTCTTCCTCACGATGGGGGCGCAGGTGGAGAACCCAAATGGGGCGGCGGCGCGGAGGGCGGCGACGGCGTACGGCGGTGGCGCGGAGGCACACGGGTGGTGACGAGGGCGGCGCGCGATGGCGGCGGGGGCGGCTGGAGTCGAGGAGGTCGGCGTGCGGCGCGGTCGCACCTCACGGCGGAGGGGCGGAGGCGGCGTGCTCGCTGGAGGTCGGCTGCAGGGGGCACGCGCACTGGTGGCGTTGTGGGCGGCGGTGCCGCTGGTCGGCGCAGCTATGGGGGGAGGGGCGGCGGGCGGCACAACGCCTGCTGCTCCTTCCGTTGTTTTTTTTCTTTTTTTCCTGATGTAATAATAATACAAAGAACTCTTTTTTGTTTTAATTTTTGTTTTAATTTTTTAAATTTTCTTTAAACAGGAAATATGTACACAAAAAGAGGGGGGGGGGAGGGAAATGGTATTGAGAAGATGACATAAACTAAACAAATGGGGACATGTGGATGGTTATATGGTGTGATAAAAAGATTGCAAAAATAACAATGATGACAAAATGAGACGAAAAATTACCTATGATGGAGACGATCGCCTATGATGTGCTCACGAGAGCACGGTCTTCACTCGAATCGTCGGCGAGCGATGAGCTCGAGCAACGCGCGTATGCGGCTGCGATGTTGGCCAAAAAGCCAACGGATCTCACCGGAGAGAGGGCCGTCGTCGCTCGACCGCGGTTGCGTAGCTGTCACCGATTCAACTCTGGGAACTAGGCTCTCCTCACATAAAGATGGATCAAAGGCAAATTGAGGAGGATGGGATGTATAAATAGATGATGAAATGAGAGGTTATTAAAGTGGTGGGAGGTTATTTTATTAATGGAGTTGAATGGGTGGTTTTAAAGAATGGTGGGGTTGAATGGAGGTTGGTGGTAGGATGAGTTGAATGGTGGTTATTGTAGAGAATGTAAAATAAATAAATAAATAAAATAAAGTTGGATACTTTATATAATAGAATAAAAGAGAAAAAAAGAAATAGTAGAGAATTTACAAGGGAATACGTACAACATGCACATTTTTTATTTGCTTTTCTATTATGTATTTTTTATCTTTTTAATAAGAGATATTTACAGCAGAAAAATACAATAAAATACTATAATCAAAATATAACACAAGCATAATTTTTTTGTATTTTAATAATTAAGAAAGGTAAAATAAAAAATGAAGAAAGAATGAATATATATATATAATATACAATGTACATCTAGGTCCCACAACCCAACTTTTACAAATGAGCTCTGATTTTAATGAAACTATTTCCGTTGGATAGATAATTTTCTAACTTGAACTTGAACTTTAAAAGTGAGTTTGGTAAATTTGGAGTTCATACGGAGCGAGAATTTGGCTTGGAAGTTGGTCTTTACGACTTTTTCCCTTTCGGATCTAGGAGCATTTATCTGAGATAAAATTTATTTTATATTTTTGTATTTTTATATACATTGTTATGAACAAGTTGGAGAAAGAATTAGCCAAAAAGGCGTTGAAATGAAATTATTAAAAATACATGAAGTTTTGGGCTATTTACAGGTGAAAAACTCCTTTATTTTTTCGGCTTTTTATTGTTAAATTATTTTGTACAATATAATATACAATAATTAGTGTATTTTATTTACAAGAGACATTTTGTTAATTTAATGAATTTATGTACATTTTTCTCGGATTTTACTCGGGGATTTTTCTAAGATCAATATATTGAGATGTGATGAATCGTGGATTCATCATGGAGCACATCAATCGATGTGGACGAGCCTCCCGGAAGTTTAGAGTCCAAGAGAAGCACTAGAAGCCGCTTGTGGGAGGAGAAATCACGAATCGAAGTCCAGGTAAGGTCACCTTCTTCCCTGTTCTTCGCGCATAGCAGATACCGTCGAATGGAAGGCACGCCTCCATTTCTAATCTCTGTCGTCCGCTCTGCACTCATTTTGGTTGTTTGATGGAATCCACAATCAGATCAAATCTGCTCATCAGTGAAGCGGTATCGCAAGATGACCGTGCGACGCGTGGCAAGTGGATCACCATCAGTCGCATGATAGCGTGCCTAATGGGGGTAATTTACATATTTTCCCTCGATTCTTTTTGTATTTATTCATTAATCTTGTAAATAAAGTTTTAGGGTAAATAAAATGTTATATTTTGCATAACGACCCCAGATTCTTATTGATATTACAAATGGGTCCCGTCCATGTCACCTCACGTGTCTTCCCACGTGTGGTGGTGAAATTGCAAGTGTAACCTCACATGTTTTTATATTTGTATTTAGTCCAATAAAATTTAATAAGTTGTAAATTTCTGGAAAATTGCATATGTGCCTCTGTTGTTTATTTTATTTGGAAAAATATCCTTCCTAGTTCATGTATTTTTTATGCTTGGATTTCATTTATTAAAAATAGCACATGTGCTCAGACAATTATGCAAAAATATCGTTATATGCTTGCTAACATGTGTTTTCACGCCCCATTTTTATTTTAGCATTTTGGACATTTAACGCTTTCTCGAAATTCAAATGGGGACATTTTTATCCCTGTCTAATTTATAAAATACCAAAAAAATACAAAAATATTTGAAAAATTCCCCAAAAAAGATATGTTGTCTATTTTAGTAGTTATTAATTCCAAACTAAAAATCCCTAAAAATAGAAAAATTAAAAAGCTCCAAAATCCTTCATAAAATTGTGACAAATAACCAAAACCCCTAAACGTATGTTTTCTATTTTTGAATTTTATTCATATTATTATCTATTTATTAAAATCAATTGAAAGAATTTTGGATCATTGTGCTATTTTTAATCTTCATTTCAAGTTCAACCTTTTATTTAATCCTGATTTGGGATTTTTTGACTTTAAAAATGAATAAAAATTAACAAAAATTCCAGAAAAACACAAAACATTAGAATAATATATAAATCCCAAAAATGATTTATTTTCTATATTTTATCTATTTTTAGTGGTATTGATAATTATATTACTAGTAAAGATTGAAGTGGTTGTTCGTAAGGATTTGAAGGTTTGTGTTGAAGAAGTTGTTCATAAGGATTTGAAGGCTTGTGTGGTTGAGGTACAGATTCGGGGATCGGATTATTTTGCTAAAATTGGCGCTTAAAGAAGAAAGTTTATGCACCACAAATTGGTTTAGATGAAAGGACTAAAGACGCTTTTTGGGAGGATCTAGATAAGATTTTACAAGGAGTCCCACAAAGAGAGACGATTTGCATAGGTGGAGATCTTAATGGACATGTGGAAAAAGATGCTTCAAGGTATGCTAGTGTTCATGGAGGACATGGTTTTGGGGATAGAAATGAAGAGGGAAAAGTCATTTTGGATGTTGTAACGACATATGATCTTTTCATAGCAAAAAATCTCTTCAAGAAGATGGAGGTGCATTTAATTATAAGAGTGGGACAACTAGAACATAGATAAATTACTTTACGTTGAGGAGAAGAGATCGATTGTGTTGTAAAGACTACAAAGTAATCCCAGGAGAGAGTTTGACAACCCAACATCGCTTGTTAGTCTTGGATGTACAAATAAAAAGGCTGGCATAGAAAAGGAGGGTTCCTAAGATCACTAGAACTAGATGGTGGAATATTCTACTGAAGCAATCAGGCTTTATGGAGAAGGTTTAGAAGAAGTATCTTGGGATTATAGCAGAAGTGCAAACGAGATGTCGAAGGTAGTAGCATCTTGTATCCGAAAGGTAGCCAAAGAGATGTTAGGTAAGTGAAAGGGAGGAGCTCAAGGTCAAAGAAGGCTTGGTGGTGGAGTGAACGGGTGAAAGAGAAGCTAAAAATTAAAAGATCATTCTTTAAAGCTATGTCTAAGGATAGAACATAGGGAAATGACACAAACTACAAAATAACGAAGAATGAAGCAAAGAAGGCTGCAAACGAAGCTAAGTCAAAAACATATGAAGTTTTATATAAAAATTTCAACTCTAATAAAGACCAAAAGGATATATTCAGGTTGGCCAAAATAAGAGAAAGAAAGACCAAAGACCTTTCTCAAGTGAGATTCATTAAGGAAGAGGAAGGTCGTGTGCTTATTACTCAAAAAGATATAGAGACTAGATGGGAGCAGTACTCCCATAAACTTGTCATTGAGAAATGAAATAGAGAGATCACTTTGGGTGATCTAGCTAGTAGTGAAAGTTACTTGAATCATGCAAGCTATAGACGGATACAAAGAAAGGACATAGAGGAGGCTTTGAAGGTTATGAGACCTGAGAAAAGTATGGGACTGGATGACATCCCTGTAGAAGTACGAAGAGCTTTAGGTGAGTGCAGTTTGACTTGACTAACGAATATATTCAATGTTATTTGGCGAAGAAGAAAATGCCTAAAGATTAAAGGAGTATCGTGGTGCCTCTTTATAAGAATAAAGGATACATTCAAAATTGTTCAAATTACAAAGGTATCAAGCTGATGAGTCACATTGTGAACATTTGGGAACTTGTGATCAAAAGAAGGTTGAGGCAAGTTTCCAACATAAAAGAAAATCAATTCAGATTCATGCCAGGGTGCTCAACAATTGAAGCCATCCATTTGCTAAGGAGAACAATGATGATTTATAGAGCTAAAAGGAAGAACCTCCATATGATCTTTATTGATTTGGAGAAGGCTTATGATTCTGTCCCACGTGAGATATTGTGGAGATTTTTGGAGAAGAACCAAGTACCTATCCTATATAATAACCTCATTATCTTGTGTAAGGACCCAATCTGGGAAGACTGGATATTTTGACATCAACATTGTTTACATCATGGTTAAGCTTTGAGTCCATTTCTTTTTTACTTTGATTATGGATGAGTTGACAAGTCACATTCAGGATGAGTTACCTTGGTGCATGTTATTTGCTGATGATATTGTGCTGATTGACGAGACTAAAGATGGAGTAATGAAGCTTGAGATATGGATACATGAGTTGGAGACTAAAGGATTTTGTATAAGTAGGGCTAAGACGGATTATATGGAGTGCACCATTGATGAAAGAAATGGTGAAGGAATCGAGGTGAAGATTGGTGACGATAACATTATGAAGAGAGATTCTTTTAGATATCTGGATCTATTTTGCAACATGATGGGGAAATTGATGGAGATGTTACTACTAGAATAAATGCAGGTTGGCTAAAGTGGAGAGGAGCCTCTGTCGTTCCCTGTGATAAGAAAATTCCTTTAAAAATTAAAGGAAAGATTTACAAAGCAGTCGTGAGACTTGCTATGCTATATGGATCTGACCGTTGGTCTGTGAACCATAGACATGTGTAGAGAATGACTGTAGCAGAAATGAAGACGCTAAGGTTGATGTGTGGATACACACACACACACATAAAGATCGGATTCAGAATGATGCAATCAAAAAGAAAGTTGGTGTAGCTCCGATCGAGGATAAGATGCGAGAAAATCTCTTAAGATGGTTTGGACATTTGCAAAGAAGATCTGCTGATGCACCAGTTAGGAGATGCGAGTGTTGGGATGTTGAGCCGGCTAAGAGAGGGCGTGGATGACCCAAAAAGTGTTGGAAAGAGATTATATCTTGGGATCTTAGTTTTGTAAATATAAGCTCTGGATTGATCCAAGATAGATCTGAATGGAGGCAAAGAATCCATGTAGCCGACTCTACTTAATTGTGGGAAAAGGCTTTGTTGTCGCTGTTGTTGTGCTTTATAATTATATTACTCTATATAGTATATTTAAAACCTAATATAGTGTATTATATATTAAAAAGGAAAAAATATAAAAATCAGAAAATTAAATAAAAATATAATATTAAAAAAATTGAATCAAAAAATAATATATATATAATATTAAAAACCCACAAAATAATAACATATTTGTACATACTACACATTGACTAGCAATAATCGCAGGCTACTAGTTTTGCTCTATGTAGTTCGAACTCTACATGTTTGCTTGCTATGTACGTAGTTTTGTAGAGAATAATAAATTATTAATTCACATTTGTCATTCACCGCTATTATTCTTGTGTGGGTTAATTGTTGATTAATCACGATCTCTTGCGGTTTTGCCTTGTGAAACCGTACGACCCTCGAGAATCTTGGTTATCAATGGGTATGCCTATCTTTTGTTGGATCTTTATCATCAGGTTATTTTTAGTTTTTTTCGTGTCAAATTCCTTCATGATCATCTTTTTAACCAATATATTTAGAGTTTTTTATATTTTATGTATTTCTTCAATAATTCTATGTTACATATATTATATCTATTTTAATTAATAAATTACATAAATCCAACGTTACACACAATAGAGCATCTAATTTTTAAAATTCCCTTTATATTCCATTAAATTCCATATAAAAAAGTTTTACATTCTAATCACTTAAAAAATATTTCTAATATTTACATTGCCTTAGAAATCGTTTTAGACTTCCTTCTCCTTGACCTCCTCGTTTTGTCTTCTGGTTATCTGCACGTATAGACTTTTTTATTTGTTCTATTTGATATTGTGTTCAGAATGCGTTGAAATGTGAATTGGTAGTTGTAACTTAGCTGATGACTTTCTTGGAGTAACTAGTGGTTCAATAGCTTGTTCATAGGTTCTCTTAACAATCGATCATCATAATGGCTCCAATGGATCTTCAGTAGGCTCATCGATTCTAATTCTTATTGATGGTCTTCAAATGATTATGGAGGATGTTGTGGTATTGTCATACTAATACCAAGCACTTGTCTCTCAAAGTTAGTTGTCTCAATACTACACTTTGCATACAAATTTGAAGTTGAAGCTTGAAGAGCTTTCGAATCATATGGAGTGGGGGTGAGAGTTGAGATGGTCCAAAGTGAAATTGAATTGATGGACTTGTAACACCTTGATGAGGTGATAATCCAGTAAACCACACTCCAAAGAATGACGATCCTGCAAATTGTATTTGATTCGAACATCTTGGATAGTCTTCTACAATGGTTGTTACCCATGATATTCCCATATATCCTTCATGGCCCATAACTATAATATCCTTAATATCTCAAAACATCTGTAAGATATTTTTTTGTAAAAAAGATTTGTTTAGACAAGTTGTCTAACATGAAGGAACAAGTGCTTGTTGCCCTTGTCAGCATGCTTTTCTACCATATTCTACAAGGCACATACATGAAAAATTATATTATTTTTAATATCTCAAAACACTAGTAAGATTTTTTTAAAATAACTAATTAAACCAGTTATTATCCTGAAGCCCCAATTTTTTGTTACTTTTTTTTAATATCTCATGAGATGTGTAAGATTTTTTCAAACTAATTAAACAAGTTGTTCTAACCTGAAGTCCCAAATGTCTGTTACTCATGTCAGTATGAATTAGCTTGTTGTTGTGGCACAGGAACGTGTTCATTATGATGGAATAGATCCATCAAGGAAAACATGTTAATTGTATTATCGAAGTATGTAATAATATCTTTAACCTTCACCATCGAGTTCGAAGGCACATTCGTCGACCGATGTATTTCATCCGCCTAGTAAGGAGATACTTTATTAAGTTATTGGTATAAATTTAAAAATAATTATTTACATAAAACCTACTGGACGTCTTTTGGTTGGACCATGAGGTTGATACACAATTATAGGAAGTGGTATTTATAGCTGAATCCACCTTCTCATGATACTCCAATACCTTTGCATGTAGACATCATTGTTTGCATCTCTTGCTCAAATACTACCACATCTTCTCTATCTTTCCATCACCCCACATATCCTTGATGTAATAGGGATCACTCTAAAATGTCACCACCTCACGTACGATTCCATCAAGAGATCACATGTATCCTCTTAACGAAAGTTGGGATATGTCATCTCATTCCAAATAGGCACATCACTCGATCTGTTTGATGCATGGATACAATATTATAACAAATTAACATGACTCAACTCATCTAAATGGGTTGTACCACTTGTACAAATTGGATGCATTTCATCAAATTCTTTTTTCAACGCAAGGCATCCAATTTATCCTTAACAACAACAATAAAATCATATGTAATTCTTCGATCAGATAAAAAATATGTAAATAGTAGAAATGTTATATGACAAGCTTTCTACAATCCATCTTGTTCTGTAATAGACAAGCATCATGGTCTGTAAGTTCTCCTTGAAACTTCTCACTCATAGCTATTTAAGGGTAAGTGATCTTCTTTGTATACTTGTATGTTCTCTCACAATTGGCTTTCCAATATGCACATGTCCCCATACCCAAATCTACATAATTTATGATATTTATGAATGCTACTGAACTAAATATATATTTATGTTGTTTAATACAAATGTACTTGCTACGTTGTGCAGAAATTGTAAATTCGTCATGTTCCGATATTCGCATCCATGTCCAACTTAAACTACATATGCATTATATAAGCAACTCCCCATTCCATTTGTGCACAATATTCAGTTAGTCCCTATGATAAGTAGAAGAAAAATTAAGAAGGGGAATATACACAACACAAAATATACTTTTAAGGAATTCATTTGTTTATCTAAGCAGTACAGTGTCTCCACTGGTATATGCAAGAACATTACATCCAACATGATGGAAATTGAGTGCTCTATCTTTTTGTGTTATTTTTGGTTCATACTTAATCTTAATCAGAGGGTCATCATGCTTAAAGAATGCTGCTCGTATTCATGTCAGCTTTACTTTAACACTCATTATTGAACTTGGTATAGCACCTAACAAGGCATAGTGCTTCTCATCCTCTACAATAACAATCATACCATTGATATTCAGCTCGCTAATTAAGCCCACACTCTATAATGTAACACTAGCCTCACCAGATCTAAGGTGAAGTGTGTGTGGTTTGGGTTGCCAAAGCTCCAATAAATCGTCAACAATGCATGACCCCTCTATATCCTTCTCATATTCACAACATATGAAAATTGAGATAATTCTAAAAGATGATATATCATTTCACTTCTTTTGTATAATCTCATTTAACATCTCATTGTGCTTTACAAATAATATCTATAGGGACTATGAGTTAATATTATTGAAAACAAATGCACAACATACATGAACAATATTTATGTAGAATATTTACCGATCTAGTGAGATCGGAAGAACGATCCTTACTTCGCAAGTACAACACCGATGTGTCGACTAAATTGGGCAATATATGAAAGTATGGCATTTACATTTGATAAGACTTTTCTAAATAAGAATAAAAAATATGAATAACAACGAATCTCATTTATGAAAATAAAAATGCCAGCAGAAGAACTTGTTAAAAAATGGGTGGATGATTTTATCATTGTGTGGACAATTTAATCAGTTGTGTCTCGGATGTTTACAGATCCTACACAACTTCTATCACGACCCCGATTCCCGGACCGTCGGATCCTCCCATAACCGAATCCGGTTACTTAGCAATAATTTATTCAACACTCACAACTAACATTCAGAAACAGACTGTAAATAAAAATACTCAGAAGGAAGTATTTCAACACTTTTTCATTCACCAAATAAAGTTCAGATGATACATTGTCCCACTATAATCATTTACATGTACATCAGCTTGAAAGAAAAATACACAAAAAGATTACTAACTACCTTACAAAGTAAAGCTACTGTGGCTGGTTGGATGTCTACTAAGGTCCTTGCGATGGCTCACCGAGACCTGTTGGATTTTCATAAATCATAGGATAACAATTAGCGAATGCTAAGTAACGAAGACGAGAAAAGCAAACAAATTGTGTAATTTTTTTCAAAACTTATTATCACAAAAGGTTTCATTCCTTCACGTCAAATTAACTCCTATTCCTTTCTATTCCACGTCAGGGATTAATCTAGGGGAACCCCACCATTCTTGGACTCCGAAGCTGTGGACACTTCGGGATTGGAGATTGTGTTGATCTTGGTAAGCTTATGCCACTGCACGTCGTCTAAACCAATCCTCCAATACTATCATGGAAATTTCCTTTTCTTTTATTAATCAGGATCTCAAACCCTCAGCCTGGAAAACAAACAAGCACACCGTCCTCGAGGACTCGATTGCTTAAAACCTCAGGCTAACATTATAACCTAGCAGCTTAAATACATATTATCGTGACCCAGCTGCTATTGAACCACCCATGCCTCCACATAGCACGACCACATCTTCCATCGTTCAACACAAAGATATTGGTTTCCGGTACCACGCGTTGCAAATCATTCATTTCGTGCACACTTACCAATACAGGAAAACTATATACCACCTAGGTAGGGAAACACCAATACAGGCTTCTTCTGACAAACCTACAGGTTGCATGCTCGACCTGTAGTTCTACTCCCACTCATCCTTAACGTGACACACGATCCTTTTCAGGATCCAACTCAAACCACATCAATTCCCATGATGTAATTCTTTCGTTAGGTCTTCGATTTGCATAATCAGCAACACTTAGTATAGACTCACATATATATTATTCATATACATATATACTCGTATTTGTGCTTATTTTAACTCCCAAACCCTAACTTTCACTGCATCAATTCGATGCTTAAACTTTATTTTATGGGAATCACAAAGCAACTCTTCAGACATTCTCAAAAATAGTCAAAATTAGGCTTCTTCATAGCGAAGAACATAAAATCAAGAATTTCAATAATCTCGTATGAAAATCCAAAAGCAAAAGGAAGGATTTCATTACCTAATCGAGCTCTCTCTCGTGCATGCAATGCTTTATCATGTTTTATTTTCAGAAAGGATATTTTAAGGCTCCTGAAAAGATCGAATTTCATTTTCGTATCAAAACCGCTAAGAACGTATCAAGAACGTGAAGAACGAACGAAGAACACGAAGAACGCCAAGAACATATTTTCTCTTGAAATTTCAGCAGAGCTTCCCCTTATACGGGGTGATATTTCTAGAAAAATTTTGGCAGGGTTTCCCCTTATGTCGGGACATATTTCTCGGAAAATTTCGGCAGAGTTTCCCCTTATATCGGGACATATTTCTCGGAAAATTTCGGCAGAGTTTCCCCTTATATCGGAACATATTTCAAAATAAAAACGAAAAGAATTTACTCTATAAAATCAATCAAGTGGAAAATAACAACGAAACTGAAATAATATAATCAAACTGCAAGAGATGGAGAATCGGTAGACACCATGCGTATTAGGTGAGTGAATGTGTGACGAATCACAAGGTTCACTGACGTGCATAGCCGCCCGCACCTAAGTAGGGTATTACACGGATTTCTCCATCAAAATAACTAAAAAAGCAGAAAAGAAAGAACAATAATCACTGGAGAATCGGTAGACACCATGCGTCTTAGGTGAGTGAATGTGTGACGAATCACAGGGTTCACTGACGTGCATAGCCGCCCGCACCTAAGTAGGGTGTTACACAGGTTTCTCCTCAAACTGCAATAGGAAACGAATCGGAAAGAAAGATGAATCAAGAACAAAACTTGGAAGAAAAGAGGATGAATTGACAGTCTAGCTTATCAAGTAAACTAAGACAGGATCATACCTTCCTCCTCCTCGTTCTCCCAGCAGCGCTTCGCTAGCGTTCTTTCCCCGCCTCCTACTCCTCCTCCTGAGCTCTCAACCCTAGCCCTTGGGTGGTGGTGGTAGTGGAAATCGTAGAGAAGGAATGGGTAGAGGGCTATTTATAGGCTTCAGAAAACTGCTAACCATAGTTAGTAAACCATGGCTTAGCCCTTAACCGCGGTTAGCAGCCCGTGGTTTTGGCCAAAACTTATCTGAAAAACAAGATATATATTTATATATATATATATAAGCTAAAAGAAAGATCGTGAGTTTTGGATGCGAGCCCCAAAACTTAGGGCTCAAGTTAGAATATTCCAGAGGATTCTTGATTCGCTAATGATGCTTAATTGACACTAATCGTGATTAACTTTCACTAATCGCGATTTAACTTTCGCACTTACGCTTATCTTTTGCTAACTATTGATTAGTATTTGCTAATGATCATTAGCGATTTTCAATCCGTCATTAGTTTCTTTAATCGTGCTTAATTAGTCTTAATGATAGTCATTACGGGTTAATGATGACTTAACCCTCCTTACTTCTCTTTCTCATAACAAATCGAAACGAAGTCTGATTCACACGAAACAAATTCCGTTGGTTTTCTCTTGACAAGTCAGATTTTATGATATAGGATTTGAGAGATGCCACATTGATGGCTTTACAATTATAACAACCTTAAAGGAAGTCTCGTCCTCGAGACTAGAGATACATGCATAACAACCTTAAAGAGGATTGAGACTATAACAACCTTAAAGAGAATGAACGTCCTTTCTTTTATAATGAACATATACCGAATACATAATTTTATCATTCAAATAAGTACGGGTACTTTTCTTTCATTTCTGCCTCAAATTCCCATGTTGCTTCTTCAAACTCTTGGTTGCTCCATAACACTTTAACTAGAGGCATTTCTTTGTTTCTCAACTTCTTGATATCCTTGTCAAGTATTTGCACATGTATCTCTTGGTATGTCAAGTCTGTCTCAACATGTAAATCATCATAACTTATCTTATGCTCTGGATCCTTAACGTACTTTCTCATATTTGATACATGAAAAACATCATGTACTGCCAAAAGATGTGGAGGAAGTGCAAGTCTATATGCCACTTTTCTAATACGCTGAATAATTTCAAAGGGACCCACGAACCTGGGTGCTAACTTCCCATGCACACCAAACCTCTCAATTCCCTTCATAGGTGATACTTTGAGAAATACAAAGTCACCTACCTCAAACTCAGGATCTCTTCGCATAGTATCAATATAGCTTTTCTAGCGACTTTGAGTAGTCAATAATCTTTTTCGAGCAAGCTCTACAGCTTCCCGTGTCTCTTGCAGTCTATCTGAATCATAAAGGTTCTTTATCTCGATCTCTTGCCAACACAAACGAGTAGTACACCTTCGTCCATAAAGTGATTCAAATGGTGCCTTGCCAATACTTGTATGGTAACTATTGTTGTTTTGTGAATTCTGCAAGAGACAAATGTTTCAACCATGATCCTTTCCATTTTAAGGCACATGCTCGTAACATATCATCTAAAGTCTGATTAGTACGTTCTGATTGTCCATCTGTTTGTGGATGATGCTGTGACCATGCATAGTTATGTGCCTAAGGCTTTCATGAAGTTCTCTCAATAGTGTGAGGTGAATCATGAATCTCGATTGGAAGCTACTTCCTTTGGAATACCATGAAGGCGAATCACATGTGTAATATATAACTCGTCAAGCTGGTCTGGAGTGAAAGATAAGCTTATTGGAATAAAGTGTGCTCTACCTTCACCAGACAATTTATTATAACTCAGATACTATCTTTACTACCAGTTGTGTGAGGTAAGACAGTAATGAAATCTATGAAAATGCTTTCCCATTTCCATTCAGGTATAGGGAGGGGTTGCAATAATCCCAGTGGCTTTTGGTGTGAAGCCTTTACCTGCTGGCAAGTGAAACATGAATTCACAAACTCATCAACATCTTTCTTCATTCTCTGCCACCAAAAGTATGAATGAAGATCCTTATACATCTTTGTAATTCATGGATGAATAGATAATCTTGAGTAGTGCGCTTCACGTAAAATATCTTTCCTTAGTTCAGGTGTGTTTGGTACACAAACTCTGTGATGGTTATACAGTAACCCATCTTGTATATGGAGTTCCTCTATCTCATTCTTATCAAGTTGTTGTTTCAAGTCTTTAAGGACTGGATCATCCTCATGTCCTTTCTTTATTCTATTCCAGATCTATGGTTTGTATTGGTGAGGAAAATTTATAGTATCAGCACTACTATCAAATGGTTTCCATTCACTTAACGTTAATAGTAAACCCAGAAGTGGATAGCACTCACCAACCTAGATGAATAAGTTTGCTAAGGGAATCTGCTACGACGTTCCCCTTACTAGGGTGGTAGGAGATAGTGCAATCATAGTCTTTCAACAACTCTAGCCACCGTCTTTGTCTCATGTTGAGTTCCTTCTGATCAAATAGATATTTCAAGCTTTTATGATCAGTGAAGATTTCAAAAGTAATACCATATAAGTAAAGTCTCCATATCTTTAAAGTAAAAACTACAACAGCTAATTCAAGATCATGTGTTGGGTAGTTCTTTTCCTGTGTTCTCAGTTGTTGTGATGCATACGCAACTACCTTACCATGTTGCATAAGGACTGCCCCAAGTCCTTTAGATGTGTCAGTGTACACTGTAAACCCTTCACTCCCGGAGGGTAGAGTAAGGATAGGTGCAGATGTTAGACATTCTTTTACTGTCTGAAACTAGCTTCACATGTGTCAGACCATATAAATGGGTCTTCCTTCTGAGTTAACCTAGTCATTGGTAATGCTATTCGTGAAAAGTCCTTCACGAATCTTCTACAATATCCAGCTAAACCCAGAAAAGATCGTATTTCTGTTATAGTATTCGGGCATTCCCAACTCATCACCGCACTAACCTTTGTAGGATCAATTGATATACCTTCTCCAAAAATAACATGTCCTAAGAAAGACACTTGAGATAACAAGAAGTCACATTTGCTATATTTAACATACAATTTGTTCTTCGTTAATGTTTGAAGTGCCCGCCTGAGATGGTATTCATGTAGATACTTATCTTTGGAGTAAATAAGCACATCATCAAGAAAGACTACTACAAAGTGATCTAAAAACTCCTTGAATACTCTATTCATGAGATCTATGAAAGCTGCTGGGACATTTGTTAGTCCAAAAGGCATAATAAGAATTCATAATGTCCATATCTAGTTCGAAAGTCTGTCTTGGGGATATCCACGTATTTTATCTTCAACTGATGATATCCAGATCTCAAGTCAATCTTGGAATACACAGTCGAACCCCATAACTGGTTAAAGATATCATCTATTCTTGGTAGAGGAAACTTATTCTTTATCGTCCTCTTGTTTAACTGTTTATAGTCAATGCACAATCGCATTGACCCATCCTTTTTTCTAAAAAAATAAGACATGTGCTCTCCATGGTGAAGTATTAGGACGAATGAATCCTTTATCTAACAGTTCTTGCAATTGTACCTTTAACTCTCGTAACTCAGCTGGTGCCATCCTATACGGAGGGATAGAGATAGGCTGAGTATCAGGTATAAGAGAGATTTCAAATTCAATCTCTCGCTCAGGTGGTAATCCAGGTAGTTCCTCTGGAAATACATCAGGAAACTCACATACTATAGGCACATCTTCTATCATTCTATCTGACCCTGATGTAGTGGTACATAAGCTAAATAGCCTTGGCACCCTATGTGTTGAGCCTTTAGAGTAGATATGTATTCGACATTATCATTGGATGTCTTTCCAATGAACTGGAACTCTATCGAGTTAGGTAGGTGAAACGTTATTGTCTTCTGAAAAAAATTAAGACACGCATGATGCCTTTCTAGCCAATCCATCCCAAGGATGAGATCAAAGCCATCCATTTCAATAAGTAATAGGGAAACATGTAACTGATGTCCTGCTATCAGTACTACACAACCATCCAGGATTTCTTGGATTATAAATACTTGTCCTTCTGGTCCCTTGATCAGACAGGACTGTTGTACTTCTACTGGTATCTTACCCAAAGTAGGTACTAACCATCAAGCAATAAATAAATGTGAAGCATCAAAATCAAATAAGGCATGTACTGAAAAGCCATGAATAGTAACAATACCTCGTACGACCGTGCCTTATTTTTGTCGGCTTGTTCTTCATGATTGCATTGAGTTGGCCATTAGGAATAGGCAAACTAGAACCCGCAACACTTTGTAGTGGTTGCTATGTAGGAGACGCTCCTTGTGAGCCACGACTCTACCATGTCTTCCTCTGCATGTTGCTCCATTGCTCGAGATGGATGTTACACTGTTAATTGGGGTTGGTTTAAACCCTGACCCTCTCAACTTCGGACAATCTTTCTTGATGTGGCCTTCCTGATAACAGTAAAAA
This sequence comes from Ottelia alismoides, assembly GCA_037367405.1. Taxonomy (NCBI): domain Eukaryota; kingdom Viridiplantae; phylum Streptophyta; class Magnoliopsida; order Alismatales; family Hydrocharitaceae; genus Ottelia; species Ottelia alismoides. The sequence continues at coordinate 75,025 of JAZKJV010003959.1, read as the reverse complement.
CACACACGTGCTCCTGTTTGAGCTGAAGACCCAGCACAAAGGTACTAGCTCCTGTTGCTGAGTCATGAGGATATAGTGGAGGTATAGATAAACTCCTTCTTCCAGATAATTCCTGGCCCAAAGTCTGTGGCGAGCTTATATTAGACCCGACTAAATGATAACGACTGTCTCTTCGGTTATAATTCGCCTTAGGTTTGGATGGTCCACCAGTAAAGTGAAAGCTTCTTCTTTGGCGGTTTTCATCCCTCTTAATACGAGAGGTGATGTCCATGGCTTCATCTACAGTGGTAGCTCTAAAACCTGCAAGATTCTCTTTCAAATTTCCCTGAAGACCGCTAACAAATTTGGTAAGACACTCTTGTGGTGAAGCTTCTAAAGCTGGGGAGTAACGTAGCAGCTACATAAAGTGAATATGATAATCTCGTACATTCTTGGATCCTTGGGTCAAAGAAGCTAACTCCCTCCTCTTCAATTCTTCCCAATGGGAGGGACAAAAATGAGCTCAGAACCTTTCTTCAAAAACATCCCATGGAACATGATCTACTAATTTCTTGGAAATGACTCTCCACCATCATCTTGCATAGTCTGCTAAGGAGTAATCAGCGAAGTGCACCCAAGTATCAGCTGGTGTGTATATTATTCTCAACATCCCGCTGACGTCATCAAGCCATAGTTCTGCCTCAGCAGGTGTCTCTATGCTTTTAAATCGAGGAATCTTTCCCTTTCGATAATTGTCTAGTAATATTTGGTGTCAAATAAGGGCCTTCTCCATTGCTCCTTTGATCGGGGTAGGAGCAGACTCAGTTGAAGGATGGTAGCTAGATTCTTCCTTAGAAAGATGGACAGAACCTTCAATCCTAGCATCCACATGCTTAGATGCCCTGAGTCTCTCAGCTTGTGCATTGAGCCTCTCCTCCAATGCTTGCTTCCTCTCCCATGTCTTGGAGTATTGTCATCATAGTCGCTAATTGTCTAGACACGTCTTGGTCTGCCATGATCCTGGGATGAGTCAAGATCAAAGGTCAGATCCTATATGTCTTAGCATCATGTACATAATGGACAATGACTTGTGAATGGTACTGCAGTCAATTATTAATATCAAAGGATCTTAATACAACCTTAGTTTCTGAATACCACTCATAGTTTTCAATTACTAAATAAATTACTGGAGTAACCGTATTCTGATACCAATCTATCACGACCTCGATTCCCGGGCCGTCGCATCTTCCCATAACTGGATCTGGTTACCCAGCAATAATTTATTCAGCAATCACAACTAACATTCATAAATAGACTGCAAATAAAAATACTCAGAAGGAAGTATTTCAACACTTTTCCATTCACCAAATAAAGTTCAGATGATACATTTTCTCACTATAATCATTTACATGTACATCAGCTTGAAAGGAAAATTCTCAAAAGATTACTAACTACCTTACAAAGTAAAGCTACTGTGGCCGGCTGGATGTCTACTAAGGTCCTTGCGATGGCTCACCGACACTTGTTGGGTTTTCCATAAATCATAGGATAGCAAATGCTAAGTAACGAAGAAGAGAAAGCAAACAAATTGTGTAATTTTTTTCAAAACTTGTTATCATAAAAGGTTTCATTCCTTCACGTCAAATTAAGTCATATTCCTTTCTATTCCACGTCAGGGATTAGTCCAGGGAAACCTCACCATTCTTGGACTTCGAAGCTGTGGATACTTCGGGATTGGAGATTGTGTTAATCTTGGTAAGCTTATGCCGCCACACATCGCCTCAATCAATCCTCCAATACTACCATGGCAATTTCCTTTTCTTTTATTAATCAGGGACTCAAACCCTCAGTATGGAAAACAAATGAGCACACCATCCTCGAGGACTCGGTTTCTTAAAACCTCAGGCTAACATTATAACTTAGCAGCTTAAATACATATTATCGTGACCCAGCCACTATTGAACCAGCCGTACCTCCACACGGAACGACCACATCTTCCGTCATTCAACCCGTAGATATTGGCTCTCAGTACCACTCATTGCAAATCATTCATTTCGTACACAATTATCATAACAGGGCAACTGTGTACCACCTAGGTAGGGAAACACCAATATGGGTTCCTTCCGACGAACCTATAGGTTGTATGCCCGACCTGTAGTTCTACTCCCACTCATCCTTAACATGACACACGATCCTTTTCAAGATCCAACTCAAACCACATCGATTCCCATGATGTAATTCCTTCGTTAGGTCTTCGATTTGCATAATCAGCAACACTTAGTATAGACTCACATATATACTATTCATATGCATATATACTCGTATTTGTGCCTATTTTTATTCTCAAACCCTAACTTTCCAAGCCACTGCATCAATTCGATGCTTAAACCTTATTTTAGTGGGAATCAGAAAGCAACTCTTCAGACTTTCTCAAAAATAACCAAAATTAGGGTTCTTCATAGCAAAGAACATAAAATCAAGAATTTCAATAATCATATGAAAACCCAACAACAAAAGGAAGGATTTTGTTACCTAATCGAGCTCTCTCTCGCGTATGCAATGCTTTGTCATGTTTCGTTTTCAGAAAGGATATTTTAACCCCTGAAAAGATCGAATTTCATTTTCGTATCAAAACCTCTAATAACGTGTCAAGGATGCGAAGAATGAACGAAGAACACGAAGAACGCGAAGAATACGAAGAACGCCAAGAACATATTTTCTCTTGAAATTTCAGCAGAGCTTCCCCTTATACGGGGTGATATTTCTAGAAAAATTTCGGCAGAGTTTCCTCTCATATCGGGACACATTTCTCGGAAAATTTTGGCAGAGTTTGCCCTTATATCGGTACATATTTCTCAGAAAATTTCGGCAGAGTTTCCCCTTATATCGAGATATATTTCAAAATAAAAATGAAGAGTTTCCTCCATAAAATCAATCGTGAGGAAAATAACAAAACGAAATGAAGTCCTATTCACACGAAACAAATTCCGTTGGTTTTCTCTTGACGAGTCGGATCTTATGATATAGGATCCGAGAGATGCCAAGTTCATGGCTTTACAACTTCCGTCGTAAGTTCATTTCATCCATTTCATTTCTAATTCTTTCTTGAATTGGGTATCTAGGATTCGTCTTCATGAGGATCGATGGTACCATAATTGTTGTTTATTCTTCTTTCCAATAACGTTGAAATGGCATCGGTGAAAATAATATATGTATGCTTGACGATAATATTCGCTTACATTATACTGTGAGAAAAGGTCATAATTATCAAGATGTGTTCGCATGTGGCCAGCTACATCTATGATATAAGCGCATGCAAAATGCTTCAATTTGCTTAAATCGACACGTCCGTTCGCTTTTTGAGTCATTTAAGTTAACTTCATTTGCATAGTCTTAGAGATCTAGCACTTTGAATTGTCTCTGTGTAAATCTCTGAATGGGATATGACATTGCTTCTTTGGTACCAATGTCAACCAAATCTTCGTACTTCTTGGTTAAATTTGTAGTTATTGACTTCGATTCTTCTTGATGATCATTGAGATAACTGTTAATTTGTAAAAATATTGTTAAAATCATTGATATAATTGATAATTCAAGAGATTCCTTTATAACATAATTGTAACTTTCTTAGATACTCGTAGTCTATGTCCATACATATTGATGTTAATTATCTTGACTCAATACTCAATAAATCTGATGACCATTGTCTTATGATATGATCCAATTAAAGGCTCCTATAATAAGACAACAAATATTTTGCATCATGTTATTGAATTTATTTCCACATGGCTCTTCTTCGGCTACATGAGATTGATTCTAAATAAAACGAATAGTGTGCCCAATCGATGCATTTTCGCAGGCATATGTCAAAGATAATGACAATCATCTATCCTTCCTTAGGTGAAAATAAACCACTTACAACATCTTCTAAATTGGAAAAAGGATCACTAATAAAGAAAATACCCATACGATCAATGATTTGTCTCAACAAATTAAAAAACCATCTCCTAGCCATAATATTCTCATTCTTTCTGTTATAGAAAATGGTAGAAAAATAAATCATTATTCGCATCTATTGTTGTCTCCACGTAAATATGATCAGCGTATCTCCCGTACAACTCTATACCATTGATACTTAATGCCGGAACAAAATCTAAAAGCTCATTTTCATGGTCCAAATGCAACAAACAATCTTTGAAAATATACCTTTGCATTGATTTCTCTCAATTTTGTCTTAAACCATGTTATGTTCCAAGATTGTGGCATTCAAAGCGCGAATAAATCTTCGAACATTACGGTAAGATACATTCTTATAAATAATATTCATTGCCCTTCTCCATAAACATTTCATATTGTTATATAATTGATATGTTGTCAAATCATCTTTTATTTTATGCATAATAGCATCCAAAGTCATACTAACATGTGCTCTAAATAATGATAATATGTATTGTAATACAAAAATATAAAATTTTGGTGGTGTCTGATAAAGAGTATAAGGTTTTAACATTTATGGTCTCCTCTATATCCAGAGACATCCTAATCTCCTTGGGGTTTTCTTTTGAAGGCATGTAAACGTCATCCGCGGTCTTCATGTACACATATAATAGCAAGAATTTGTTTGTTTGGTGCCTATGGTTTATATTGAACATGTTTTTCTATACTCTATTTTTTAATATCATATTGTATATCTTTCTTGTACTTGTATTTCTTGTCCAACTAATAACCTCATCAAGAATTATTTGTAGGAGTAATTTGTCTCTCTACACAAGCTACATCTTCCGCCTCTGTAGTTTTATGATCAAATACATGGGGCAACTCCTCCATTGATTTTTCAGTGGTATCCTCATTACGTCACAATAGGAATTTCTTTTATCTTCATTATGTAAATTCAACATTAATGAGCCGTATCCAAAATCATGAGATGCATTATTATTTGTATCCTTTTCATCGATTGATTTGCTTTCACTCATTTCCTTTTGTATCCTCTTTAGTTCCTTGTGTCAACAAGCCCTCAATCATTTAATTGTAACAGACCACCAATATTTTTAATTAATGAAATATTTGTTGACTTGATTAAAATATTTGGTTAGTTTAGTGATTATTATATAATCTATTAATTTGTTCAGTTTAAATTTAATGCATATCACCTTGAAAAGGAGGGCATGCTATCTTGATAAGGGGGTAGCTTTGATTTAGAGGTGAATGAAGTTAACTTATCATTCGAATCCATCATTGTTAAAGTGAATTATCATCACATATAAGAATCGGAAAAAAATTTTGATACCTCGTACAACCAACTATTAAATCAATAATAAGATAAGGAGAAAGAATGCAAAAAAGAAAGTAAAGGATACACAACTTGATTATATCATCTAGAGTATATAAGTCAAGATTGCATTTCTCAATGAATACCTCAAAAAGGATATTCTATGAAGTAGCCACATGGATTCATAATTGAGGAATACAAAATGCGGAAGCTACGTTAATCTATCTATGGGCTCAAACATACTTTCTTGAAGTTGGAACATCAGATTTGATGAAATTATAAGGTTATCATTTTAGACAAAATCTCGGTGAACCACATGAAGCTTAGTGGGAGTGCCATTGTGTTCATCTTGCTAAATGTAGTTGAAATCCTAATCATTTGGAATGATATAGGAAGATAATAAGTGTTTTAATCTGATTATCCTACACCTTTGAGATAAAAGATCTCAAGGATGCCTCTTTAATTTTATTTTTTTGATTCTATTCAAAAATAAAGAAAAGAGGATATTAGGACATTCACATAAATAATACACATTGAACAAATCCTACGTGGAAAATACCAAGGAAAGCTTCTTTCCCTTAAGATATGGTACTGGCCTATCTAAAGGGATAATACCTCAAAGTGTTAAGGATGTGAATGCCATAATGACATGCCCTTGTGCATTGGCTATTTGAAGCCTAGTGTATTCCATGATATGTACAAAAGTCAGATATTTTCCATGTTGTGGGAGTAGTAAACTAATACTAATTCTACCATGGAAATGAAACATTTGATTGTGATAATAAAACATCTTCAAGGACCTAAGATTATAGAGATAGTGATCATCAAGTCTTCAAATACCCTACTAGGCATAAAACTATATTTTAGTCTAAGGAGATAGAGATAACCAAGAATAAGAGTATTACAAATCCTTTATTGGTTATGTTAATGGCTAAGTTGCGGTACATGGCACTATGACTACTTTAACAAAATTGAGTATCGATGGCGTAAGATGCAATATTCGCATCGTATGCAAGCACTGTTACCAAAGGATATGCAGGTCCGTAAAAAGACTTGGCATAGTCTCTTGGAACAGAGTGACTAATCAACCGACCAAGTTGTATATCTATATAGATGATGAACGCGAAAATCACCTCTTTAATAATAAAGAATTGTGCTATTGGTGACGATCTTCGATTCAAAAAATCAAAATCTTTGATTGTTGTGGACAATTTATACTTGGCAAGTATACCAAGGTCGAACACAGTGGCACGGGCATCTTAATCTATTTATCGAACATTATTGTTTAATTCAAGAGTGAGTATCTTCTAGTTTTAGGTCTTCATGCAGATGCAAAATAATGCAGATAAAATAATGCAAAGAAATGCATCTAGAATCACAAGCCATAATGCATGTAATTTTTATTTGATTTTAGTTGCAATTAAAAAGATGAAATGTCATGCATGCACAAAATTGAATGGGTGCAAATAAATGTATGCAGACAAAAAGTATACATATATGCACAAAATTAATCACATCCATGATCTAAAGATTAAAGGTCAATTTTAAAGTCAAATCGAGCATTAAGGATGATTAATAACATTTAAGCCAAAGAGTAGGAGATATTATAGATCATCAAAAATTAACTCCATTAATTAAGTGCCAAATAAAGATAGTAATAATGACATTAGGAAAACAATTAAACAAGCATCAAAATAAAACTAAAATCACTCAATTTGGACTTAATATGCTCAAGATGTGCTAAAAACAATGCAAGGGAATAGATGTAATAAAAATGCATGGAAAATAAAGATAAATAATCACAAATAGGCCTTTGGAGTGACCTACTTGTAATTTCTAAAAATTGGTTGGACCTCAGTGAAATTTTCCTTTTACACACAAGGTTTTTTTGCAATATTTAAAAACAGGTTGGGCCCCACTGTGAAATACCCCAGGCGCGCACGTGAGGCACATGTTTAGAGGACCTAAATGTAATATTGGAAATCTCCAGAGTCTTCACTGCAAATTATCCAGCCCCTCATGTGCAGGGCTCGTGAGGGACCAGGCTCCGGAGGGCACAACTTCGGTGGTTCACATGGCTGCATTTGGTGCTTCGGGGGATGCAGTTTGGTCTCCGAGCCAATAGGTTTGGTGTCGAGGCTCGAGTAGAATCAGGGTCGTTCGATCTAGATGATCGGGCGATGCTTACCTCTTTGTGTTTCTCCCTTTCTCATTGGAGAAGGTTGTGCTCCGATGATCCATGAGGAACTCCTCCGACCTCCAGTTGCTCCTCCAAAGGTCAAGCGATCGGATGAGGCTCGCGAAGATGGTGGAGGTGATGCGGATCCTCGGCGATGGCTTTAAGTTGTTGTCGATGGCTGCTCTTCGGAGGTAGAGCGGGAGACCAGGGAGGGACACAAGGCTCCGACCATTGAAGTTCCTACAAGGTTAGCTCATAGTCGAAGTAGTGCGTGTTTGCGATATGGAGTGTTGTGAATGAAATGGGGGTCCTAAGGAGGTGGAGGAGTGAGGGACCTGGGCTTCATGTCCAACAGTCTGGAGATGAAATAAGACAAGGTGGTTGGGGCTTAGGAGAAGGGAAGGAGATGAGTGCATGGTTTGGCGAAGGTGAGGAATGAGTGGCAGAGCTTGTGAGGCAGTTGAGCAAAGGAGGGGATGCTTGTAGGCGGCGGGATTATTAAGAGAAAAATGAACAAAAGCCAGAGGAAAGAAGTACCTAGACGATAGGAGAGAAAGAAGGCTGTCGGAGACTTGGGCTGGCTTCAGTGGAAGCCCGGGGTTGTCGCCCATGGTGCTTGGCCTAGTTTACGGAGCTCGACGATCACCGGAGGCGCTGCAACATGGTCAACTTGACAGTGGGTCAACATTGGATCTAGGAGGCTATAATAGCCCTCCTCAGACCTCCGTCTATCAAAGGGAGGTAGAGGAGGGCTAGGGATCTAGCACTGAATTGGTGGACGAGGGTATAGGGGGCGATCAAAGTGAGTTTTATTGGCGGAGGTTCCTGTTCATTATGGTATGACTAGGAGATTTGGGATGATTGGTGAGGGACGTTAGAGTGAGGGATGAGAGGAGTTAAGGGGTGCGTGAGGATGCGGGATGTAATAGCTAGGGGAAGGAGACATTTGGATGCGGAGCGATGGTCGAAGGTAGGAGCTAAAATGGAAAGGGGGAGGGGTTGTTGCAAGGCGCACACCGTGGCGAGGGGCGTTACTGGAGGAAGAAGAAGAAGTATGGACCGTTGGATCTCACAATGCAATGATCTAGATGGGAGCGCTGATGGAGGGTGTGAATCTGCTCCATCAGCTTAAATTGAGCGGTGCAAGTGAGGAGCAATAATGAATGGTTAGGATGAGATCCGGGAATCTCATCTAATAGCCAGAAGGGAAGGGGTGACGTGGAAGGTGCTTGGCCGTAGGATGTGAGTAAATCATGCGACTGAGAAGAAGGTGGAGGGGGATGATGCAGGTGGGAGGAGCAGACGGTGGTGTTGCCAAACGGTGGAGGTGAACGGCCAATAGTGGTGGAGGTACGCCGAGGCGGTGGAGGGAGGAGGAGGAAGTGGATCGCCTGGGTTCGTTGCACATCAGTAGATCTCAACTGGTTCTCACCTCAGAGCTCGACGGAGTTTCTCAAAGCTTGAACAGAAGATAGTCCCTATGACTCAAAGACGAAGATCTTAGTTGATCTTACCAGGAGGTTGGCTAATCATGGCTCGTCCTCGCCGTCTATCGAGGGTTATGTTGTCACCATAACGACCAAGAAGCTGGGGACTCGCCTCTCCAATCGGTGGATGGGGAGAGCTGCTAGGAAGAGCTGGGGCTTTATAGGAATGGTGGTGGTTATGAGAGTGAGGGACTGAGCTCATAACGGTCGGAGAAAGCGAGGGCGAGGACGACTGTTACGAGGGAGGAGGAGGGAGCAGGGTAACGGTTGCAGAGAGGAAGGAGAGTGGGCGGGGTCACGTGCGGTCACGTGACCTGGGAGGATGAGAGGTCATGTGTGTGGCACGTGACCTGGGAGGAGTGAGAAAATGGGGGTGCCATGTGGCATGCCCAAAGGTTGCCATGTGTCACCCTAAAAATTTCAAAATTAAAAAGAGAAAGAAAAATAAAAAATAAATAGAAGAGGACTCAGATCGAAAAGTTTTCTTCTTCTGGAACAATCACAGAAACTTTTTAGATTATGGATCCACTACCAGAAATTCAATGCGTAATCTCAGCATTCAATGTATATTCCTGAATAATCTAATTTTTCAATTATTCAACCATTTCATTTTACCAAGTTCAACATAGCGAAAATTGTTTGTCTTGAGGAGATCTACAACTTTCATGAAGGAACTCAGAGCAAAAGAGGTCATTTGTACAAAGTGGTACTTTTGGTGGTTCTCCATGTATATAGAAACCTTCTTTCTAGAGCTTTGCATTTTTTGTGATTTTCAAAGAGGATAAAAAAGTATAAAAAATATGATAAAATAATTATACATTAATCTAATTTTTGAATTTTTAATAAATAAGAAAATATGGAAATACAATAGAAGTACAAAATAAGAGATTTTTGTACATACTCACAAAGGTCACTCGAACTTAGTTAGTTTCTTTGATTTCATTCTTGATCTGGGTTTGAATTTTTATGTTGTTTGATAAAACTTTCATCAAATAATACAAATGAAAAAGAAATAAAATAAATTGGATTAAGTATGTACATAAAAACTCAGGTCAAAAATTGCAAAAAGATAGAATGCGCAAAAGAGGCCTAAAACTCAACTTTCACATATGAGCTCCACATTTTAAGAAGTTGGTCTTATTGAAGGTATTTGAAAATGGAGTACTTTAAAAGCGAGTAGACCAAAATCGGACACTATATGAGGAAGATATGCATATTTTAGTCCGTCTGATGTGAAATTATATTTTAGGTTTATTTGTCACTTATTTAAGTTAGTAATTTTTTGTATTTTTCCTTTATTTTTGTTAGTAATATTTACACAATGTAAGTGGTTTCAGGTCAATCAGAGTTTGGATGAATTAATTAAAAATAGGGAAATTCAGCTGCTTTTTAGGTCAATTTACACTTGGATTTCTAATTTATTATTTTATGAAATTTTGCATTGATGAAATGCGAATATTATTAACACATGTATGCATGCTAATGATGCTATATTAATGATTAAATGCGAATGAATTTTGGGAAACAGAGCCTAATTGACCAATGTTAGCATGTTGAATCTGAGATTCATCATACCCCTATACTTAAACCATGCTCGTCCCCGAACATCAATGAATGAATGAATTAGTTGGATAAATTCTTGACTATGCATGTGATTTTTTTTCAAGGCTCAATTCACCGAAGATCCTTAATTTGAGTGATACTAAAATTCTGGGTTCAACCATGTTCTAGTCAGAAGGAATCCAACTTCTCTAATTATCAAACTCTCTGTTTGTGCATAAAATACAAGGATATGACTTTTAGTGTACCACATTCATGAGAGTCGAGTCAAGATGTCTCCCACGGTTCCAGTCCAAGAGGCTCTCCTCTAGACCTAATCCTCAATACTAGGGAATAAGTCAGTTCTTGCATTCAATCCATTGTCTCATCAGTTTGTCAGACTTGAAAGTGTAGATGGACAGCCTGCTGATGGAGGACACATGATTGTGTATATTTTTTTCTCCCTCAATTTATAATAAGGGGCCTTTCGAGTGCCTTATTACTCAACACATGTATATTTTTGTTGTTGACCAATGTGTCCGTCAAGAGAATTCGAAGTTGTTTGCACTTGTTTTTCAGGGAGTACACTGGGGTATGTCTCTTTTGAGTATCTAGGATACCTTAAACACCCAGATTGTATCCCTATAGGTCGTAGAGCCCTTTTATGGTGCTAGCTTGACTCATTGGTCCTAATAGCATTTGGTCCATGTGGACACTTTGAACATGGTTGGGAGCGCTCGCCTTTGGTGGAAGCTCTTTGAATTTGTATTTATAATGATTGAATTTTTCTTTGTATACTTCTTTTTTTATTTTTAGCTAGCTCCACTGCTTTTAGCAAGAGTTGGTGCACACAAATCAATAATTAGATTAGGTTTCATCGCATCCTGGTACATAGGTAGATATAATAGATAGCATGCGAACTTGTTCACATACTGGCTAGGGTTTTGTTGACACTCAGGTTTCTTGAAGCCTTCATCAACTTTATCCCATCCCCAGCATCATTAAATAAGGTATAGACTCATAATCACCAGTACCAATTCCTCAAACGATAACTCAACTCATCTCATCAACATGCAGTTGTGAAAGTGATGTGTTGATCATCTTTAGAGGGTAGAGATGAATAGTGCAATATAGAGCTCAAGTCTTTCAAACTAGGGAAGTACGGATTATTAAGTTTCAAAACCCTAATGACTAAGATTGTCTAACTCAGACTCTAAAGATCTCAAAAATTAAGTGTACTCAACATCCTTAAGCCTTGAGTGATAGTGAATGTGTCAGGAATACACCAACTCCTCAGTTAGTGAATTTTTGTGATTTTTATATTTTGTAATTTTTTTATGAATTTTAGTTTTCCATTTTTTTAAATTCTTAAGAGAGATAATGACTGGCCCAAGCTCATATGAATATTTACAACTACTTCCAACCAGTATGGGTGTAAGTACGGACCGTTAGATGGCTACCCGTGTTACTTGAGGATGGTGATAAACTGAGGTCCTCAGAGGGTCTAGGAATCTCACAAGGAAAGAGATCCAGTCGATGCATTGGCCGCTCAACAAACCTCGATCAATCAACAGATAGCCTACAATAAGAATAAAGCAATTAAACATAAAAAATGTGGAGTTATAATTTAAACTCTACAACAAATGTGTATCAGTGTAAGTACATGTAGAGGTCGAACACAGGGGCAACCGATAGGAGGAGGCAAAAATAATACTCAATTTTATATATTTTTTATTTTAGTTTTGGTTTTATATTTTTTGTATTTTATTTTTAATTGTCTGTTTGTATATTTTCTTTTTACATTTTTACATTTCTTTTTCTTTTATATAACATATAGAAGGCTTTATATACAATATATGGTAATATATTTTAAATAATAATAAATAAAGATAAAATTCAGAAATAAATTGTTTTTGGATTGTTCATTTTTTTAATATTTTTATAATTTTCCTAGAATTTTTGCTAATGTTTAGGTATTTTTAAATTCAAAATTATCATAAATAATGTATTAAATATATAGGTCGAAATTGAATTAGATTTTAAAATTAGTAAATAAATCCCAAAATTACCTAAATCAATTTTACTATATAAATATTTATATAAATAATATCATAAAAAGGAAAACATATTTTATTATTTTTTTAAATATTTTTTTAGATTTTTATAAAAGATTTCAGGGTTTTTAAATTTTTTGGACTTTAGTTTTTCCATTTTTAGTGATTTTTTGTCTATAATTAGAATATAATAAAATAGACTATACATATTTTGGATTTTTATACACATTTTTATATTTTTTGGTATTTTATAAGTTAGACAGGGAATATATAGGCTCCTTTTTATTTTTAATAAATGGATTAAATGCAAAAAATGCCAATTAAAAATGAAGGCATGAAAGTATATGGTATAAAACATTTAACCCTATTTTTGAGGATTTTTAGGAGCAGTTTAGCTATATTTAATAAATAGATAAAACAAATAAAAATATATGTCATAGCAGGGGCTTTTTTGCAAATAAAATAAACTACAAGGGGCTCTGTACAAATATTCCAACATACAAAAATGCCAAGGATATACATGCAGTTTGCCCAGCTCACGTAGGATGACACGTGAGCTGAGTTGGACATGACCAAAATGTGATTAAAAAAAGTTCAAGGACCTCATTACAAAATGTCCAATTTATTTGTAACACTACACTTTATTTTACATGACTAAATTGTAATTACACAAAAAGGCAGGAAGAATGTGAAATTTACCCCCAAATAGGCATGCTATAGGACGTCAGAGAGGATCTCACTTATACACGTGGAGGCAACCGAACGGTTGGTATGGTTCGCGGATCGACGGTGAAGATTAGATCGTATAGAGCGATCTAATGGCTGAAGCATGGCGTGATCCAACGATCCTTGATTGATCTGGAGCGACTGAAGAATCCAACGACAACGAGAGGGTTTGGACAAATAGGACAAGAACTCTCTTGGGGCGAGTTTCGATCCACTTGCTAGAGCGCCTCTGGCCACCTGGAAGGCTCGGGCTAGGGGCAAAACAAAGCCTGGGCTCCTTCGCTTCAGATGGCGCCGCTAGGAGGTTCACCGGAGCTCGGACGACGGCAGGTAACCTCTGTGAAGTTTGGAGCTCTAGGAACCTCTTCTCTCTTCAAAATCGACTCCCACTGGAGTCTTTTGGCCTCCATCACCTACAAAAAACTCGTTCAAGCAAATAAGGGCTCGTGGGCTCTTATTGGTGGTGAAATGACGCGTAATGGGTCAGGCAGAGCTTCTCCAGTGAGCGGCGAAGGTGGAGGAGTTAATCACCATATCCACGAGGAATCTGAAGGTATAAAGGGGCGTGACGTGTGTAGAAACATTAGGAAAAGGAGTGGGGGTGGTTTGGTGAGGTGAAGTACAGGCGAGGCACGGTGGAATGTTCGCCGCAGCGGAGCTTCGGCAAACTACGGGTCACGGAATTTACGATAAAATACTAAGATAATCACTACACTAATAACAGAATTAAAATGCAAGAACAAAAAGCTACCTAAAAATTGATAGAGGCGCAGCTCGTACCTGGTTTTGACTCTAGGGAGCAGAGGTCATTGGCGACGACGACTTGGGCGCACCTCCTCCTCTGTGACATGCCAACACCTTAGGGGACCTCCCCCTGTCACTGGGATGCCTGCTAGGTCGAGATGTAGGGAGTCTAGGGTTTGGAGATGGCCAAACTTGAATGGAGGAGAAACGATCATTATTTATAACACATGGTGGCACCTTTATTTGACCAGGCGATAAGAATAAATCAAATGAATGTATCATGGATCGAAGACTTAGGCGTGTATGTATCATGGATCTAAGACTTAGGCGTGTCTGTACATTGATCTGGGAGTTGTTTTCGTGAAGGGATCGACCGCAATGGATGGATGGAGCGACGGGAAGAAAATGAGGAAATCGCGAGAGGAGACAGATTCACGTCAAATCAGAGCTGGGGGGACTGTTGACGGGGGTCAACAAACGGGACCCCCTGATTGGTCCAGCTCAGCACGCATAAGGACAAAATAGTCATTTTATTTATATTTTATTAATTTAATATAATAAATGATTTTTTTTGTTTTTTGAGTACTAAATAAAAAATATTTATTATTTTGCACAGTATTTTAATATGATTTCTATTTATTTTTTGGCTTTATTTATTAGTAGTTAATTGTTAATAGTTTATTTATAGGTATATTCATCTATATTTTGTACAACTTTATTTTTATTTTGTAAATTTTATTTTATTCTTTTATATTTTTATAACTTATTTTTAGGTGTATAAATATATTTTTATTTTATTTTTATGATATTATTTGTACACTTAGATAAATAGATATGTATATTATGTAGGTATATTGATAGGTATTTTATCTATGTTTTATATAAACCTTTTTTATGTATTTTATTGGATTTTATTTTGTATGTATATTATTAATATAATATAGATAATATTTAAAATATTATAAAAATATAAATGAATAAGGAATAAAAGAATGAAATCCACTTTTATTTATATACAAGTAATAGCATATGTATTTTGTCTATGTGGTTACATAGACTTGTTTTATTTTGCATTTTCTTTTTGGTTTTATTTTAATTTCAATATACACATATGTTATAAATAATCATTACAAAATAATAAAAATATGATTTTGTAAAAATAATAAAGGATGAATACATTGAATATTTTAATCGAGTCTACTATACAATGGGGGTCAAAAATCTAGCTTTCACACAGTAACTCCAAAAAATAAGAAACACCTCCATTAAATAACTTGTGAAAAGTTATATACAATTAGAGGCAATTTTAATATGTTTTGAGTTTTTATTTGAAAGATATATGGGTCTCTGAAGTTGGGATTTTGGCTTTTTATTTTGTGTATAAAATGAACACTATGTATTATTTTTTGTACGAGCTCAATTTTGTATTTTTATTTACATTAATATCTACAACTTTTATGTACAAAATTTTCTTTATTTGATGAATAAATATAAAGCAATAAAATAGGTGTCAAAATGGATGAATAAAAGAATAAAAGAATTTGACTTTTATCCTAATTTCGACCCTTATCTCCCCCAACTTTATTCCTTGTCGACCAACTCTATTCTTGATTTGGCCTCAGGATTTAGGGTCATAAAATATCTTTGATCTTTTATTCCTTTTCTTTTCTTCTCTTTACTCTATAATTTTGGCATTAAAAACCATATTTTAAATGCAATTAATACAATAAATAATGAATGTTTATATGCACAAATTAATGCTATTTACATGTCTTTGCTAGGATTTTAAGGCCAAAATGATAGGATAAAGGTGATGAAATGGAGATTCATCACCCCCTATAGTTGCCTTTACTAGTCCGTAGCAAAAACTTATGCAATAAGTACAAAAAGAATAAAGAAGAAAAGAAAAAGAAAGAATAAATGGAATTGATTTCGATTATTAAACTTATCATAACAAAATCGAAGTTTGGAGCTCGAGTTAGACCTTGATGTGAGAATGTGTGTGGAACTTGGTCGGGAACCAAATTTAAAACACAACAGCCTTCGAGAGTCATAGAACCTAGTTCAAACTGCCTCAATAGTCGGGTTAGAACTAGCCTACATCATACGCAAATCCTTATGACTATGAAGATGACTTATACAGTATAAGTGATAATGGCTCTCCCCAATTGAAATGATAAAGGAACTGACTTCTCCAGAATGACAACCCAATGATTCCCCAATCCACCACTATGTCCTCGAGGAGCGGGGTATTCCCTTCTAAGTTCAAGTGGCATCCAACTCAAGAGGAGGAGGTGAAGAAAAGAATGGACGGCATCCAGTGTAGCTACCTATCCTAGGATGCATGACCAGTATAGTCAAGTCATCCAGCTGCAGGCTCACAAGGTATAACTTTGATGCTCAAGCTTGCTTATATTATATAAAACATATATACATACTCCGGCATGCATTTTATTTTATTTTTAGGCATGTCCACTTTTTTGGAGTTTTTCTTTTCCTCTTTTTTCCCCTCTTTTTTTATTTTTTTGAAATACTATATACAAAAACATTTACATAAGGAGTTTTTCCTCTTGAACCAGAAGACTATCGTTCTTTTGAAGCTTTATTGCAAACTACACTCTCCCATCATTCGACTTCATGGCAATTGGACCAGTTTAGGATGCACTTCCCTCCCTAGACGTGGACGAATGTTTCCTCTCGTGTGCATCTCAGACCGGCAAATCGAACCCCCTCACTACTCCAACTGAGTTGAGACAAGTGAAAGGTGCAAGTGTCCAAGTTAGGCCACGTCTTACAAGAGTCATGTGCACGTCTCGAAAAGTTCTAGTTAGTCAGTAGAGGTGACTTGAACCCATCCCTAAGTCTCAAAGAATTAAGTCCTAATGGAACTGAAGTACCTTAAACCTAGTTCCCATAAAGTTCCAGTGCAGTTAGGTGCAGTAAGGTCCAACCAAGCTCCAATCTTCAACTTTATATGGACTTGTTCAATCATCAAGCTCAATCTGAAAAAATGCGAATGATATGCAAATGCTATGTACAATTCAGAAAGAATGATGCAATTTTCAAAGAATTTAAAAAAAATAAAAAGAATTTTTGCAAATAAAAAGAATTTTTCACAAGAATATAAAATATATACATCTATTTACACTGGCGTGCCACTTTTTATTTACAAGAGTTAAGAATTTAAAAAATCTAACACGAAAAGTGATTTATTTAGGTATTTATGTATAATTGGTTAAGAATTTTATTACATATATAATTCTTATTTAATGATGCATTTATTCCTCAAGTTTATTTGCAAACAATTTCAAAACTATAGTACAAAATAATTTTTGCAAATATTTACAAACATTTGAAAGCCATTTTGCAAAGATTCAAGCAGTATACATAGATTTTTCCAAATATTTTTACACCCAGTTTTAAAATCATTTGCAAGTAGGTTTTCAAAACTTTTATTTCACACAAACAAAAGAATTTTTACAAATCAAAGCATTTTTTCAAAGGTTTAAAACATTTCACAAAAAGTTTCCAAATGAGTCACACCATTTTTCAAATCATTTTGCAAAAATATTTTTAACCTGATTTATTAATCAGTATATACAAAAACAATTTTGAGGAATAAATAGTATTATTAATTGGTTTTTAATGAATTGTATATTTATATTAATTTTAGACAAATTTATTAATAATACGAAAGTACGTGTTATGGCTAAAGTATATGCAGAGTATATACGACACCCCTATACTTAGCTCGAGTTATGTCCTCATAGATCAAAGAGAAAAAGAGAAGACATAACTCGGAATAAATGAATGGGAAGTTGACCATCCCCCCATATTTAGGATCAAATAATCCTAAGTATAGTAGACTGTGCACAAGGCAGGGAGGGTCATGGGTGGAAATAAACAGATCACAGCTCGGGTTGTCTCCCCCTATACTTAGGGTAAGATGTCCCTAAGTATAGAAGAGAAAATAAAAAAGAGAGGATACAGTAGAGGGGATAGAAGAATGAAATAATTCGGGGTGCCCCCCCATACTTAGGACAGAGTACGTCCCAAGTACGGAAAACTGACAGAAAGGGGCTATACCTTTTATGTAGAAAAAGAAAAATGAAAAGGAAAACAAGAAAAGAAGAAAAGACAGAGATATATAGATATATGAAAAGATCATAGGGAATGGACACATCACTCCCCCTATACGTAGGGGAGAGATCCCTAAGTATAAGCAACGATAGGAGTGAAGAAACAGAACGGAGAAAGAACAACACGGTGTGTACCCCCTATACTTAAGACACGGTACGCCCTAAGTATAGACACACATATATGGCGAAAGATCTGAGGTACACATGGCATACGAGAGAAAGAAAGAATAGAATACACATATATACAACAAGTAAGAATGGTGAAGTACATGATGATACATGATAAGCGAATATTGTGCTCTCGTCATCGTCTCCCCGTGAGAACGAAGACGCAGTCAGACAACAAACAGACACTCGAGTATGCAATAAAGTGGGTGTCAGTTACCGGGGAAAATAGATCGAAAACTAAACCAGAGACCGGTAGCATCAAGGAGATCGTCGGTTCATAAGGAAGGAATGAGTGAGAAGTGCCGATACTGTAAGACCTGGAGGAAGAAGGAACAATACATACTCCTCCAAGTCAATCATGATCTCAGAAAGGTATAAGAAGTGAAGAGCAGGAGACTTTGAATGCAGTGTGATATCCGGTGGTCATAAGGTCTGAAATTCACAAGAACACACCGAACATTACATGATTTGGCTCAACCTTGTGAGTGTCCTCAGGGTAAACATACTCAAAGGAGTCAGATCCATTAGACGGATCATCAAAAGCGATCTTAATAGGTGACAGATTGGCTACCAGCAAAAGAGATCGACAGTTCGAGAAATATGTGATAGCGTCCCACAGATAACCCTCGGGGACATAGTGTTAACTAAGCATCGGATAATCAGAGGAAGATGGATCATCCTTGTGAGGACCATCAAGGAGAGCAGACTCAAAGGAGTCAATCCAGATAGGTTCCAAGATCCAACAGATCAGGTACATAACAAGGAAGTGGGTACCGAAATTCATATCAAATGACCTTGTTCCGTGCTTCTCCATATCAAAGGCACAATAAGCGAGGGGAACTGGGCATAAAGAAAATGTAGAATTTTCCCACAGCCAATCCTCAGGGAACAATGCAAACTGATTAGTGAATAGTCAGAATAGATCTCATCCATGCGAGGGTCATCAAAGAGAGAAGGCTCAAAGGAGCCGGATCCATCAGACGGATCCTTAGAGGCAGTCTCGGTAGGCGACAGATCAGCTACCATCAGAAGAGAGCAACAGAGCAAGAAAAATTGTCATAGTCCCTCGCAGATAACCCTCGGAGAGCACGATGAACTAGGCAATGCATAATCAGAAAAAGTGCAGCTCATCCTTGCGAGGACCATCAAGGAGAAAAAGGACTCAAAGGAGTCAAGACAAGTCGGTCTCGTGCTCCCACAGATAGGATACACAATTAGATAGTGAGACCGACACTCATATCAGATGATGCAATTTCATGCCCCAACAAGATGGCATCACATGTAGTGAATGAAATCGATCATAGAGAAATTGTTGCATCCTCCTGCAGATAGTCCTCAGGGAGGCATGCAAGCTAAATCAGTCAAGTCATGGGAATGCTGGCATTACATCTTAGGTCATCAAAATCATCAATCAATCAATCCTCATGAGGGCATAAGATCATGTGAGGGACAAAAGATCAATAGGTCAATCACACTACAATCCCTCAAATCTAGCAAACAAGCTGAGATGACTTCAAGATGTTAATAGAAAATCCTCAAAGTTCCGAAGATGTATTGGATAGTCAGGAGATAGAGGATGGAGCAGATAAATAGATGAGCGAAATCGTACGGGTCCCGACACCGTCACTATGAAGCATATATCAAGATAATCAATCAAGCGTATGAATCAAGACGGACTGAACCGAATGAATAGATCATATAGGCATACTCATAGAATCATAATCAAATCATAAAAGTGTATCACATCCTCAATTTAGTGTGCGAGATCAAAATTCCTCAAATAAGAATCACACCTTTAATCGTGCAATCATCAAAAGCCTCAATAAAGGCCAAGCACATATCAAGTTAAATCCACCAAAGTAGAAATTCAATCCCATCATCCTCAAAATGTGCCCGCCTATTCTAATAATCAATGTACGTCATAAACCTCGATGCGGGCTATGTCCATAATCACAACAATCACGGGTAAGAGTAGAGATGATATGTGGGATACGAGGAGGGTGGGTGAGATAAAGGTGGACACAAACACGACTGTGGTCCAAGGAGAGGGTCTCCTCGAATCGGACTAGATATGAGTGTTATGGACAAGGAGAAAAACTACAAAATCTGGTGAAGACGATGAAGCTCTAGACCCAATATCATGACTTGAATGCAAATGAGGAAATAAATATACAAGATGGAGTCAATGATAAAAAATACACACACACACACACACACGAGACTGAAGACTCGTAGAATGGATGAAACACAGATGGACTCAAAGTCACAATTAATACATAAAGCAAACCCCCAGTTCACCTACTCAACATAGTGAAGATCGAGATACCGATCTTTTATCTTCTCATTTTTAGAGTTAGGTAATCATCAAAAAGTTGTACACACCAAATATAGGCTTGGGATTTGGGCAATTATCCTTAGCGTGTACGTGAGAATAAAATGCACAGACAAGAAGGGGGTTGCTCTCCCCCAAGACAAGGAATCCATTACGTTTATTTTAGAGATCAAGTAGAGTTAGCAGTCCCGATTTTATTTTGGTTATCACTTTTTTATTTAATTTTCAATGCACAAACCTAACGAGTTTCCAATTCCATTTAGCATCCTAGGTGAGCAAAATCAGAGGGAGAAGATTGGAAAAGCCATGCAAGTCGGAAAGCGATGATGCATGCGAAGTCATAAGACATACAACGCTTTCCAGCTCTCTCCATGTGGGATGCAAGACATAATTGAAAACCTAACTATATGAGATGCAATCTGATGAAATCACCCTCAACTAGTAACTGTTATTATCGTGAAGCACCATATGTTAATTATTTGGAAACAAACCCTAAGGTTCGATCTTGGAGACATTTCAGTGCCCGCCATAACGGGTCCTGCTAGTGTTGTATGACGTTTCTTACGGTGCATGGGTTTGAATCTAAATAACCAACAATTATTATTTTGACTAAGTTCAGAAGCGCATCTATAGGTACAGGAAAATATATTAGGACTTTGGACCTTAATCTATATGGAAAGCAATTCCTAATCTAAGGCTCATTCACACAAAATAAATAAAACAAAAATCGAAAAATAAAAATAAAAACAAAACAAAAAATCACGAAAAAGCCAACGAGACCATCAAGGGAACAATCCCTCGGGCACTAGACCTCGCGAAGTCGAAGTGCCTGTGCTCTCATCATTTTATATTGATTGACGATTATTTCTTTCATAATTTCATTCACATTCCATTAAGATATTTGAAATACTAATTCAAAATGGAACTAATTAATAAAAAATAATCAAGTAGCATTTTCGAATTTAAATAGAGCTAATAGATTTGAGAATATGCTCTCGTCATTCTATATGTATTCTATTCTCTTTTGAAGTTCGCTACGCCTGGATATAGTACGAGTTCCACTCTCTCACGCATGAATATACATAATAATAAAAATGCAAAAAAAATCATGGACTGCTCTGCAAAAATTCTCCTCCACCTTCCTCTGATGCTCTCTCCTTTCGGCTAGGTATGAAAGCTGTCTCCGCCTTGCTTGGGTGCACCGGCCCTCCTAAGAGGTCCTCCCTCACACAACGGTCCCACGCAACAAATTCAATCAAAGAAGAGTGGTCAGAGAAGTCAACAATAACTGAGGTCCGCAGAGGGTCTTGAAATCTCACAAGGCGAGAGATTCAATCGATGCGTTGATTGCTCAACAAACCTCGATCAATCAATAGATAACCCACCGTAAGAATAAAGAAATTAAATATAAAAATATGGAGTTAAAATTTATTATAACTCTATAGCAAATGTGTATAGGTGTAAGTACGTCTAGAGGTCGAACACAGGAGCAAGCAGTAGGAGGAGGCAAAAATAATGCGAAAAAATTGTCTTTTATCTCTTGTCCATGTTATTATTTTGTGGGTTTTTAATTTTTATATTTTCTTATTTTATTTTTGGTTTTATATTTTTTTCTATTTGATTTTAAATTCTCTGTTTTTATATTTTCTTTTTACATTTTAATATTTCGTTTTCTTTTATATAACATATATAAGGCTTTATATACAATAAATGGTAATATATTTATAAATACTAATAAATAAGATAAAATTCATAAAATAAATTGTTTTTGAGTTTTCCATATTTTTCTAACGTTTTTATAATTTTCTAGGATTTTTCTAATTTTTAGGTATTTTTAAATTCAAAATTATCCCAAATGATGGATTAAATATATTGGACTGATAATAATGGATTAAATATATAGGACGGAATTGAATTGGATAATCAAACTAGTAAATAAGTACCAAAATTACTCAAATAAATTTTAATATATAATTATTTATATAAATAAAATCATAAAAAAGGAAACATATTTTTGGATTTTTAAATAAGTTTTTAGATTTTTATAAAAGTATTTGGGATTTTTCAATTTTTAGGCTTTTTATTTTTCCATTTTAGTGATTTTTGGTCTGTAATTAGAATATAATAAAATAGACTATATCTATTTTTTTGAATTTTTATACACATTTTTATGTTTTGGTTATTTTATAAGTTAGACAGGGAATAGATAAGCTCCTTTTTATTTTTAATAAATGGATTAAAAGAAAAAATGCAAATTAAAAATAACAGCATGAAAGTACATGGCATGAAGCATTTAACCCTATTTTTGTGGATTTTATGAGCACTTTAGATATGTTTAATAAATGATGAAACATATAAAAATATATGTCCTAGCTTGGACATTTTTGCAAATAAAATAAACTACAGGGGGTTCGTGCAAATATGCCAACATAAAACAACATTTTTTATTTTTTATGAATGATTTTGCAATATACAAAAATGTCAAGGATATACATGCAGTTTTCCCAGCTCACGTGGGACGACACGTGAGATGAGATGGACAAGACCAAAATGTAATTATAAAAAGTTCAAGGGCCTCATTGCAAAATTTCTAATTTATTTATAATGCCACACTTTATTTTACAGGACTAAATTGTAGTTACACAAAAAGGTAGAGCAGAATGTGAAGTTTACCCCAAATTGGACGGTGGAGAGGATCTCACTTATACATGTGGTGGCATCCGAATGGCTGGTACCGATTCACGGATCGACGGTGAAGATTAGATCACATAGAGCGATCCAGCAGCTGAAGCATGGTGTGTTCCAACGGTCTTCGATTTATCTGGAGCGGCTGAAGAATCCAACGACAACGAGAGGGTCGAGACGAACATGATAAGAACTCACATGGGGCAAGTTTCGATCCGCTCACTAGAGTGCCTTAGACCACCTGGAAGGCTAGGTCTAGGGACAAAATGGAGCCTGGGCTCCTCCACTTCAGATGGCGTCAGTAGGAGGTTCACCGGAGTTCGGACTATAGCAGGCGACCTCGGTGAAGTTTGGAGCTCCATGAACCTCTTCTCTCTTTAAAATTACTCCCAGTGAAGTCTTTTGGCCTCCAACACCTGAAATAAAACTCGAGCAAGCAAAGAGGGGCTCAAGGGATCTCATTGATTGTGAAATGGCACGGAATGAGTCGGATAGAGCTCCTCCAGCGATCGATGGAGCTGGAGGAGCTAATCTCCAGATCCACGACGGATTTGGGGGTATGAAGGGACATGACGCATGCAGAAACGATAGGAAAAGGAGTGGGGGTAGTTTGGTTATGCGAAGAATGCGTGAGGCTCGGCGAATGTTCGCCGGAGCGGAGCTCCAACGAACTACAGGTCACGGATTTTATGCTAAAATACTAAGCTAATCACTACACATAACATAATTATAATGCAAGAATAAAAAGCTACCTAAAAATTGATAGAGGTGCAGCTCATACCCGGTTTTGACGTCAAGGAGTAGAGGTCTCCAGCGACATCAGACTTGGGCGCATCTCCTCCGCGACACGCCAGCACCTCAGGGGACCTCCCCCTGTCACTAGGATGCACACTGGGCCGAGATGTAGGGAGTCTAGGGTTTGGAGATGGCCAAACTTGAATGGAGGAGAAGAGATCATTATTTATAACACATGGTGGCACCCTTATTGACGGGGCGATAAGAAAGAATCAAATGAATGTATCATGGATCTAAGACTTCGGCATGTATGTACATTGATTTGGGAGGACACATAAGGATAAAGTAACAATTTTATTCGTATTTTATTAATTTAATATAGTAAATGATTTTATTATTTTTTAAGTATTAAATTAGAAAATGTTTATTAGTTTACATAGTATTTTAATATGATTTTTATTTATTTATTGGCTTTATTTATTAGCAGTTAATTTCTAATAGTTTATATATAGGTATATTCATCTATATTTTGTACATTTTTATTTTTATTTTGTATATTTTATTTTATTATTTTATTATTTTATTTTATATTTTTATAAGTTATTTTTAGTGTATAAATATATTTTTTATTTTATTTTTATGATGCTATTTGTACACTTAAATAAATAGATATGTATATTATGTAGGTATATTAATCGGTATTTTTATCTATGTTTTATATACACCTTTTTTAATGTATTTTATTGTGTTTTATTTTGTATTTATATTTTTAATATGTTATAGATAATATTTAAAATATTATAAAAATATAAATGAATAAAGAATAAAAGAATGAAATCTACTTTTATTTATATACAAGTAATAACATAGATATTTTGCCTATGTGGTTACATAAACTTGTTTTATTTTGCATTTTATTTTTGGTTTTATTTTAATTTCAATATGCACATATGTTCTAAATAATCACTACAAAATAATTAAAATATGATTTTGTAAAAAATAATAAAGGATGAATAAATTGAATATTTTAATCGGGTCTACTATACAATGGGGGTTAAAAATCTAACTTTCACACAGTAACTCCAAAAAAAAATGAAACCACCCCCATTAAATATCTTGTGAAAGGTTATATATAATTAGAGTGATTTTGATATGTTTTGAGTTTTTATTCGAAAGATATGTGTCTATGAAATTGGGATTTTAGCTATTTATTTTATGAATAAAATGAGCACTGTATATTATTTTTGAACAAACTCAATTTTGTATTTTTATTTACAATAGTATCTACTTTTATGTACAAAACTTCTTTATTTGATGAATAAATAATAAGGAATAAAATAGGTTTCAAAATGGATAAATAAATGAATAAAAGAATTGGGTTTTTATTTTTTTTTCAACCCTTATCTTCCCCTACTTTATTCCTTATCGATCAACTCAATTATTGATTTGGTCTTGGACTTTAGGATCATAAAATATCTTTGATATTTTATTCTTTTTATTTTCTTCTCTTTATTCTATAATTTTGGCATTAAAAATCATGTTTTAAATGCAATTAATACAATAAACAATGAATGCTTATATGCACAAATTAATGTTATTTACATGTATTTGCTAGGTGTTAAGACCAAAATGATAGAATAAAGGTGATGAAATGAAGATTCATCAGACGGATCCATAGACAGTGTCCTCTAAACCACCCACTCTGCTAAGGGAAACTGAGGTTCCCTCACTAAAGAGTAGCTACTCATTTTTAAGCCTACTAGTCAGAGCCTCTAGCAAAGAATTTTTTTTAGTTTTCACATTTTTATGGAGTTTTAAAGGTTAATTTTATTTACAAAAAGTTAATCCCTCAATTTTTTAAAAAGAATTTTGCAAGAATTTTTACAAACAACAGTTCACAGGTCAACTTAAACCAAGCTCAAAAAGTTTTCAATTTTTTTTAAAAATGAGTTATGGCTAAAGTATGTATACAATAATATACCGTATACCCCCTATACTTGACTTTTACTATGTCCTCATAGCACAAGTGATACGAAGTCATAGCTCTGGTTAAATACAAAGTGATATAACGGAACTGAGTCTCAGGGACCTCCTATATTTAGGTCAAAAATGACCTACGTAGAAGAAGACAGATAGAGGGAAGAATGATTTAGTCAGGTCCCCCCTATACTTAGGATGAAAATAGTCTAAGTAGTGGATCTGAAATTTGGGTTGAGGGACTCGTGGCTATTAGAGTTGGAAGGTGAATTTACAAATGACTATCATGGAGATGGGGGGGGGGTTATGTATCGCGATGTATGTACAGGGGAGAGGGGTGTGTGTGTGAATATACATAGATGGTGGGAGGGGGGTGAGTGGATATACAAATGTGGATGCATGCGTGTGTGTGATGGGGGGGGCGTAGATCATCTAATGATCTACTTTTTTTTGAAACACATGCGAGCCCTAAAACGAGGACCACTAGAAATGCACATGATACATTTTTTTACAACATGATGCTGAATGAGATGTTGATGACTCTTTCTTGAATTATTCTTGTTTTCTTTTGCAGTTCCTCACAACGGGTGCTCCCAACTCCACGCATCCATGTAGATCAAGCGTCCTCGATCTCCATGGGCCTTGTCACAAAAGAAATAGTCAGAGAGAATATCAAGAAAAATAATCAAGAAATGATGCAAAAATAAC
Organism: Ottelia alismoides; assembly: GCA_037367405.1. Lineage (NCBI taxonomy): Eukaryota > Viridiplantae > Streptophyta > Magnoliopsida > Alismatales > Hydrocharitaceae > Ottelia > Ottelia alismoides. The sequence continues at coordinate 48,304 of JAZKJV010003959.1, read as the reverse complement.
ATGATGAAACGACCAAAAATTATTGAAAATATTCACATCAAAAATAATTCAACAAAATTCGACCAATAAGTAAAGGTGAGTTGTTTCCTCGGCAGCGACATCATTTGATGAGCTCAAAATCACCTCTTTAATAATGAAGAATTGTTGTATAGGAGATGGAATTCGATCAATAAAAAAACACATTTTTAATATTGTGGAGAATTTATTCTTGGTAAGTGTAAATGTTAAATAGAGGGAATGGACTATTTCAAGTTGTGTGGTTTTAAATTTAATTAAATAATTAATTAAAATTCTAGGTTAATTTATGTGTCAGAAAATAAATAGAAAATATGATGACGATGTAATACAAAGAAAAATAAACAGAGCAGATAAGCGTGAAGCTCTGGATATGTAAATTTTATTTTTAATCCAAATAATATAATCAATGTCCTCAATCATTATCACATACCAAAAGAATTAACTCCGTAGAGGACTCTCAAGAAATGCATTCAAATTTAATTCTAGCATGTAGGATATATGATCAAACAATATTGAGTAAGCAGGTTTAAAGATCACTGAAATATTTTTGCCTGAAATCCCTCTAATTTATTCCTCAAAGAGTGATCAGTGATGTCCAAAGAAATAAATCAAAGGAGTCTCGTCAATTAAACCCCAGTAGTTAGATTAATTATCTCCCAAATTATTTGTCAAATCATCACAAAATATGTCTGGGATGATAATTGACTTTTCCTCCTTGAATAAAACCCCTGCAGAGATGAATTTCTCAAATATAATAAACGAGAATCACAATAGAGTTCATTGAATTAAAATATCTTCAATCAAATCCATGCAGATAAAGTCAGAAATTTCTCATTATAAAATATCACAAATTATGTCAAAAAGAAACCTGCAAAGATTAGAATACTCCTCAAATGATAATCACCATCAAAAATATCCTTAGATCTGTCCACAAGATATATAATATGAAAGAGCAAGGAATAAGATTTGAAACGACATATTATACGCTAAAATCAGAGTCCGAACGAGAAAGGTATGCTAAAATAAAGATCTGGGGACTAAAATGTAAATCAAAATAAAGGTTTCTTGCAAAATGGTACTTTGATGGACTTATCTGTAATATCTAAAAACTACCAGGTCTTGGATGCAATTTGCCCAAGGAACCATGTGCGGGACACGTGACATGGGCTGGCAGGGACCTTTCTGCAATTTCTATAAAGTTCAGGGGTACCTGTGAAATGTTTCTCCCATGCACGTGGCTTGGGAGTGGCGGGGCTGAGGCTCGGGAGCCAAGCCTACATGTGGCAGATTCTGAAAGTTGGGAGCCTGAACCTCTACGCTTGGGCCCAGGTTTGGAGAGGATCCACACGACGGCTTGATGGTCGTTAGATTGGGGCAAACCCCTGATCCAATGGTAGTGGGTAGGGGTGGAACCGCGGTCGAGGTGCTGGAGGTGGCATGCTGAAGGTGGCGAGGGCAGAGCTCGTGACGAGGCAAAGACCATGGCAGGCATTAGCGGCAGCAGAGTTGTACGGTGAAGCCCGCATCATCAGACGCGAGTGTGGTTGGGATACGAGGCATGATGCTATGGCTGAGCCTGTGGCGTATGGCAGAAGTCGGCTCGGTGAGACGGTGCAGGATGGTGGATCAGACGGTGGCATCGCCACACGGAGGAGGTGAATGACTGATAGCAGTGGAGGTACGCCGAGGCAGTAGAGCAAGGAGGAAGTGGATTTCCTGGGTTGGATGCAGATCAGTAAATATTAGGTGATTCTCACCTCAGAGCTTAGTGGAGTAGCTCGAAGCTTGAATAGAAGATAGTTCCTACGATACGAAGACGAAGATCTTCGAGGATCTCTCCTAGAGTTGGCTAATCATGGCTCATCCTTGCCGTCTATCGAGGGTTATGTTGTCACCATAACGACTAAGAAGTTGGGGCCTCCTCTCTCCAATCGACAAATGGGGTGAGCTCCTGGGCGAAGATGGGGCTTTATAGGAGGGTGGGGGTTGGCTGCTATGCAGATGAGGTCAAAAACCATGTCACAAATGGAAAGTAAATAAAATAAAATGGATTAAATATGTACATAAAAACTCAGGTCAAAAACCACAAAAACATAAAATACACAAAAGAAGTCCAAAACCCAACTTTCACATATGAGCTCCAAATTTTATGAAATTGGTATTGTTTTGAAGGTATTTGAAAATGGAGTACTTTAGTGAGTTAACCAAAATCAGACACTGTATGAGGAAGATATGTGCGTCTTAGTACGTATGATGTGAAATTAGGTTTTAGGTTTATTTGTCACCTATTTAAGTTAGCATTTTTTGTATTTTTTCTTCGTTTTTGTTAGTAATATCTACGCAATGGAAGTAGTTTTAGGTCAATCGGAGTTAGGATGAATTAATAAAAAATAAGGGAATTTAAATGCTTTTTAGGTCAATTTACACTTGGATTTCTAGTTCCTTATTTTATGCAATTATGCATGATGAAATACAAATATTATTAACACGTGTATTAATTATAATGATGTTATATTAATGATTAAATGCACATGAATTTTGGAGAACAGAACCTAATTGACCAATATTAGCATGTTGAATCTGAGATTCATCAGTAGCATATGATTAGCACATGGTCGTGGGTTTAAAGATTAGCCCATTAGTGACTCTTTGGGCTAATAAGTGTTGGACATGCAAGTCCAACGCGAGCCATTATGAAATAAATGTTAGTGCAAATATCATTCCCTGATCTGAAATAAAGAATAACTAGTTTGCATAATAGGTCCCTTAGTATAATTAGGATTATTTACCATGACCATCTTAATGATCATATAACTGTTGATTCAATTGTTGAATCATAGAGGCTGGTGCTTGGATGAATATCTAAAGATTTAGATTGAGGACTCATCAAGCACTGTCAAATGATTATTAAGAAAGTATCTCCAACCTCAGTAGGAGATGACAATCCTAATATTTTGACTGCTATCTGATCGACCTCTTGATGTAGGTCCTCTGCGTAGGAATAGAGATTCGTAGGTGTCAGATTAGTTAGATCAAAGATTTGACTTAACGAGATCGAGATAACCAAATACCTATGTCGTATGTTGTCACGATATAGGCACGCATCCTCTGACCGGAGACAGATGTGTTACTATATGTTTGAGTATGTGTATTTGGCAGATCGATAAGTTGATGGCCTAATCAAGATCTATACACCGGCACATTGGTGGTCATATAAGGGCATATGAGTAATACAATCTCTCAAAAATATCATATAGGTTCAACTACTGAACCGGAAGACATGAGATATTGTGAAGGATGAAATTCCATACACGATCATCTCTCTTTTGAAGCTTGAATAAATTTGTAGGTTAGATATATGTTGTTGGAAAGTATATGATCTTACCTGAGAATGATATATGATTTTGGAAACTATATGATCAATACCAAATCCCAATGATCAAATGAGAAACTTAATGATAAAACCCTGAAGGAGACAGTCTAAATAGATCTTAAACTTCGGTTAATCTTGGACTTCCAGTATGCAGAATGTACATGTATTAGGAATATCTGGGGGTGATGTGATCATAAACGATTGTATAACCATGATGCTTACATTCCGAGGGAGTAATGAAAAAGGTCTGGATTTTAGTGACTCCTCTCAATAGAGAAGTAATCTAATCTTGATCCAAATGTTGAACAGTGACATGAATGTGATTCAAATGCAATGAGAAGATTAGATTTACGGCTTTGATTAATCAAACATCTATGGGAGATCCTCGAGATCTGGATTTGAGATTTGATCTCAATATCCAAGTCACTATACGTGGAATGTACAATCACCCTGTCATTATCTCCAAGTATCTGCGGAGAAAGCGCATTATCTTTAAAAGAGTTCAAGGATAATTTCACTGTTGATATATGTATCCGAGCATTTAGAAAATTTATAACTAAATACGATTTAATTATCACGAATAATATAAATTTGATTTATATTATAAGGAGAGTTATCTAAGATAATTAAATGTTATTTAATTATCAAAGATGTGAATAGTGTGAATGTGATTCATATTATTTAGGCATATGAGAATAGCGATCCAAGATGATTAAATATGATTTAATTACCATGGATATGAATAATGTGGATATCACTATCCATATTAGTAATATATATTATAAATGTGATATATAATATATAAGAGAGAACTATTTGTAAATAACATTTACGATTTAAATGTTGATGCGAATTGGATTCACATTGGACAATTAATTGAAAATGTATTTTTACATTTATTTTAGATTGTGAATGTGATTCAGAAATTTCCAATGGCATGATTGCAGTGATCTCAAGATAACTGTGAATTATTATTGTGAGATAATGTTGGAGATTTTCATGAGATAATATAATCTCATGAAATTAGAAGAAGAATGCCATTCACCAACAAAGGTGGTGGACGACCACCAATTCCTACATGGATCGGGTGGTCGTCCTCCCTTATTATTGTAGGATAATTATCTCCTTCCCAATTATCTCCAAGGACAATCAATTTAATTTGAAATTAATTTATATTGATTATTCGATATATATATATATATTATATTAATTTAATTTAATTTTTGTGTTTTTACAAGAAAATCATGGACTGAAGGAACACAAATCAGTCTCATCCATTGATTTTGTGTTATCCTTGGACTCCCAAAATACTATATAAGAAGATGCAACCCTTGCTTTTCAATTCATAATAAAAGACACACAACATATGCTCTCTCTCTCTTTCATTCTCTACATGCCAAGTCTCTCTCCCTCTCTCTTATTGTGGTCTTCCACCGTGGAGCCCTAAACAGAGTGACCATCGCCGTCGCATCGTCGTTATGCTACCGGGTCATTTGCTTGTGGATCTCCATCTCCTTCTGTGAGCCTCACTCGTGAAGAATACATCGGATCTCGTGAGATGAGATTAGGAGATTCGTCACTTAGATGAGGAGCATGATTTTCATCAAAGCGCTCGCAAGTGTCTCCTTTGTTGGAATGGACTTGAGATAGGAGGTCTCTTCGTTTAGAGACTCAATAGCAACTACTCTTCAAGAGGTAAACCTAATACTTGTTTGTGATTTAGGTGAAATGATCCGAGAAGTGTTCTTAGATCATGTGTTTTCATCATATTAGAATTTTAAATTTTGCTGCCCCGAGCAACTAGTTTCTCCCGATCGCATATGATGCGATCCTCATGCTTCAATGATGCATTTAAGGATCTTCCATATCCTTCAATAAGCTCCATCAATAAGAAATGCTAAGGAACGTTTATTCTCAAAATAAGCTAAAGAGGCTATCAGATGATACATACTCGACAATTGTGAGGAAATAACATCATATGTTGAGTACGTCTCTATCTCTAATATTTTTAAAAACTTAATTATTTCATTCTTGTGAGGAAATAACATCATATGGAATTTTGAAGGAAGTTCTGCAAGTGGAATACAATATTCCAGGTCTAAACAAAGTTGTTCTATTTTATGTGATTGGTATGTTCCAAAGAACACGTAGTGATTGATAAGGGGAATAATGTCATTGATTGTATACAGAGAAAATATTTACGAAGATTTGAACCATTCATTCTTTCTTCACAAGTGGACCAAGTTTTTTTATCTTCCCCAACTATCAAGGAAGAGGAAAAGTGTAGATTCTTTCATAGTCGTCAATATAAATTCTCAAGTTATGTGACTAAAGAAGACGCTCTTGTAGAAGATGTTTTAGATGAAGTTTTTACACCTAATTATAAACACAATAATATATCAGAGGTAGTTCCAATCATTGACTCTATTCGCTTGGCAGATAACGAGGTGATACATGTTGATTTAACAGAAGATGTGGATATTACAAATGAAGATTCAAGCAACTCCACTTTCAATGAAAGCAATTACAATTCACCAAAATTGAACAACGAAAATTAACAATTAAGATTTTGTAAAGTAGAATAAGTTCTCATATTCCATCATAAATTATATTTTATTAATAAATTTATAATTAAATTTGTATATTTCTATTTATAGTTATGGTAGGTTTTGGACGTGGCGCATCGCATGGATCTCACCAATCCAGTTGTCCATCAAGCCCACAATCACAATCCCCGTCTTCTAGAAGGCAACCGACCCTGCCCTCTCTTTTAAGATCTCTTTCTGAGGAAGATCGCAAGATCATGGCCTACTATGAGTCTCTTAGTTATCTTCATCATCAATTATACAGAGGTGTATACGGAGAGCCCTCTTCCCAAGTCGTACCCGAGCACTACCCTACCTCCATTCATGAGCATCCGTCCATGGATTCATATTCTCTTTCTTATGTATGTCTGAGCATTCACGTGCATTACTGATTGAGGGTAGGCAGACTTCAGAGTCCTTCCCGCTCTTAGAGATTTTTTGCATATCGAAGATAAAATCATTTGTAACTTGTCATTATATTTTTCATAATTATTCTTCCTACTGCAAAATCTAATTTATATTTTTTTAGGGATTTTCTTAATAGCAACATGATTGCTAAGATAACAAATATTATCAAGATGCATTTGAGTAGCACACAATTTCGGTTTGTCGCATTCCCGTTATTGAGAAGGTGAGATTGTTTGAGATATTTTTGATAAGAATATTACTTTAAAGATTATATGATAATTTCACAACTCCTTTAGCTAACTTTATTATTAAATTTTTCAGAGTAGCTACTATTTTACAGCAGTTTTGGGGAAATAGACATATCATCGAGCCTTTGTTTGTTTGATAGAGAAGAAAATGAACAATACTTTCTTTAAGGCAAGGAGGGACTCGCAGGGAAAGATGGGTCGTGAAGAGATAGACTTCGAGGATATTAAAAGGTAAACACCCTCATGTTGCACAAAGGAAAGGTAATGACTTTCTTATGTATAGAAAATGTATTTTTTTCATAATTTATATTCTTTTTATATATTTTGTAGGTGGGTTGATTTTTGTGATACCTTGATTTATGATGTTGAGTTTGGAAGGATGTCAACAACGAGAAGAGAAAATGTCCCAAAGCAGAAAAGTAGGTTGAGATGGTATTTTAAAAAAAACCTCTATTTGTATCTTTAACTTGTAATAGATATAAGTTTTTATAATAAATTAAATTTCTTTTTAACGCTGCTAAGTTGGAAAGAGAGTTATATGTCCATGAGTGGTGGTCCATGACACATGAGTGGGAAGGAGGGAGAGTCTTGATGGTTCACTCCTAAAGTGAGAGAAATAATGGTTACTATTAAAAAATAACATAAGTTAAAAGATATTTTATAAATATATGTTATAATTATTTTCTACTTCTGTTCATGACCGATATATTTGGCTCTAAGTGTAGAGAAATGGTGTGGGACTCTAGAGACATATCAAATTCCCTTTAGATACTGCTTTTTTGGAAATAGATATATTATAACATTTCTATATTTGACTAATTTGTTTTATGGTATCTAGAATTTAACAATCAAAATTTGTATATGTATTGGATAAGAGAGAGGTTGTTGCCAATAGGAAACATATGCTTGGTGGTCTTCCTCTATACTATGTGGAGGAACAATGTCATTCCTATTCATCTTATGACCAGTAATCATATTCACGGTCGCAATCAACACATCAAACAACACTGCATATAAAGTCTCAGATGGCAATGATGGTGGAATATGTGAGCAAGCTGCGGGAATATTTCATGACTTATATGTAAGAATTCTACGTCTAGCATGCAATATATTCATATTTATTTAATTCCACACAATTCTATTATATATCATTTACTTATAGATCACAAAGTCCTACATCACAGTGTAAAGAGATTGAATTTGATGAGGATGAGGAAGAGAATGACCCAGAAGAAGAAGAAGAAGCACACACGTATGCAAGATTCACGGAGAAGGAAAAAGAGAAGAAGAAATCAAAACAAGGTTTCAAATATATTTAGATCAAGAAGAAATGATTCGTGGGATTATAGATGATTACGTGTAGAATTTAGCATGTTTTTATATTTGCACTATTATTTTTGTTTGTTTAGATGGTGTTTTTAAATCTGTAGAAACTACTAGAACATCTACATTCTTAATAACAAAATCTAGTTCTCTTATAGAATTTCATTATATTAGTTATATATGTTATATCTATAATGTGAATTCAAAGTAGATGCTACAAAATATAATAAGATGTAGGATAGATGTCATATTATAGATATGAATTTCAACTTTGATGAACACCTGCAATGGTTCTGAAGTAGGTTTTACAGGTTAGATGGGGTGTCAAAACCTCATCGGATCTGTATATTTTTTACTGGTATATAGCTTAGGAAAGCATGTGTGCTTGCATGGTCATTGGCAGTCGCCCGCATGTACATGGGTGGGGCCTTAGATGACTGCAAAGTGCATGCCTACAAAATGGGCAAACACCTAGCGATCACGTGTGCTCGCCCATCTGATCTTGTGTCTAGCCAATCTGCGAGTACAACCTGGACGAGCACATGTGCTTGCCTGTGCCCCTAGCGTGCACTTGGCAAGCCATTATGTGGATGCCAATCCTTCCCTTTCTTGCAGTGATTCCAACTTAAAAAATCATTAATAAAACCAATCACTAAGTTATTTGAAGTATGAATAAACCCATATTTTTTCCTACCTGAGTATGACCTTGAGACTTGTCATGGTAAAATGAACAAATTGGCCACATCGATTAATTTCTGATTTCTATGCGATTTTGATTACCTGCTTTCTACCATGCTACATCAATTCGACATTAACAAATAAGGTAAAAAGTGTGCTCTTCAGAGGGATATTAGGTTCTTTCTCAAGTCAGAAATATGACAAACTTCTGTCACTATCCTCATGGCTCCATCATGCATATTCATTTTCGTAGAGCCAATTCTTACAATTTTACATTTTGCATCATTCTCCAAGATGATGTTCCATACGTTGACCTTTGATCTATGATGGTGAGGACCGTGTCATTTTCACAAGGACCGTGTCATTTTCACAATCAACACCTTCCCGAGCTACTACAACAATTGTGGCCTTTGTTTTTTTCTTCGGGTAGCCCTTCTTCTCTTGTCTTGGTTCTTCACAGTAGTTATATCATGACCCATCCTGCCTAATCCTTGAGACGAGCGTGACTTAAAACCTACTCTTGTCTTAACAAAATTTACTATTCATATAAAGTAAATGCAATAACCAGTAGGGAAATTATTTTTTTATGCTACAACTAGTATAAAAATTTGTCACTGTAATAATGTACATTTCCATAAATAAAATGAAATACATATTATTGCAATACATGATTTTAAAATCAAAAGAAACAATCAAAAATATAAAATACAAGCTTGTCGCTATCTAAAAATATCATAAAATAAGTAATAACTATGATGGCACAACCTCTTTTACTAGATGGCACTTCCATATTTGCTTTACTTAGGCACATATCTTCTTTTCTTTGAGTAGCTGAAAAAATCTATTTAGAGTGGTGAGCCTAAACTCATCAACATGAGCTTAGACCCAGTGAATGAGTCATAAACCTCCAGCTAAATAATTGCAAATTTTATATATTGGCATAATCTTGAAACTAATGAATACTATAATTTAAACGTGAATATTGCATAATTCAAAAACTTTTCTATAGATTTCCATCATCGACATAGAGCTTGATAATTACTTACTGTAAGAAAAACAATGGTTAACAATAATCATGAACTTATTCTGTAATCAAAATTCCTATTTTGAAAACAAGCTTGCTTTTCCATACTTGACAATGCAACACTACCCCGACATATCTTAGTAAGTCCTTGAACCATACTGCCAGGGAGAGGTGAATCATCCCTTAGACTTACATACTTATTGCCTGGGCAAGCGAACTTAGCCTAGGTCCTTATCTTACTGTCATACGCGTAAACGGCCCCAAAGGCCAAAGAACACCCTGCATACAGCCCAAAGCCTATTGCATACAGAATGCAGACTCAAAGTCCCCTTACTTGTTCATGACTTTCCTAGAGTGTAGGACATAGTGTACATTTTACTTAAACATCATTTAATCATACAACTTACATAATCAATATAAGAATCATACATAACTTGCTTAACTTGACGTAGTTTCTTAAACAAGAATCATATTTTCATATAACATAAATTGCATGCTTAAACTATAAAATGAGAAGATCATATGTTCTTGATACAACTGATAAAACTTAGAAGTACTTACATATAAGAATCTTGAAAGCTTGTATCATGAAAATATCTGCATAAAATAACATAATAAAGAGGCCTTCAGTTTATGAACCACTCACCTGTGTTTCTCATATCTATCTCTATAGTTTGAAAGATCATCCATGTTTGTATTTTCCCTTGTAAGATTCAAAACATAAGTTGGTTACTATTGTAAGTCTGAAATTGACTAATGATGATGTGCACCATAAAGTATCATGTTCTTTCTGTGGCTAAGATGTATAGTATATGATAGTCTCTTAAGTTTTGTTACCCGAAACGGACGTATATTTATTACTATCTTAATATATATATATATATATATATATATATCATTAGTAGCAACAAATATTCATATAGGAATAGACTTTCAAAAATTATATGTTTTTAAATATTTTGCATTATGAGCAATAAATACTCCACTCTTAATTCTTATCGATTCTAAGAGATACTCTCCAGAAGATATTTTGCGTGATTCTACTTCATCATAAACGTGTACACATATCTCGTGTCTATATGTATTATAAATAATCTAGTGGATGCGTGATTTATATCTAGACATCAATCATCATAGATAGGATAATTACTTTTCTCATTATAGTTAGGAAATTTGATAGGTTAACAATCTGTATACGTTTTCACCTATACAAAAACTAAGTACACATACTTAAAATCCCTACAACTCCAACTTCTTAAAGCTGTCTACATACTTGAGCTCTTAATCTTTTCTTTCTCTTCTTATGGGGTATCACACTATGTTTATCCATCTCTACGTATACAAAAGATGGTATATTATTTGAATTAATTTCAAAATTCATAGTATCTACATGCAGGGAAATTAAACTGATGAATTTAAAACAGATGAAGATCTTACCTTCTCTGGAGCTCTCTTATTCTCTTTTCTATTCTCTCACTCCATCTAGCATCTCGCCCCCTTTATATATAATAAGGCATGCTTATCTCATCTTCCGGCTATTTTCTTGAAGTCACACATAACCCCCCTTGTGTGTCTTTAAGCTAATTTATTGACCACGCATAATTGCCATTTAACCCTTCATTACTTTACCTATTTAATATTAGGACCTAAGTATCTAGTATCCTTCAAATAATACTTGTACAATCCTTGCTTGCAACCTATTGTACCAAATTGCAAACATACATAAATTTTTTTTGTCATAGATTGTCTTAATAGTAAGATTAAAACCATTTTGGGATCCCCTTAAAATTTATATTCCAAAGTAGCCATAGATAGAAAATATGAATATAAAAAATTTATATTTTGTACTTCGCTAATATCTTCTCCAACCAGTATGTCATATATGACTGAGATATGCATGCACGTTACTTTACCTGTACCCTAATCTAAATCCAAGGGACAATTCTAGAACAAAAGATGCATTATTCTTATAATTATTCTTTTACTCCTTATACACATTTATATTTGACAGTTTACACTTATTTCTCATAAAAGAAATTTAGCTTCTACATAAACAACTTTCTTTAGATGGTGTCGTTAGCATATACATAGCATTATACCACCTCATTATCTTATTTTGTAACTTATTGTACGTATATACAATAATAAGGATTACATTTCTCCCGGATATTACATCATTCTGGAATTTTATTTCGATTATATTATAATATATATATGTATGTATCTAAGGTAGACACAACTTATTATTTATTATTATTATAGAAAAAGATTATTCATCTGGAATATTATTTTTTTAAAAAATGGTATTACTATCTATCAGTCCCTACTTCTCCATTTAAAGGAGGATAGATGTGGTATTCTTTATAAAAAAATCAATAGAAACTATACAACATTCCCACTTTAATGCATAGAAAGTAAATAAATAACCAGACTATTTCGTAATCTTCCTTCAAAAGAATCATATAATTTCTGTGCATGTAACTCATATTTTCTTGCTACTTGCATACACACTCCATTATATTTTCCATTAAATATGCATGCATGATAAGAATAGTTAAAAGAGTAGTAATGAGCATATACCTCTTTCCCTCTTCTCCCTCTATCTTCGATGGCGAATTCCGGAAATTGAAATCAAACGGATGCAATGACTTATATATATCTATCATATTTACATGGATTGGGGTTGTCTTTGCCGACTTCCTATAGTTGTACACGTAATAAAGAGATGTACACATGTCATTTCTCCTGGCTTGGATCACATGAACTCTTACTTGTATAATAAGAAAGTATTTATTAATTTTATATAAAATTAATCTTAGGAAATCTCAGAGGGCACGCTGAGATGCAAGTGTTTATTAGCATATGATTTAATGCATGCCATTATTACCATTATTAGAATAAATTAAATATATTCTATCTTTACTCCTTCGTCAAGGGATTTGTAATTTTATATATACATATTACTTGATAATCGTTTCACCATCTAATAAAATATTATAAGTATAATCCTAAGTTGATATCAGAGTATATAATGTAGGAACAATGTCTCGAAAACCTATATCATAAGTTGGTATTGAGATGAGAACATTCTAATTGTAATCTAATAATGCAGGACATTACAAGTTATATATGTCATTAGGATTGTGAAAATTCTTCAACTTTGATTTTTCTTTCCTTTCTTTACATTCTTAAAACTACCATGAGTCCTCAGAGTCATAACCAATCATGTGTCCTGTCCTCATGTCAATAGCCATGTGTTGAAGACCACGTGTATGCACACTCATGTGAACTTCCTCTAAGGTTGTCTCTTCTCTTCCACAAATAAATGAATGAAAAATATTCTCATATGTACATGGAAAAGAAATCAGTATAACCAAGGCAACATCTTTATAGCGTAATATCTATATTTCTTATATCCATCAACAATATATTTAAGCGATCTAGATGCTTCTAAAGAGAAGTGACTTCTTGCATAGAGATAAAAAAAGAAGTTTCTTCAAAATAGCTTGTTGGTCAAAAACTTCATCATGTATAAACTTTCTAGCCTCAACCATAAACTTCAAGTGATTTTCTCATCAACGACATCTGCGATAATATTATTTTGTAAATAGAGCATGATTGTTGAATGTGTTTTTTTCCTACGCCATTAATTCATAGGTATCGAGTGCATTCACCCCCTCCTAGTCCAACAGTGTCCAAATGTTCTAGTACTTTAGAAGGGCACACATATTACTACTTGACGATCCACTTGACGATCCACACAAAATCATCTACTTGACGATCCACACAAAATCTGATGCTCCGGTACTAGTTTGTTCCAAACAGTGGAAGAAAACACGTAAAAAAACAAACAACAAAGCCACATGCACAAGATCTATGAGGATCACCCTTAAACTAAAACACATCCTTGGGCGACGACGATCGTTTCACTATATATGGAGAAGGAGAAAATATATAGGATACACAAAACCTTAATCCAGAGAGTTTATATAGTACTCACAGTATAAAGGGATCCATAATCCAAAAAGTTCAGTCCAGGATGGGGGTGCATATGATAATAGGCCAACTTATAATTAGTCAAGACTTTTACGTAAATAATCCTATATTAGTTTTCATATTTACATTCTCTTCCACCCATAATCATGAATTGCACGCAGATGGAATAGTTGTTATTTGTTATCTTCTGTCAACCTTTTTCCATAAAATTAACATATTGCGTTAAATATTAACCTATTCATCCTTTTATATGATACCACTCTCTTCTCCAAACTTCCATTGATGATGCCCTCGTTATCGCAACATCCATTCCTACCTCCACCTTCTCCTCCCCAACTCAAAGACGGGGATGAGATGGTCAGCCAGAACATAGCCGTCACCCCTGACAAGGTTCCCAGCTTCCTTGTTGGTGACCTCCAGAGCACAGCAAGGGGTGTTATAAAACCCTAACTCCAAACATAGTCCCACATGGAAAACTCACAAAACGTGGGTGTGGTTTATAAGTGGTGGGGATTACTACTTGTCAACTTGAGCTTAAGCATTTTGGGTGGTTGTCAACGGGTTCATTTAGACCCGAACCCAACAAGTTGTCAGTGTCAGTTTTCCTCAATAACGGACCGGAGACCTAAGTCCGGGATGTTACATGTGTGTTCTTGCTTTATGCGGCTTAATGGATTGCTAGACGTAACTTCGTGATCTACTCGTGGATACCATGATGCACATATAGCTCCCATTGACAATGATCGGACACTCATTTCCATCTTACGGATGGTCACTATGACACTCTTCTCGTGCACGGTGGAGTTGATCAGTTGCAGCTTATGCATATCCATGGAAACCTTGCCATAATTGTAAAGCTCTATTATGCATTTCTCATAGCACAAGCTACATTGCAGGGAACCGGATCGCATTCCCATCCTTCTCATCTACAACCTCTGTTAAATTAACTCTTTAATTACTTCTCATCAATTGCCAACACCATGCAAATCAAATTGGCACTCTAAATATTCATACATATAGAAGATGCCATCACATATATTGGGCTTCTCCATGCTTTGTTGTTCTCCAACAGGCTACCACCTCCATAGAGGGTGCCCATTGTGGTCGTAGCCTGTAGCCTGTAGCGTTAGGCCTCCATCTCCTCTACTCTTCACTCTCATTTAACAAGCCATATGTCTGATTACTCGAGAAACTAAGGGCTTGTTTGGTTACCAGGTTACTATGGGGTAAACTGGTTTACCCCCTGCATTCCTGGGTTAGAATTCCATCACAAACCAATGTGACATCACATCACATTTCTCATTTCAATCCGCCTAACCATCCAAACAACTACTATTCACAAGAGGTTACTCCAACCCAACCCAGCTACCAAATGATCCCTAATGGTTAGGCCTTGGATCTACAAATAAGAACATTAAACACTGGGTAGGAAGCGGTCACACCCATCAAAATAGCATGTCATCTCCATGCCTATAAGAAACCCTTCCGACTCGTTGATCCATAGAAAAGGCAAGAGCCTACTCTATGAGCTCCTCTACGAAAGAACAAGCCTGCAAGTGCACCACATGTCGTGAATACAGGTAAGTACGACATCTTCCATCATTCCATATATTGAGTGCTTTTCACGTCCAACATTCGGTATATGGAATTAGACTGTCTGTTGAAAGGCAATTGCAGTGGAGTTTGTTGTAACGATACACGCCATGTGTTAGGAACCCATCTAGTGGTTGTCTCTCTTGATAAACGCGGAATCAAGGGGTCTAAAAGAGCCTCACAAGTTGAAGTCCCAGTTGATGTGATGATCTCTCAATATCTATGTCTAATCAACAATTAACTCACGTAAGAATTAAGTCACTCAAGCAAAGAGGTCAAAATTCATTATACCCTACAATATATTGTATAGTGGACAAGAATAGTAGGGGTCAAACACAAGAAACAATGGAAGACAGACAAACAAAATTGGCTAAATAAGACCATAAACAATTTTGAGCACTTTCGAGGATTTTGAAATTTTTGTGGGTTTTTAATTATGTATATTTTTTGGATTTTTAATTATATATATTATTGTTTTTAATTTTACAATTTTTATTTTCTTTTATTTTTTGATATTTTTTCTCTTTTTTATAAATAATAACAGCATATATATATATAACTATATCGATAATATAGAGTAATACAATTATAAATACAACTAAAAAATATTTAAAATAGAAAAGAAAATTGCTTTTGTGTTTTTTATAATTTTCAATTGCTTTGTAATTTTTAGATTTTTTATAATTTTTACAAAATTTTAAAGTAAAAAATATCCCAAAATAGGGATTAAATAAATAGGCTGAATTGTTTTGGCAATCAAAAATACTAGATAAAGTCAAAATTTTCAAAACTATTTTTGATTAATAGTATATGATAAAAAGAAATTTCAAAGATAAAAATAAATATTTTTAGATTTTAAAAAAATATGATTTTTATAAGAATTTTGGATATTTTTAGTTTTCAATGATTTTTTTCTATTTTTAGAGATTTTTGGTCTGTAGAGTCAAAATAAAATAATAAATGAAATCTAATTTCTTGTAATTTTTCATAACATTTTTACATTTTTATGGGTTTTTCTGCAAACATAGAATAAAAGATCTCTTTTTTAGTAAATATAAAATAGACCGTAAATATCTAACCAAAACTATATGTGAAAGATAAGTATATCAGGTATTTATGGGAATTTTCTACAAATTTTTAACACACTGGAGCTATTTTTAACAAAATAAAAGCTACAAAGAGAAAATACAACCTGGCAGGGGCTTATATGCAACTAAAATAAAGCTTATGGAATATTTAAAAATAAAAACATGTGATTCCAGGACCAAACAAGTAATTTTTCCAATAATATTCAATTAAATATACTCGAAGGGGTATTTTTGCAACAATTATAGAGTATGGGTCCTAAATGCAAAAGATCCACAAAATTATATATGCAATATTCAAAATAGAGGACTAAATATAAATATATATATATATATATAAGAAACTTGGAGGGACATGCGTGCAAAATAGCCAAACTCACTTGGAGAACACGTGAGTATCGTTGGCATGGACTGAATACTAAATAAAGTAAAGTGTGGGCATTCTATGCAAATATTACAGAAACTTTTACACTAAAGTTGAAAGATTTAGGTCTAAAAATAAAAGACAAAGGCTCAAGGGTGTTGGTGCAAAATACCCATCTCAATCGTATGGAGACAGACGGCTCTGGTGCATTCACTTAACCACGTGTCGTGCATCCAACAACAGGTACCCCTTTGATGATGAACTGTTGAGATTAGACCTTCCAACGGAGATCAATGATGCTGGAGGCTTCAAAATGGCTCAAGACCCTCATAAAAGCTCCAGCAAGGCTCGAAACCTGGAAGGTGGTCTCCTTCTTCGATGACCCCCAGGGAGAGGTCTTTTCCTTCTGTTTCCTGCAGGGTTAGACTTACAATAAAAAGACGAAGCTTCGGGAAGCTTCAGGTGGGCGGAATGAGTGGAGGTGACGCGAGGTGAGGTCCTCTGGTGAACGACAGAGAGGGAGGCATGATATCTAGATCTGTGCAAGATCCAAGTGAATGATAGTATGTGGGATGCAAAGGAGCGTAAGGGCAAGTGATGTCAATGAAAGGGGGGTCGGGGGGAGGTTGTAGTGATCGAAAAAAATCAGTGAATCTAGAGCTCCGACGAGATCAATTTTCTTTTACAAAAAATAAAACAAAATCAAACGAAATAAAAGATGGTCCTACACTACTGTTATGCTAAGGAATAGAAAGAACAAGGAAAGAAGAGCTAGTCTGACCTGGACCAACCTGGAGCAGAGCTTCGGGCGGAGAAGGTGGTTGAGCTAGACCGGCTTCGATTCAACACCGCATGAGCTCGCTAAAGCCTCCTTGGAGTGCCTGTCATCACCGGGAATCACTAGATGCACGAGTTTTAGGGTTATGGTGAAAAGAGGATCAAAGGGTGAAGGAAGGTCGGAGGCGAGTCTATATATAAGGCATCTTCCTCGTGGAACAATGCTCGATTCAAAGGCTCCCCGACTAAGGAATCATTTGGGCGTGAAAGCTTGATGACCGAGGATCAAAATTCAAGCATAGATAAAGTCAAATAGATGCAAGGATTAAGCGTAAAAAAATCAAAAAGAGCGGGGTCAACCGAGGTCTGACGCATATTAGAGCCTCGGTCGGAGAGTTAACCAAGGTCACTGATTAGGTCACATCATCTGCAAGAGGACAAAATGAAAAATAATAGAAGAAATAAATGTACATCTATAATAAATGATTTATTTATTTTTTTGTTAAAACTAAAAAATGATTATTCTTTTAGGTAGTATTTTAATCCGATTTTATTTTTTTATGGATTTGTTTATTACAAGTTACTTTTGACAAGTGTATTAATCGGTATATTGACCTATGTTTTGTATATTTTATTTTTATTTTGTATATTATTAATTTATACACTTAATTTATACATTTATAAAATATTTTTATATATATAAATATATTTTATTGTATTTTTTGATGTATTTTATACACTTAAATAAATGCGTATACTTATTAAATACGTATAAGTATTATATATTCATCTATGTATTTTGTGTATTATTTTTTATTATTTTCTTTAGGATTTTATTGTATTATAAGTATTTACATATCTATGGATAATATTTATATAATTATAAAAATATAAAAATATAGTGAATAAATAAAATGCATATTTTTTTCATGTATATATACAATCGGGGCCCACAACCAATCTTTTGTATCTTAACTCCAAAGTAAATGAAACCACTTCCTTGAATAGATTATAAAAAGTTATATACAATTAAATTTGATTTGGTACATTTTGAGTTCATATGGAGAAGATATGGGTTTGGGAAGTTTGAGTTTTGGCTTTTTATTCTGAGTGTAAAATGCACGTTTTGTATTATTTTTTTATAAAGTAAATTTTGTATTTTTCTATGTATTTTTATCTAGAACTTTCATGTACAGAGTATTTATTTAGGTCCCAAAAATGCATTATTGAAGGCTAAAAATTAGGGTTTTATTGATGTTTTTGGCCCTTATCTCCCCTTTTTATTCATTGTCGATCCAGTCATCAGGATGTCTAGATCTCGGAGTTTAGGATCATAAAATACCTTTGACATTTTATTCCTTTTTCTTTTCTTTTATTTATTCTTTTATTTTAGCTTTAAACAATGTATTTTATGTAATATTTATACAATAATTCATGAATGATAATTTGTGCAAAATAATGATATGTACATGCATTCAACTAGGGTTTAAAAGCTAAAATAAAATAATAAAGGCGATGAAATGGAGATTCTTCATCCCCTCAAGCTGAACCCCCCTCAACAATTTCTTCCCTCTCGTTTTGCCCTAGACAATGCTCCTCCCCCAATGCGAACTGAGCTAGTGCACACCCTCCTCCAATGCAATCTGAGCCAGTGAGCACCCTCCCCCCCTTCCTTGACACCTCCTTCCTCCCCTGACGCTATCAGTAGACCACGACGCCTCCTTCCTCCATTGACAAGTCTCCACTCCTCCCCTATGTGATCCCCCTCCATTGTGCAGCCTCCCTCTGTCATGCATCCCCCGTCGTCGTGCATCCCTACACCATCATGCAGTGCATCACTCCTTGCAGTGCAGATCCCTTCCATCGCAACTCCCTTTCTTGACTGTGGTCCTCACTGTGCAACCTGCCTCTAGGCCACCCTCCTCCGTCCCGCAACCCCCCTCCACCGCGCAACTCTTTGCGGCAGCTGTACATCCCTCTTTGCACTCCCTCATCTCCATGCAACTCTTTAGCGGTCGTGCATTGATCCTCGTCGCACACGCCACCTCCGGCTTGCGTCCCTTTCTTAATTGTCATCCACACTGTGTAGTCCCCTTCTCGTCTGCTCTCCTCCACCGTGCAGCTTCGCTCCCCCGGCATAGTTGCAAGTGGACAATTAGTCTATGGAGAAAGATTTTGTTGTATGGAAATAAATGATTTTCGTATTTTAAAGTTTGATTATTGTATGGATTCCTCCTCTTTTGTTGATTGGAGATGAAATATGTATGTTGTGAAATTTCTTTCCATTTGATGAATGTTTGTGTTGAAGTTCGTATCGGGCATTAACATTGGTTGAATGTTTGTATTGAGCAACTAGAAGCGTCATCATTTTCCGCTTGCAGCCTCTTTGACATCTAACCCAACTTCAATTGTGTACATGGAGATCAAGATTATCTATTGAAGCTTCATTGATCAACTTGGAGATCATGCCCATCTATGGAGAAAGATTTTGTTGTATGGAAATAAATGATTTTCGTATTTTAAAGTTTGATTATTGTATGGATTCCTCCTCTTTTGCTGATTGGATATGAAATATGTATGTTGTGAGATTTCTTGCCATTTGATGAATGTTTGTATTGAAGTTTGTATCGGGCATTAACATTGGTTGAATGTTTGTATTGAGCAACTAGAAGCGTCATCATTTTCCGCTTGCTGCCTATTTGATATCTAAGCCAACTTCAACTGTGTACATGGAGATCAAGATTATATATTGAAGCTTCATTGATCAACTTTGAGATCATGCCCATGTGAGATTTTTTGCCGTCAATGGTCATCTAGGAAAAAAACAACTCTTATGCAGATTCGATAAGAGCATATGCAATCATCTGAAGCATTTGCAGAGATAATTTCCACTGAGATCAAATCCAACACAACGACCACTGAATTATTTTAGGGGTGATTGATCCGTACCATCTGAGTCTAATAACACATGAAGATTCATTCATCGATCAACAAAACCAACAAGCCTCAGAATAGCTTGGAGACGAGGAGTACTATTCGAGAGATGTGTCGCCTCACTCCGGTCAAGATAGATCGGCATGTTGAGCATCCATCCAAAGACTAATATCCTCAATCACAATCATCTAGTAGTAGAAATGTTTTAATATTTTCTCACACTGTAAGATGTTACATATGCTATTATATATATGGTAATATCGTTGTAACAATGTATGAAAGGAACTCAAATGATGTATTTCGACAATGTGAAAGAGGGTCAGATGTTTTTCACTTGTTTCTTGTTGAGTTTAGCTCTCAAGTTGTACAGTGAATGTTACTTGCATCATCTCAGCAGAGCCTTATTTTCATAACTTTGGACAATATCAAATGTTATTTTATACTTTATCATATGTATTTCATGTCGACTATGGACAATGGTGATCGTTCTTTTAATGACTTGAAGTGTTTATTTCATCTATGTATGAATTTCTTAGAACGAGAGTTTTGTAGGACAACAACATTTTTATATATAGAGTGAGTTCTAGTATGAGTTCCTGATGAATACCCATTCATCACTCTTTATTCTTATATTTTAGCTACAAAAACCTTTGCAAATACATGTAGATATGTGTAAATACAAATAATTACCAAAAGCATGCATTGTGTAAAAACCTGTAATTAGCATGTTTTTGTGCAAAAATAAAAGAATAAAGAGTAAAAAGAAAAAGAGGGAAATATTTAGAATAAATATTGAGCAACTTGACCCAAGGGAGGGCTCAGCATGGGCCTGACCGCATAAAAGACAAAGTAGAGGGAGATAGGAGCTCATGTGTATATACTTCTGTAAATAAATAAAATTATATTTTCCTCACCCAAAAATATGCTTGTACATATTCTGTGTATATTTAGAGACTATTAAAAAAACAAAATAAAAATTTAAAAAAATCAAAAAAAAATTCAAAAATGCCCTTTCACCATGTGTATAGATCATCATTCCTTATTTATTTAACCCTAAAAATAAATGTATTTATTTTCTAAACTTTTTGTAAATATTCTATGGCATATTTTGTAAATAAAATAAATAAAAAGAAACAAAACAAAAATCAAATAAAAATTACAAAATTAAAAATACAAAAATACAGTGTATATACCATGTATATAAATGTATATAACTATTTATTTAACCTATGAATATAAATAATTAAAATAAAATAAAAATACCATGTTGTTCTTCATTTCATGATGTAAATAAATAAAATATAAAATGGGCATAAAAATACACAAAAATAACAAATAAAAAATTCAAAAATTAAAATCTATATAGTGTACATATACCTATATATATATAGCTACCCTATTTTTATTTCCAAAAATTAATTAAAAATCACCAAAAAATAGAAAAAAATAAAAGAAAAATATTTCATGTTTTAAGTTTTTCTTAGTTCGGCCTTTTTCTACCTTAAATTAAATAAACAAAAAAATCGATTACGTGGCAGCTCCTGATTGGTCCACGGGGGATTGTTGACCCCGGTCAACTCCCCCGCGGACTCCTTCCTTTTCTGGAAGATGCGCTCCGCCCCGCCTTTGCCGAATTTTCCACGCGTCTCCAGACTGTCGCCCACGCAAACCCCGTGCCCGGATTCTTCGCCGATCATCCGTATCCCTCGCCAGATTCTTTGCCGCGAAATCCATGCCTTCCTTAGCCGTCGTCGCCTAACCCTAATCGGGCCTGCACTTATATATAGAATTCCCTCCGCCGCCTCCGCGCCTCATCTTTGGCTCCCTGCCTTCACTCCCGTGACCTCCATCGTAACCACCGAGGTGACAGCTCGCGTTGGCCCTTGTTGCAGTGAGGAGGAGGTGGCCGGTCATTGATCCGGCAGCTTCGCGCCGCCGTTGCTCCGCCGCTTGCAGGAGCTCGAGCCTCAGGCCTTGACGCCCTTCGAGGCTACGACCGGGAGTTAGCCACACTCCAGCACAGTCTTCCGCTTCGCCCAGGTAATCTTTTCGCCCTTCCATTTCGCCTAATTTTGGATTTCGCCCAAATCGACCGTCCGACGTGCTTCCCTGATTCCGGCCATCTCGCTCAATATCTCGATCCTCGGAGCACCCTATCACCTTCGCCACTTTCTCACGCACATTCTTCGCACTTTCACTCAACCCAGCTCACCCCGGAGCTGGGAGTCGAGCTCCATCACCCGTCGCTCGCCGGAGCTCCTTCGCCCCGACCCACCAGCCACCTTCACTTCGCTTTCTTGGGTCGAGGCACTTTGCCCTCGACCCGCGAAGCTTTCTGTTTGCTTTGCAGGTCCAAAGGGAGGCGTTTGAGCCCCCCTTACATTCCAGCCAGAAGCTTCGCGCCGCCAGCCTCGCCGGAGCCCCTCCAGGGCTCGGCTGGGCTATCGGACAATACCATCAGCTGCGGGGCTTCACCGCGGACCCGTTCCGATCATCAGGAGCAGCTGAGGAGGAGTGCAGCTCACGCAGGAGGCCGGCGAAGTTCGCCGGCGTCGAGTTCTTCCATCATCCTCCAGAACCATCCGATGACGCCTCCGCTCCAGTTTTGATCTCAGCCATCCATTCATCAGGAGCAGCAGCCGTCGATCTATCTGAGGAGCTCATCCGGACCGTTGCAGCAGAGGAGAGAGGCACCGGAGCCCAGCACCGTGAGATCTTCCACGTGTCCTCGCCTCCACCGTCGATCGAGCCCAGGAGCTGAAGAAGAGAAGCGCCAGCCATCTAGGACCGTCCGATCTTCCACGTGGCGCGCATCTGGCCGTCGACGAATAAAGGGGTAAATTACTTAGGCCCCCCCTCTTAGTTTGTCTTTTTCGTCCTAGTCCTGTAAATATTTTTAGAACTTTATTTACGTAGGGTAAATTGCATGATGAACCTTGTGCTTAGTTTTATTTGCATGTATGCCCCTGTGTGTATGTGACCACGTGCTTCGTCACGTGTTTAGTTGGGCTTTTTACATCTTTTATCCTGTAGATCTGGGTTGTTATGAAATGAAGAAATATTTTATGGTATTTGCAGTTGTGCCCCTGTGAGCGTTTTTATTGGACATGTGCGGATTTTAGTGGGCTTTTTGCACCCGTACCCTCGGACTTTTTGGTACCAGTTACCAAAAGGTCCCAGGAGTGGGTTTTTATTACAAAGAGGCCCCTGAGTGCCCCAGCCACGCGCCATGCGCGTGACTTGCTGGGTATTTTGCACCTGGGCCCCCAGATCCTCGGGTATTTGCACTTACGTCCCTGTGCACTGTGCTCCCTTTTCATTTTTGAATAAAATATCAAATTACCTCCAAATTCCATGAGATTTTGACACATGGCTCCTGCCATGGTGTGGGAATTTTAGGGATTTTTGAGGACATTTTTGATTTCGTTGAGTATTTTTAAAAATTCAAAAACCTACTTTTTAGCTACTGTCTAGGTTTGAAAATACCAAAAAAAATATAAAAACCCCACCAAAAATTCTAAAAAAATTAGATACTGTTGTTTGCTTGCTGTTTGATTTTCGAGCCAAGTTTGGCTATTTTCCATTGAGTAAAAACCCTAAAAATTGAAAAACCCTCAAAAAACTCATAAAAATTATAATAATTAAATTAAAAATCCAAAAACAATAATTAGGGTGCCTAAATTTTCCTTAGTCTATCTAGTATACAGGAAAATTACCTTCAGGTCCTTTTAAGATCCTTAAATATTTTATTTTTGGGTCTTAAGCCTTGCTGGACAGTACCTTCCCCTTTTTGCATTGTGTGATTTTTAGAAAATAATTTACCCGTCATAAAAACCCCAAAAATTCACCAAAAACACTTAAAAACCCAAAAAGCATAAAAACAATTTTTCTTGAATTTTTGCTTGATTTTTGGTGTGTTAAATAAATTGCTCAAGTGTGCTTGTTTATACTTTCTTTATTTTCCTTCACATATTAAAAATTCTAAAAAAATTATAAAAAATCAAAAACCACTAAAAATTAGCTTCTCTGAAATTTGACTACTTAGTTTTTCAATCGTGCTCCTTGTGTTCGACCCTGGATCGCTATACCAGGTAAAAAGAATAGCGAAGACCGCTCACATTTGCTTTTGATTGATTTGATCTTTTATAAGTGGTTTGAATACAAATTTTTCTCGTTGACCGAATCGTGCGGTTGAGAACGACGACACTTTTGCATATTATTTTTATCCTCTCTTAACCGTACGGATTTTCGCGTCATCAGAATGGCGCCGTTGCCGGGGAGCACGGCTTTGTAGTCATTTTTCTATTTTTGTCTCTCTTTATATTATTATTGCTTTCTGACCTTCTCTCTTTGATTTTTGTGCGAGGTACTGCTTGGACGACTTGGAGCTTCTTTTTAGAGGACCCGTGCAGGAGGAAGAGAGAGAGAAGAAGGAGTTTTTTATTTCTGAGAGAGAGAGAGAACAATATTTGTTGTAATAACTTAGACTTTGGACTTGTGGACACTTGTAACTTAGCGGGTCTGTTTCGCCGAGTACCGGTGTACTCGGGGGACCCATTTGGATTTTCGCGGCTTTTCTTGCGGTTTTGATAGCTAGCTGCCTTTTCCGGTGTTTACGCGGTTTTTCTCGAGCCCCTAGATTTAGGAATTTCTCTTGCTTGTGCGTAATTAGTAGGATCCCCACACCTAATTGCTGATCTGTTCCTATAGATCGTTAATTGGACCTACTAAGAATAAATAATAAAAATAACTTAGTCGCTTTCCTGAGAGCCTACGTGCCGCGAGCCTGCCCCACAAGCGCTACTCCTGAACTCGACCTGTCGAGAAGAGGAGGGGTAAGCCAAGACCGGACTCTTTGGATCGAAGGCGAGTAACTGAGTTAGACGGTTCTGCGATAGAAGTTGCTCATCTAGGACTCGGTTTTTCCCGTTGCATCATGTAGGTAGTTTTATTTCTGTCTTTAAATTCTGCGCGGATCACTTGCATGTAGAGTGCGGGAGACAAGGTACGCATTTCTATCTCTGCATGCATCATTGATTTCTTCGCGCATCGGCTTTTTCGTCTTCTCCCTCTGTTTTTGGCTTAATCATCAGGAGAATCGGAAAAATCGTTAGGCCGCTTGTATTTATTTTGAAAAAAAATTAAAAAGAAAAACAAAAAAAAATTGGGACTGGATAACATTATTGACCCTAAAAGACACTCACATTAAAAATTTGTCTTGGGGAGAGCAACCCCCTCCTTGTATGGTTTGGATGCGCGAGAGAGTGACCCGTACCCTAGATAGAGCCCTCCGGTGCTATTTCTAGCTGACTACCGATTCTTCCGTGCGGGCCAGTCGGTTGGAGTAGCATCGGGTATCCTAACAGGTCACGTAAGCGCTCTGATATTTTGTATGTTCACCCAATAAAATTGACAAGATAAATTGACCGAGCTTTCACGGTCTTCATATTGTGTTGTGTTGGTGAACCGGGGGTTTGCTTTGCGATCATATTTTCTCCAGATCCCATCCGCCCAACTCGCCAGATCAAGATGATGGGTAGACGATCTCTTAGGCAGCCTCTGGCTGCACCGCTTTCAGGCGAGTCTACTTCATCATCTAGGTTGGCCCGTGAGAGTCAAGACCAGCTCTCCGGGCCCGAGTACGATTCCACCCTGTTCCCCCTCGATCCCCTTTCTTTTGCTACTGAGAGACATGAGCCCGAGGAAAGACGAATTGATTTGACAGAACCTGAGTTGGGCTCATCTGATTTTGCAGACGTCGGTATGGCCGCCAGATCAGACGATTACCCCGGAGGTCAGCAGGGAGAGCAGCATGTCGTATTTGACCAGGGGGCGATCAACTCCACCCTGATCGCATCATTAGAGACAGTTCAGCAGCAGTTACGCGATCAGGGAGCTTTTATGATTGAGATGAGAAGGGAGTTGGAGCGACTCCGAGCAGAGCGAGACGAGCCGAGCGAGCCTGAGGACATTCCTGACGCTGATGCTGAGGCAGTAGCCGCAGCAGCAGCTGCCGCAGCAGCAGCCACAGCAGCGGCAGCCGCCGCCGGAGCAGGACCACCAAGACCGATGCGGGAGTTACACAACCCCGGATCTACACTAATGCACCAGTGGGTGGTGGTACCTGCTATCGTGGGGGATTTCAAGTTCCCTCCGAATACCCTGCAGATGCTTCCTCATTTTCACGGACTTGCCACTGAGGAACCCCACCTCCATCTCCAGGAGTTTTTGATGATCTGCAGCACTGTCCACGACCGTCGTGTGGACCAAGATACGATTCGGATGATGGCCTTCCCTTTTTCACTGGCAGATAGAGCAGCCGCCTGGCTGAAGCATCTAGGGAAGTTTGTTTACACCTGGGAGCAGCTCCACACCGAGTACTTGAACAAGTACTATCCACTCGGGCGGACGAATGCAGCGAGGGCCCTGATCAACAACTTCTCCATGCTCCCTAACGAGCAATTTCACGAGGCATGGGAGAGGTTCAGAGAGCTTCTGGATAGATGCCCACACCACGACATCTCCAAGCCGAACCTAGTTCAGAGCTTCTTTAGTGGGCTGACGCCAGAGCTTCAGGGTCTGGTGAATGCTTCTTGCGGCGGGTCCTACTTTGCCAAGGACCACAACCAAGTCTGGGCCATCTACGAGGAGATGGCCGAAAATTACATGGTGATGTCCCAGACTCGGTTGTACACACAGAGATCTCAGCAGCCGCCAGGACCCGTGCAGTACCAGCGGATAGCACGGGTCGATGCAGGTCCATCCAGTTCGTCCACAGTTGTAGCCGCACAGGCAGAGTCGGCCGCTGCGGACATGGGGATTATCAGCGAGAAGTTGGACCGCATGGAAATAATAGAGAAGAAGCAGTGCCAGGGCATAACTCAGATGGAGCAAATGGCACAAACTCTGAGCGACATGAAGACCCAGCTCTTGTGTCTTCAGGAGGCACAGACGGCTCCTCAGCCCCGTCTTATGTCGCGAGGCGATTCCGGCGGCAGCCGCAGCTCGTCCCAGCGCTCCAGCTCCTTGCAGCAGCCTAGACAAGTTCACCTTGTACAGGCGGAGCCGTACCAGCAGCAACAGCCCTCTTACCAGTCACCACCATCTCCAGACTTACAGATGGTGGTATATCAGCCGGATCAGCCTCTGGCAGCACTACCGCCAGACCCCTTCGATGCTGAACCGTTGATGGATGTCAACGGGATTTGGTATGACCGTCCTCAACCTGGAATCCGACGAGACCATCCCGGATTCAGGTGGGGGAATGGGGGAAACCAGTCCCAACAGCAGCCAGCCGATCAAGGAGGTCAGTACTCCCAGCAGAGAGATCACCAGCAGCCCCCAGCATACCAACCACACCAGCCATCATCCTTCGTACCTCGTCCCTACCAGCAGCAGGGACAGAATTGGAGACGTGAGCAGCAGGCTCACCAGCAGCAGCATCCTTCCTCTTACCCCTCTCAGCAGCAGCAGCACCAGGTCCAACAGCCTCAGTACCAGAGAGGCAACCCGTCGGGCTCCCATGGGAGCCCCGCCATGGATGATCTAGCCCGCCTCTTCACAGAGCAGCAGGCTACATTTAGACGGGAGATGGACAAATTCCGCCAGGAGATGCGGGACCTGATGAGAGGGAAGGCCGCCATCCCTGCACAGATCGAGCCTAATCCGAATAGCTTGAAGAGGAAATCTGAGCAGGTAGATCCCACTGAGCCTACCACTCCTAGTAACCCATTTGATGATATGTCATCGGATCTATTTGATGCTGATTTTGTTACACTTAGGAGCGGTAGAAGACCAGCAGGCGGCGCCTCATCTGAGCGACAACGCGAGGATCCATCTAGAGCGCCAGATGAGGAAGAGGAGTGCGGTACTGAAGCCGCACATGATGATAACGGTGGTCCTGATGCCACCAGAGATGCTGATTCCACCGGCGGTACTGAGGCCGCCGCTTCACCATATCGAGAAGGTGGTACTGACGCCACCAGCAGAGCCGAGCCATCCCGCGGTACTGAAGCCGCAAGACGTCTAGTTGTAGAGCCAGCTAGAGGTGGTACTGAGGCCACCAACATTTATTCTGATAGAAATGTTGTCTTTCCTCGCATGAATGTATCTCAGAACTCTAATTCGAATAAAGAAAAAAGGTTTAGTTTCTTCTG
Source organism: Ottelia alismoides (assembly GCA_037367405.1). NCBI lineage: Eukaryota > Viridiplantae > Streptophyta > Magnoliopsida > Alismatales > Hydrocharitaceae > Ottelia > Ottelia alismoides. The sequence continues at coordinate 19,742 of JAZKJV010003959.1, read as the reverse complement.
ATCCCACTGTGGTGAATGATGTTTGTGAGGATCCGGTCATCGAACCGTCTAGGCCGATTCCTAGTCCTTCATCTGAGAAGGACCCTGTGATCCCCTTTCCTAGAGCCCTTGAGTTGGGGAAGGGGAAGAAAAAAGAAAAAGATCCAAAAAAGAGAGAGCAGGAGGAGTTCAGCCAGGGCATGATAGACCGATTTCACATCCAGCTGACCCTCAATGAGGCTTTGCAGCACATCCCTCTTCTTCAGCGATCCTTGAGAGACAGGACCACAGTCAGGAGGAAGAAGAGGAATAAAACCACAGAGATTCATGTGTTGACCAAAGCCACGTGTCACGCGATCCAGAACCATCTGCCGACCAAGAGGCCAGATTTAGGAGCCCCGTATGTCAGATGTCAGATTAGTGAGCAGAGGTTCGACCGTACTCTATTAGATAGCGGATCATCGATCAACCTTCTTCCGGCAGCCCTTCTCGACCACTTAGAGTTGGGCACTCTTAGACAGAGCAGGACATACCTTCAGTTTGCTGATCGGTCTGTCAAGAGGCCAAAGGGGTTATTGCGAGATGTTGTCGTCACGATTCAGGGTTTGCAATTCCCCGTGGACTTTGTAGTGCTGGACATGGAGACCCCTGACTCGTTGACCGATTCCCCCATCATCCTCGGTCGCCCGTTCTTGGCCACAGCCAAGGCGGTGACTGACCATGACAGTGGGAAGGTATTCTTTCGCGTCCAGGGCGAGAGTATACAAATAGAGACGGTTAAGGACCACAGAGCCAGAGATAGATCCCGCTCAGAGGGCAGTACAGATTCAGAGCAGCTGACAGACGCAGAGCCAGACATCCACCAGGACTGTGATTTTGTGATCACAGATGATGAGGCAGCTTGGGCAGATCCTGCAGCGCAGACCATCCTCTCATATTCAGATACAGCTGATGCAGAGATGATAGCAGAGGATGGTCTGGAGAGCACAACCCTGGTTCAGGATACTATTGAGTCAGCAGAGTCGGACCTTGATCGCGACACGATTTTCAGTGATGGTGGTACTGAGGCCACCTTGCTCTACGGAGGTACTGATGCCACCGCAGTTGATACAGATCCCTCGGATTCAGAGTCTGATTGGGCAGATTGTGATGATCAGATGCCAGACCTGGATCCACCTGAGCCTACAGATGAGGAGGAGGTAGAGGCAGAGCAGATTAGAGACAATGCAGAGGACCCGCCTTCTCCAGATCCAGTTTGTGAGAGTTCGTTATCATTTTCCCAGGCAGATTTGGTAGAATTGTCAGCATACACACATCTTCTTCAGAAGCCAGATTTGCCAGCACCCAGCTGTCCAGAACTAAAGCCGCTCCCTACTTCGCTGAAGTATCGATTCCTTGCGGGAGAGTCTGAGATGTACCCAGTCATCATCTCCGCCGATCTGACTGGAGAACAAGAATCCCGTCTGATGGAGGTTCTTGAAAAGAACCGCAAGGCAATTGGATGGAGCGTAGCAGATCTCCATGGGATTAGTCCCTCGTTGTGCTCCCACCATATCTATCTCGAGGAAGGGGCAAAGCCGTCGCGTGAGTTCCAGCGGCGACTGAACCCCAACCTGAGAGAAGTTGTCATGAAGGAAATATCAAAATGGTGGAGTGCAGATTTTATTTATCCCATTTCCGACTCCAAGTGGGTTAGCCCCTTGCATGTGGTGCCCAAGAAGACTGGCATCACGACTGTGATCAGTGAGTCGGGAGAGGAGATTGCTACACGAGTACCCACCTCTTGGAGGGTCTGCGTTGACTACAGGAGACTCAACCAGGCCACCAAGAAGGACCACTTCCCCCCGCCTTTTATTGATCAGATCATAGAGAGACTGGCAGGGAAGAGCCATTATTGCTTCCTGGATGGGTACTCGGGCTACAATCAGGTGGCCATCGCTCCTGAGGATCAGGAGAAGACCACCTTCACCTGTCCCTTCGGCACATATGCTTTTCGACGCATGCCATTTGGGCTATGCAATGCCCCTGCGACTTTTCAGAGGTGCATGCTGTCGATCTTTTCGGACATGGTAGGGGAGTGTTTGGAGGTCTTCATGGATGACTTCTCGGTTTACGGCGACGGATTCGATTCCTGTCTTGACTGCCTAGACCGAGTGCTCCAGCGATGTATTGCTACCCGCTTGGTTCTGTCTTGGGAGAAGAGTCACTTCATGGTGACTCAAGGGACGGTGCTTGGCCACATCATCTCCAACAGGGGCATGGAGGTTGATCCGGCCAAGGTTGACGTCATTAGAAAACTCGCACCGCCGTCCAATTTAAAGCAGCTACGGTCATTTCTGGGGCACGTTGGTTTTTATAGGAGATTCATTCATGATTTCAGCAAGATTGCCCGACCGTTGACTGACCTCTTGACGAAAGACACCGAGTTCCTTGTCGATGACAAGTGTCTTTCATCCTTTGAGACTCTCCAGCAGCGTGTTATTGAGGCTCCTGTCCTTCAGCCAACCGATTGGTCTCTCCCATTCGAGATCATGACGGATGCCTCTGATTTTGCCGTAGGGGCCGTGCTAGGACAGAGGAGGGACGGAGTTCCATTTGCCATACACTATGCTAGCCGCACATTGGATTCTGCCCAGCGGAATTATACGGTCACAGAGAAGGAGATGCTAGCAGTAGTGTTTGCCCTAGATAAGTTCAGATCGTATATCATTGGATCTAGAGTGACTTTGTATACTGACCACACCGCCATCAGATACCTCATGTCAAAGAAGGATGCCAAGGCCAGACTTACTAGATGGATCCTTCTACTCCAGGAGTTCGACATTGAGATCAAGGATAAGCCTGGAGTTAAGAATGTGGTGGCGGATCATCTCTCCCGATTAGAGCAGCCTGAGGATTCTGAGCAGATTGATCCCATTCATGATACCTTCCCAGATGAGGCGATCCTTGCTATCACCTCACTCCCGTGGTATGCTGATATTGTGAACTTTCTCGTTGCTGGGAAAGTCCCACAAGATTGGCCCAGGCAGAGGCTTGAGACCTTTCTTGCGAAGGCCAAGTCCTACCACTGGGAGGATCCCATCCTTTACCACGAAGGAGGGGATAGCATCTGGCGTCGGTGTATTCCTCAGGAGGAGCATCATAGTGTCCTCACTTACTGCCACAAGCTTGAGGCAGGAGGACATCATTCTGGGAGGAGAACGGCACAGAAAGTGCTCCAATCCGGCTTGTGGTGGCCTACACTCTTCAAGGACTCTGATGAGTTCGTGAAGAGGTGTACTGACTGTCAGAGGATGGGCACTTGTGGACAACGTGATATGATGCCAATGCAGCCCATTCACTTCTGTGAGGTTTTTGACGCATGGGGAATCGATTTCATGGGTCCATTCCCTAAGAGTCAGGGATTTGAGTACATTCTGTTGGCCGTAGATTACGTTAGTCGTTGGGTTGAGGCTATCCCCGCCCGAGCCACGGATGCAAAGACAGTTTGCAGATTTTTGAAGAAGCACATCATCATGCGGTTCGGGGTTCCACGAGTTTTGATTTCTGATGGGGGGTCTCATTTCATCAACGACCAGGTGAAGGCCCTTGCTAGCGAGTTCAGTATAGACCATCGTGTTGCCACACCTTACCATCCACAGACGAATGGTCTAGCTGAGGTGTCGAATAGGGAGATCAAGAATATTTTGCAGAAAGTCGTCCGCCCTGACCGAAAGAATTGGTCACAGCTTTTGGACTCGGTCTTGTGGGCATATCGGACATCTTTCAAGACTCCATTGGGCACATCTCCCTTTCGCCTCGTTTATGGCAAGCCATGCCATCTACCTGTTGAGCTGAGGCACAAGTCACTTTGGGCAGTCACAGATATTTTGATGGATCCAGATGGTATAGAAGACCAGAGGAGGGCAGAGTTAGCCGCCTTGGAAGAGCTTAGAGATACAGCTTTCTCAAACAGCCTACATTATAAGGAGAAAGTGAAGGAGTGGCATGATTCTCATATCAACCACAAGCATTTTGAGATTGGACAGAGAGTATGGCTGTTTGATGCAAGGCTTAGATTATTTCCAGGGAAGCTACAGAGCAAATGGAAGGGACCTTACTTGGTCAGAAAGGTACACGATAACGGTAGCATTGATATATCTGAGTTATCCTCTGAGAGTACCTTTCGAGTGAACGGCCAGCGGCTCAAGCCATTTCTAGATCATGAGCCGCGGGACGTTATTATCGCCGCTATTCATTTTGCGTGAGATGTGGTCTTTTGACTCACATCTTTTGCATCTCACGCCTGATTTTCACTGTTCTTCCGCCTGTATAGATCCAGTTGTCCATATCATTCTATTCTTTAGTCCCACATCTCGTCTCTCATCTTATGATTATGCTATACTTAGGGTGTAATTTACCCTAAGTATAGGGGGGATGTAGGACCTGCGAGTATTCTTTTCATTCTTTCTGCTCCTGTTTTTGCTGCCTATACTTAGGGATATTTTACCCTAAGTATAGGGGGGGCAGACTCTGTATTTTCTTCACTCGGATCTCCCTTTATGTACAGCTTACTATACTTAGGATTAGTTAATCCTAAGTATAGGGGGAGACCACCGAGTTCCTCTTATTCTATTCATTTATTCGTTTCTGTACTTAGCCATTCCTTTTCACTTCCCTTTTACTAAGCACGAGTTATGTCTTCTTCATCGCTCTTGATCACTCTGAGGACATCGTTCGAGCTAAGTATAGGGGGGGTGTGTATATATTTCATATATACTTTAGCCATAACTCGTACTTTGTGTGAGTGTGTTAATAAATAAAATGGCTAAAAATCACAAAAATTTAAAAATTTTTCATGTACATAAACCTCTTCTATCCTTGCACATACATAGCTAGGGTATAAAGTATTTTTGTAAAAATGATTTCAAAAATCTTTTGTGTAAAGCTTGTGTAAATATTTTTGTATCAAAATTATGTATATAGTACAAAATTTTTCCAAAATGTTTTGAAAATCAAAAGTTTGCAAAAATCTTGTGTAAATGTGTGTAAATATCTTTTTGCAAAACTTGCACTTCATGCATCATCATCCATGATTTCAAAACATTTTTCAAAAATTTTGCATGATTGTAAAATATTTGTAAATAGCATCTGGTGTACATATATGTATATAGTTTTTCCCGGATAAGAGTTGACATTTAAACTAAGCCTGGAATTAAATTGAGAAATGGAGCTTGAATAAGATCTTAATCCACTTAACTTTAAAAGGAACCTTATAGGACTTAGGGTTAAGGCTTTTCAGGTCCATAAGGACTTAATTCTTTGAGTCCACTAGGCTATGAGCATATGTCATCTTGATGAGCCTAAGTAGAGCACTTAACAACACACGCATGACTCTCAGAGACAATGGCTTGACTTGCACCTGCACTTACACATGGCTCTCCACGGATGAGGTGGTGTGGAGGCAGTTTCCTTTGGCTTGGGGTAGCATATGAGGGTAGTACTTCTAGGCGGAACCTCTCTTCTTCTTATAGTGAAGGAAGTGCACCTCAACTTGGTCTAGTGGTGATGAAGGCTAAAGACAGAAGCTGTGGGTTGCAATAAAGCTTCAAAAGAGGGATAGTCTACTGGCTCAAGAGGAAATTTCTTATATGCTGCACCATGTAGATATGTTGTACAGAAGTTCTTGAAAAAAAAAAGAAAAAAAAAGAAAAAAAAGAAGAGAAAAAAAATGCAAAAATGCAAAAAGAACTCCAAAAAAATGGTGGGTCGGATTGAAAATTTAATAACCCCACCGGAGTGTACATAGTCAAATAAAGCAAAAGCTTATGGTATCAATGTTACATCTCATGAAGCTTGCAGTGGGAGACTTAGCTACACTGGCTAAGCTTCCAAAACTCTATACTTCTACCCCCTCTTCTTGAGCCGGTTGCACTTGAACTTAGAAGGGAATACCCCGCTTCTCGAGGAAAGAGTTGCTAGACCGAGGCATTAGAGTTACCAGGTTGAGGGAGGTTGTTTCTTTGTTACTTCTGAGGTGGGGAGCCACATATCACTTACACCGCATGGAAAGATTCATGGTCATTAGAGTTTGTGTATGTAGACTTGTTCTGATCTGGTTTATTGAGGAGTCTTGCCCATAGATTGGTGGAACTTGGAGACTGTTGAGTTTTAAGCTTAAGTCCAAATAAGGTTCCGACACATTAATAATCTAAAGATCTGATCGAGCTCCATATTTCAATTTAATGAAGGAAAGTTTAATAAATCAACCTTGATCCATGTACATCCTCTTTTCTTTTTCTTTTTCTTTTTCTTTCTTTTTCACTTCTTTTTCAAATAAGTGTTTGCTAAGGGACTAGCAAAGTTAAGCATAGGGGGGTGATGAATACCCATTCATCACTCTTTATTCTTATATTTTAGCTACAAAAACCTTTGCAAATACATGTAGATATGTGTAAATACAAATAATTACCAAAAGCATGCATTGTGTAAAAACCTGTAATTAGCATGTTTTTGTGCAAAAATAAAAGAATAAAGAGTAAAAAGAAAAAGAGGGAAATATTTAGAATAAATATTGAGCAACTTGACCCAAGGGAGGGCTCAGCATGGGCCTGACCGCATAAAAGACAAAGTAGAGGGAGATAGGAGCTCATGTGTATATACTTCTGTAAATAAATAAAATTATATTTTCCTCACCCAAAAATATGCTTGTACATATTCTGTGTATATTTAGAGACTATTAAAAAAACAAAATAAAAATTTAAAAAAATCAAAAAAAAATTCAAAAATGCCCTTTCACCATGTGTATAGATCATCATTCCTTATTTATTTAACCCTAAAAATAAATGTATTTATTTTCTAAACTTTTTGTAAATATTCTATGGCATATTTTGTAAATAAAATAAATAAAAAGAAACAAAACAAAAATCAAATAAAAATTACAAAATTAAAAATACAAAAATACAGTGTATATACCATGTATATAAATGTATATAACTATTTATTTAACCTATGAATATAAATAATTAAAATAAAATAAAAATACCATGTTGTTCTTCATTTCATGATGTAAATAAATAAAATATAAAATGGGCATAAAAATACACAAAAATAACAAATAAAAAATTCAAAAATTAAAATCTATATAGTGTACATATACCTATATATATATAGCTACCCTATTTTTATTTCCAAAAATTAATTAAAAATCACCAAAAAATAGAAAAAAATAAAAGAAAAATATTTCATGTTTTAAGTTTTTCTTAGTTCGGCCTTTTTCTACCTTAAATTAAATAAACAAAAAAATCGATTACGTGGCAGCTCCTGATTGGTCCACGGGGGATTGTTGACCCCGGTCAACTCCCCCGCGGACTCCTTCCTTTTCTGGAAGATGCGCTCCGCCCCGCCTTTGCCGAATTTTCCACGCGTCTCCAGACTGTCGCCCACGCAAACCCCGTGCCCGGATTCTTCGCCGATCATCCGTATCCCTCGCCAGATTCTTTGCCGCGAAATCCATGCCTTCCTTAGCCGTCGTCGCCTAACCCTAATCGGGCCTGCACTTATATATAGAATTCCCTCCGCCGCCTCCGCGCCTCATCTTTGGCTCCCTGCCTTCACTCCCGTGACCTCCATCGTAACCACCGAGGTGACAGCTCGCGTTGGCCCTTGTTGCAGTGAGGAGGAGGTGGCCGGTCATTGATCCGGCAGCTTCGCGCCGCCGTTGCTCCGCCGCTTGCAGGAGCTCGAGCCTCAGGCCTTGACGCCCTTCGAGGCTACGACCGGGAGTTAGCCACACTCCAGCACAGTCTTCCGCTTCGCCCAGGTAATCTTTTCGCCCTTCCATTTCGCCTAATTTTGGATTTCGCCCAAATCGACCGTCCGACGTGCTTCCCTGATTCCGGCCATCTCGCTCAATATCTCGATCCTCGGAGCACCCTATCACCTTCGCCACTTTCTCACGCACATTCTTCGCACTTTCACTCAACCCAGCTCGCCCCGGAGCTGGGAGTCGAGCTCCATCACCTGTCGCTCGCCGGAGCTCCTTCGCCCCGACCCACCAGCCACCTTCACTTCGCTTTCTTGGGTCGAGGCACTTTGCCCTCGACCCGCGAAGCTTTCTGTTTGCTTTGCAGGTCCAAAGGGAGGCGTTTGAGCCCCCCTTACATTCCAGCCAGAAGCTTCGCGCCGCCAGCCTCGCCGGAGCCCCTCCAGGGCTCGGCTGGGCTATCGGACAATACCATCAGCTGCGGGGCTTCACCGCGGACCCGTTCCGATCATCAGGAGCAGCTGAGGAGGAGTGCAGCTCACGCAGGAGGCCGGCGAAGTTCGCCGGCGTCGAGTTCTTCCATCATCCTCCAGAACCATCCGATGACGCCTCCGCTCCAGTTTTGATCTCAGCCATCCATTCATCAGGAGCAGCAGCCGTCGATCTATCTGAGGAGCTCATCCGGACCGTTGCAGCAGAGGAGAGAGGCACCGGAGCCCAGCACCGTGAGATCTTCCACGTGTCCTCGCCTCCACCGTCGATCGAGCCCAGGAGCTGAAGAAGAGAAGCGCCAGCCATCTAGGACCGTCCGATCTTCCACGTGGCGCGCATCTGGCCGTCGACGAATAAAGGGGTAAATTACTTAGGCCCCCCCTCTTAGTTTGTCTTTTTCGTCCTAGTCCTGTAAATATTTTTAGAACTTTATTTACGTAGGGTAAATTGCATGATGGACCTTGTGCTTAGTTTTATTTGCATGTATGCCCTGTGTGTATGTGACCACGTGCTTCGTCACGTGTTTAGTTGGGCTTTTTACATCTTTTATCCTGTAGATCTGGGTTGTTATGAAATGAAGAAATATTTTATGGTATTTGCAGTTGTGCCCCTGTGAGCGTTTTTATTGGACATGTGCGGATTTTAGTGGGCTTTTTGCACCCGTACCCTCGGACTTTTTGGTACCAGTTACCAAAAGGTCCCAGGAGTGGGTTTTTATTACAAAGAGGCCCCCTGAGTGCCCCAGCCACGCGCCATGCGCGTGACTTGCTGGGTATTTTGCACCTGGGCCCCCAGATCCTCGGGTATTTGCACTTACGTCCCTGTGCACTGTGCCCCCTTTTCATTTTTGAATAAAATATCAAATTACCTCCAAATTCCATGAGATTTTGACACATGGCTCCTGCCATGGTGTGGGAATTTTAGGGATTTTTGAGGACATTTTTGATTTCGTTGAGTATTTTTAAAAATTCAAAAACCTACTTTTTAGCTACTGTCTAGGTTTGAAAATACCAAAAAAAATATAAAAACCCCACCAAAAATTCTAAAAAAATTAGATACTGTTGTTTGCTTGCTGTTTGATTTTCGAGCCAAGTTTGGCTATTTTCCATTGAGTAAAAACCCTAAAAATTGAAAAACCCTCAAAAAACTCATAAAAATTATAATAATTAAATTAAAAATCCAAAAACAATAATTAGGGTGCCTAAATTTTCCTTAGTCTATCTAGTATACAGGAAAATTACCTTCAGGTCCTTTTAAGATCCTTAAATATTTTATTTTTGGGTCTTAAGCCTTGCTGGACAGTACCTTCCCCTTTTTGCATTGTGTGATTTTTAGAAAATAATTTACCCGTCATAAAAACCCCAAAAATTCACCAAAAACACTTAAAAACCCAAAAAGCATAAAAACAATTTTTCTTGAATTTTTGCTTGATTTTTGGTGTGTTAAATAAATTGCTCAAGTGTGCTTGTTTATACTTTCTTTATTTTCCTTCACATATTAAAAATTCTAAAAAAATTATAAAAAATCAAAAACCACTAAAAATTAGCTTCTCTGAAATTTGACTACTTAGTTTTTCAATCGTGCTCCTTGTGTTCGACCCTGGATCGCTATACCAGGTAAAAAGAATAGCGAAGACCGCTCACATTTGCTTTTGATTGATTTGATCTTTTATAAGTGGTTTGAATACAAATTTTTCTCGTTGACCGAATCGTGCGGTTGAGAACGACGACACTTTTGCATATTATTTTTATCCTCTCTTAACCGTACGGATTTTCGCGTCATCAGAATGGCGCCGTTGCCGGGGAGCACGGCTTTGTAGTCATTTTTCTATTTTTGTCTCTCTTTATATTATTATTGCTTTCTGACCTTCTCTCTTTGATTTTTGTGCGAGGTACTGCTTGGACGACTTGGAGCTTCTTTTAGAGGACCCGTGCAGGAGGAAGAGAGAGAGAAGAAGGAGTTTTTTATTTCTGAGAGAGAGAGAGAACAATATTTGTTGTAATAACTTAGACTTTGGACTTGTGGACACTTGTAACTTAGCGGGTCTGTTTCGCCGAGTACCGGTGTACTCGGGGGACCCATTTGGATTTTCGCGGCTTTTCTTGCGGTTTTGATAGCTAGCTGCCTTTTCCGGTGTTTACGCGATTTTTCTCGAGCCCCTAGATTTACGAATTTCTCTTGCTTGTGCGTAATTAGTAGGATCCCCACACCTAATTGCTAATCTGTTCCTATAGATCGTTAATTGGACCTACTAAGAATAAATAATAAAAATAACTTAGTCGCTTTCCTGAGAGCCTACGTGCCGCGAGCCTGCCCCACAAGCGCTACTCCTGAACTCGACCTGTCGAGAAGAGGAGGGGTAAGCCAAGACCGGACTCTTTGGATCGAAGGCGAGTAACTGAGTTAGACGGTTCTGCGATAGAAGTTGCTCATCTAGGACTCGGTTTTTCCCGTTGCATCATGTAGGTAGTTTTATTTCTGTCTTTAAATTCTGCGCGGATCACTTGCATGTAGAGTGCGGGAGACAAGGTACGCATTTCTATCTCTGCATGCATCATTGATTTCTTCGCGCATCGGCTTTTTCGTCTTCTCCCTCTGTTTTTGGCTTAATCATCAGGAGAATCGGAAAAATCGTTAGGCCGCTTGTATTTATTTTGAAAAAAAATTAAAAAGAAAAACAAAAAAAATTGGGACTGGATAACATTATTGACCCTAAAAGACACTCACATTAAAAATTTGTCTTGGGGAGAGCAACCCCCTCCTTGTATGGTTTGGATGCGCGAGAGAGTGACCCGTACCCTAGATAGAGCCCTCCGGTGCTATTTCTAGCTGACTACCGATTCTTCCGTGCGGGCCAGTCGGTTGGAGTAGCATCGGGTATCCTAACAGGTCACGTAAGCGCTCTGATATTTTGTATGTTCACCCAATAAAATTGACAAGATAAATTGACCGAGCTTTCACGGTCTTCATATTGTGTTGTGTTGGTGAACCGGGGGTTTGCTTTGCGATCATATTTTCTCCAGATCCCATCCGCCCAACTCGCCAGATCAAGATGATGGGTAGACGATCTCTTAGGCAGCCTCTGGCCGCACCGCTTTCAGGCGAGTCTACTTCATCATCTAGGTTGGCCCGTGAGAGTCAAGACCAGCTCTCCGGGCCCGAGTACGATTCCACCCTGTTCCCCCTCGATCCCCTTTCTTTTGCTACTGAGAGACATGAGCCCGAGGAAAGACGAATTGATTTGACAGAACCTGAGTTGGGCTCATCTGATTTTGCAGACGTCGGTATGGCCGCCAGATCAGACGATTACCCCGGAGGTCAGCAGGGAGAGCAGCATGTCGTATTTGACCAGGGGGCGATCAACTCCACCCTGATCGCATCATTAGAGACAGTTCAGCAGCAGTTACGCGATCAGGGAGCTTTTATGATTGAGATGAGAAGGGAGTTGGAGCGACTCCGAGCAGAGCGAGACGAGCCGAGCGAGCCCTGAGGACATTCCTGACGCTGATGCTGAGGCAGTAGCCGCAGCAGCAGCTGCCGCACAGCAGCCACAGCAGCGGCAGCCGCCGCCGGAGCAGGACCACCAAGACCGATGCGGGAGTTACACAACCCCGGATCTACACTAATGCACCAGTGGGTGGTGGTACCTGCTATCGTGGGGGATTTCAAGTTCCCTCCGAATACCCTGCAGATGCTTCCTCATTTTCACGGACTTGCCACTGAGGAACCCCACCTCCATCTCCAGGAGTTTTTGATGATCTGCAGCACTGTCCACGACCGTCGTGTGGACCAAGATACGATTCGGATGATGGCCTTCCCTTTTTCACTGGCAGATAGAGCAGCCGCCTGGCTGAAGCATCTAGGGAAGTTTGTTTACACCTGGGAGCAGCTCCACACCGAGTACTTGAACAAGTACTATCCACTCGGGCGGACGAATGCAGCGAGGGCCCTGATCAACAACTTCTCCATGCTCCCTAACGAGCAATTTCACGAGGCATGGGAGAGGTTCAGAGAGCTTCTGGATAGATGCCCACACCACGACATCTCCAAGCCGAACCTAGTTCAGAGCTTCTTTAGTGGGCTGACGCCAGAGCTTCAGGGTCTGGTGAATGCTTCTTGCGGCGGGTCCTACTTTGCCAAGGACCACAACCAAGTCTGGGCCATCTACGAGGAGATGGCCGAAAATTACATGGTGATGTCCCAGACTCGGTTGTACACACAGAGATCTCAGCAGCCGCCAGGACCCGTGCAGTACCAGCGGATAGCACGGGTCGATGCAGGTCCATCCAGTTCGTCCACAGTTGTAGCCGCACAGGCAGAGTCGGCCGCTGCGGACATGGGGATTATCAGCGAGAAGTTGGACCGCATGGAAATAATAGAGAAGAAGCATGTGCCAAGGGCATAACTCAGAATGGGGGGGTCTCATTCCTCATGAGCGACATGAAGACCCAGCTCTTGTGTCTTCAGGAGGCACAGACGGCTCCTCAGCCCCGTCTTATGTCGCGAGGCGATTCCGGCGGCAGCCGCAGCTCGTCCCAGCGCTCCAGCTCCTTGCAGCAGCCTAGACAAGTTCACCTTGTACAGGCGGAGCCGTACCAGCAGCAGCAGCCCTCTTACCAGTCACCACCATCTCCAGACTTACAGATGGTGGTATATCAGCCGGATCAGCCTCTGGCAGCACTACCGCCAGACCCCTTCGATGCTGAACCGTTGATGGATGTCAACGGGATTTGGTATGACCGTCCTCAACCTGGAATCCGACGAGACCATCCCGGATTCAGGTGGGGGAATGGGGGAAACCAGTCCCAACAGCAGCCAGCCGATCAAGGAGGTCAGTACTCCCAGCAGAGAGATCACCAGCAGCCCCCAGCATACCAACCACACCAGCCATCATCCTTCGTACCCCGTCCCTACCAGCAGCAGGGACAGAATTGGAGACGTGAGCAGCAGGCTCACCAGCAGCAGCATCCTTCCTCTTACCCCTCTCAGCAGCAGCAGCACCAGGTCCAACAGCCTCAGTACCAGAGAGGCAACCCGTCGGGCTCCCATGGGAGCCCCGCCATGGATGATCTAGCCCGCCTCTTCACAGAGCAGCAGGCTACATTTAGACGGGAGATGGACAAATTCCGCCAGGAGATGCGGGACCTGATGAGAGGGAAGGCCGCCATCCCTGCACAGATCGAGCCTAATCCGAATAGCTTGAAGAGGAAATCTGAGCAGGTAGATCCCACTGAGCCTACCACTCCTAGTAACCCATTTGATGATATGTCATCGTATCTATTTGATGCTGATTTTGTTACACTTAGGAGCGGTAGAAGACCAGCAGGCGGCGCCTCATCTGAGCGACAACGCGAGGATCCATCTAGAGCGCCAGATGAGGAAGAGGAGTGCGGTACTGAAGCCGCACATGATGATAACGGTGGTCCTGATGCCACCAGAGATGCTGATTCCACCGGCGGTACTGAGGCCGCCGCTTCACCATATCGAGAAGGTGGTACTGACGCCACCAGCAGAGCCGAGCCATCCCGCGGTACTGAAGCCGCAAGACGTCTAGTTGTAGAGCCAGCTAGAGGTGGTACTGAGGCCACCAACATTTATTCTGATAGAAATGTTGTCTTTCCTCGCATGAATGTATCTCAGAACTCTAATTCGAATAAAGAAAAAGGTTTAGTTTCTTCTGATCCCACTGTGGTGAATGATGTTTGTGAGGATCCGGTCATCGAACCGTCTAGGCCGATTCCTAGTCCTTCATCTGAGAAGGACCCTGTGATCCCCTTTCCTAGAGCCCTTGAGTTGGGGAAGGGGAAGAAAAAAGAAAAAGATCCAAAAAAGAGAGAGCAGGAGGAGTTCAGCCAGGGCATGATAGACCGATTTCACATCCAGCTGACCCTCAATGAGGCTTTGCAGCACATCCCTCTTCTTCAGCGATCCTTGAGAGACAGGACCACAGTCAGGAGGAAGAAGAGGAATAAAACCACAGAGATTCATGTGTTGACCAAAGCCACGTGTCACGCGATCCAGAACCATCTGCCGACCAAGAGGCCAGATTTAGGAGCCCCGTATGTCAGATGTCAGATTAGTGAGCAGAGGTTCGACCGTACTCTATTAGATAGCGGATCGTCGATCAACCTTCTTCCGGCAGCCCTTCTCGACCACTTAGAGTTGGGCACTCTTAGACAGAGCAGGACATACCTTCAGTTTGCTGATCGGTCTGTCAAGAGGCCAAAGGGGTTATTGCGAGATGTTGTCGTCACGATTCAGGGTTTGCAATTCCCCGTGGACTTTGTAGTGCTGGACATGGAGACCCCTGACTCGTTGACCGATTCCCCCATCATCCTCGGTCGCCCGTTCTTGGCCACAGCCAAGGCGGTGACTGACCATGACAGTGGGAAGGTATTCTTTCGCGTCCAGGGCGAGAGTATACAAATAGAGACGGTTAAGGACCACAGAGCCAGAGATAGATCCCGCTCAGAGGGCAGTACAGATTCAGAGCAGCTGACAGACGCAGAGCCAGACATCCACCAGGACTGTGATTTTGTGATCACAGATGATGAGGCAGCTTGGGCAGATCCTGCAGCGCAGACCATCCTCTCATATTCAGATACAGCTGATGCAGAGATGATAGCAGAGGGATGGTCTGGAGAGCACAGCCCTGGTTCAGGATACTATTGAGTCAGCAGAGTCGGACCTTGATCGCGACACGATTTCAGTGATGGTGGTACTGAGGCCACCTTGCTCTACGGAGGTACTGATGCCACCGCAGTTGATACAGATCCCTCGGATTCAGAGTCTGATTAGGCAGATTGTGATGATCAGATGCCAGACCTGGATCCACCTGAGCCTACAGATGAGGAGGAGGTAGAGGCAGAGCAGATTAGAGACAATGCAGAGGACCCGCCTTCTCCAGATCCAGTTTGTGAGAGTTCGTTATCATTTTCCCAGGCAGATTTGGTAGAATTGTCAGCATACACACATCTTCTTCAGAAGCCAGATTTGCCAGCACCCAGCTGTCCAGAACTAAAGCCGCTCCCTACTTCGTTGAAGTATCGATTCCTTGCGGGAGAGTCTGAGATGTACCCAGTCATCATCTCCGCCGATCTGACTGGAGAACAAGAATCCCGTCTGATGGAGGTTCTTGAAAAGAACCGCAAGGCAATTGGATGGAGCGTAGCAGATCTCCATGGGATTAGTCCCTCGTTGTGCTCCCACCATATCTATCTCCGAGGAAGGGGCAAAGCCGTCGCGTGAGTTCCAGCGGCGACTGAACCCCAACCTGAGAGAAGTTGTCATGAAGGAAATATCAAAATGGTGGAGTGCAGATTTTATTTATCCCATTTCCGACTCCAAGTGGGTTAGCCCCTTGCATGTGGTGCCCAAGAAGACTGGCATCACGACTGTGATCAGTGAGTCGGGAGAGGAGATTGCTACACGAGTACCCACCTCTTGGAGGGTCTGCGTTGACTACAGGAGACTCAACCAGGCCACCAAGAAGGACCACTTCCCCCCGCCTTTTATTGATCAGATCATAGAGAGACTGGCAGGGAAGAGCTATTATTGCTTCCTGGATGGGTACCGGGCTACAATCAGGTGGCCATCGCTCCTGAGGATCAGGAGAAGACCACCTTCACCTGTCCCTTCGGCACATATGCTTTTCGACGCATGCCATTTGGGCTATGCAATGCCCCTGCGACTTTTCAGAGGTGCATGCTGTCGATCTTTTCGGACATGGTAGGGGAGTGTTTGGAGGTCTTCATGGATGACTTCTCGGTTTACGGCGACGGATTCGATTCCTGTCTTGACTGCCTAGACCGAGTGCTCCAGCGATGTATTGCTACCCGCTTGGTTCTGTCTTGGGAGAAGAGTCACTTCATGGTGACTCAAGGGACGGTGCTTGGCCACATCATCTCCAACAGGGGCATGGAGGTTGATCCGGCCAAGGTTGACGTCATTAGAAAACTCGCACCGCCGTCCAATTTAAAGCAGCTACGGTCATTTCTGGGGCACGTTGGTTTTTATAGGAGATTCATTCATGATTTCAGCAAGATTGCCCGACCGTTGACTGACCTCTTGACGAAAGACACCGAGTTCCTTGTCGATGACAAGTGTCTTTCATCCTTTGAGACTCTCCAGCAGCGTGTTATTGAGGCTCCTGTCCTTCAGCCAACCGATTGGTCTCTCCCATTCGAGATCATGACGGATGCCTCTGATTTTGCCGTAGGGGCCGTACTAGACAGAGGAGGGACGGAGTTCCATTTGCCATACACTATGCTAGCCGCACATTGGATTCTGCCTAGCGAAATTATACGGTCACAGAGAAGGAGATGCTAGCAGTAGTGTTTGCCCTAGATAAGTTCAGATCGTATATCATTGGATCTAGAGTGACTTTGTATACTGACCACACCGCCATCAGATACCTCATGTCAAAGAAGGATGCCAAGGCCAGACTTACTAGATGGATCCTTCTACTCCAGGAGTTCGACATTGAGATCAAGGATAAGCCTGGAGTTAAGAATGTGGTGGCGGATCATCTCTCCCGATTAGAGCAGCCTGAGGATTCTGAGCAGATTGATCCCATTCATGATACCTTCCCAGATGAGGCGATCCTTGCTATCACCTCACTCCCGTGGTATGCTGATATTGTGAACTTTCTCGTTGCTGGGAAAGTCCCACAAGATTGGCCCAGGCAGAGGCTTGAGACCTTTCTTGCGAAGGCCAAGTCCTACCACTGGGAGGATCCCATCCTTTACCACGAAGGAGGTGATAGCATCTGGCGTCGGTGTATTCCTCAGGAGGAGCATCATAGTGTCCTCACTTACTGCCACAAGCTTGAGGCAGGAGGACATCATTCTGGGAGGAGAACGGCACAGAAAGTGCTCCAATCCGGCTTGTGGTGGCCTACACTCTTCAAGGACTCTGATGAGTTCGTGAAGAGGTGTACTGACTGTCAGAGGATGGGCACTTGTGGACAACGTGATATGATGCCAATGCAGCCCATTCACTTCTGTGAGGTTTTTGACGCATGGGGAATCGATTTCATGGGTCCATTCCCTAAGAGTCAGGGATTTGAGTACATTCTGTTGGCCGTAGATTACGTTAGTCGTTGGGTTGAGGCTATCCCCGCCCGAGCCGCGGATGCAAAGACAGTTTGCAGATTTTGAAGAAGCACATCATCATGCGGTTCGGGGTTCCACGAGTTTTGATTTCTGATGGGGGGTCTCATTTCATCAACGACCAGGTGAAGGCCCTTGCTAGCGAGTTCAGTATAGACCATCGTGTTGCCACACCTTACCATCCACAGACGAATGGTCTAGCTGAGGTGTCGAATAGGGAGATCAAGAATATTTTGCAGAAAGTCGTCCGCCCTGACCGAAAGAATTGGTCACAGCTTTTGGACTCGGTCTTGTGGGCATATCGGACATCTTTCAAGACTCCATTGGGCACATCTCCCTTTCGCCTCGTTTATGGCAAGCCATGCCATCTACCTGTTGAGCTGAGGCACAAGTCACTTTGGGCAGTCACAGATATTTTGATGGATCCAGATGGTATAGAAGACCAGAGGAGGGCAGAGTTAGCCGCCTTGGAAGAGCTTAGATATACAGCTTTCTCAAACAGCCTACAATTATAAGGAGAAAGTGAAGGAGTGGCATGATTCTCATATCAGCCACAAGCATTTTGAGATTGGACAGAGAGTATGGCTGTTTGATGCAAGGCTTAGATTATTTCCAGGGAAGCTACAGAGCAAATGGAAGGGACCTTACTTGGTCAGAAAGGTACACGATAACGGTAGCATTGATATATCTGAGTTATCCTCTGAGAGTACCTTTCGAGTGAACGGCCAGCGGCTCAAGCCATTTCTAGATCATGAGCCGCGGGACGTTATTATCGCCGCTATTCATTTTGCGTGAGATGTGGTCTTTTGACTCACATCTTTTGCATCTCACGCCTGATTTTCACTGTTCTTCCGCCTGTATAGATCCAGTTGTCCATATCATTCTATTCTTTAGTCCCACATCTCGTCTCTCATCTTATGATTATGCTATACTTAGGGTGTAATTTACCCTAAGTATAGGGGGGATGTAGGACCTGCGAGTATTCTTTTCATTCTTTCTGCTCCTGTTTTTGCTGCCTATACTTAGGGATATTTTACCCTAAGTATAGGGGGGGCAGACTCTGTATTTTCTTCACTCGGATCTCCCTTTATGTACAGCTTACTATACTTAGGATTAGTTAATCCTAAGTATAGGGGGAGACCACCGAGTTCCTCTTATTCTATTCATTTATTCGTTTCTGTACTTAGCCATTCCTTTTCACTTCCCTTTTACTAAGCACGAGTTATGTCTTCTTCATCGCTCTTGATCACTCTGAGGACATCGTTCGAGCTAAGTATAGGGGGGGTGTGTATATATTTCATATATACTTTAGCCATAACTCGTACTTTGTGTGAGTGTGTTAATAAATAAAATGGCTAAAAATCACAAAAATTTAAAAATTTTTCATGTACATAAACCTCTTCTATCCTTGCACATACATAGCTAGGGTATAAAGTATTTTTGTAAAAATGATTTCAAAAATCTTTTGTGTAAAGCTTGTGTAAATATTTTTGTATCAAAATTATGTATATAGTACAAAATTTTTCCAAAATGTTTTGAAAATCAAAAGTTTGCAAAAATCTTGTGTAAATGTGTGTAAATATCTTTTTGCAAAACTTGCACTTCATGCATCATCATCCATGATTTCAAAACATTTTTCAAAAATTTTGCATGATTGTAAAATATTTGTAAATAGCATCTGGTGTACATATATGTATATAGTTTTTCCCGGATAAGAGTTGACATTTAAACTAAGCCTGGAATTAAATTGAGAAATGGAGCTTGAATAAGATCTTAATCCACTTAACTTTAAAAGGAACCTTATAGGACTTAGGGTTAAGGCTTTTCAGGTCCATAAGGACTTAATTCTTTGAGTCCACTAGGCTATGAGCATATGTCATCTTGATGAGCCTAAGTAGAGCACTTAACAACACACGCATGACTCTCAGAGACAATGGCTTGACTTGCACCTGCACTTACACATGGCTCTCCACGGATGAGGTGGTGTGGAGGCAGTTTCCTTTGGCTTGGGGTAGCATATGAGGGTAGTACTTCTAGGCGGAACCTCTCTTCTTCTTATAGTGAAGGAAGTGCACCTCAACTTGGTCTAGTGGTGATGAAGGCTAAAGACAGAAGCTGTGGGTTGCAATAAAGCTTCAAAAGAGGGATAGTCTACTGGCTCAAGAGGAAATTTCTTATATGCTGCACCATGTAGATATGTTGTACAGAAGTTCTTGAAAAAAAAAAGAAAAAAAAAAGAAAAAAAAAGAAGAGAAAAAAAAATGCAAAAATGCAAAAAGAACTCCAAAAAAATGGTGGGTCGGATTGAAAATTTAATAACCCCACCGGAGTGTACATAGTCAAATAAAGCAAAAGCTTATGGTATCAATGTTACATCTCATGAAGCTTGCAGTGGGAGACTTAGCTACACTGGCTAA